>WBND01000020.1:922535-952744 GCA_013398595.1 Tychaedon coryphoeus | reverse complement strand
TTTGCTTGTGGACACAGCTGTCTGAATTTTTAAACATTTTGTGAAAACTGAGTTGCAAATCTAGCTTTTTTTTTTTTTGTATTCAAAAGTTAATTTTATGCCTTCTTATTTGACACACGAATCTTTGCAGTTGGACTACTCTTCTGCATTCTAACCAGGGGGATCCCAAAGGGATATACATGAAAAAAATGTTTCTCAAAACTGAAAAAGAAAGAGCTTTTTATTTTTCTGTTCAGCAAAATTATGGTTTGATATCAACATGAAATAAAGCAAGAGTTCTTTTAAGAAAATATGTACTACTATTTGCTGACATTTTGTCAGGTACATAGTAAATGTTATCTTGAGGAAATCAGAAAAAAATCCAGAAACATTTTGAGAGAAAGCACTGTGAGAATAAAAGCCAACAATAGACTACCAGAAACCTAGTTTTCATGTTGGAAAACGTACTGTACAGAAGTAGAGGATGGCTGTCAATATCCTCATAGCAGAAAGGTCACTTTACAATTGTAACAGCATCACTTATCTTCCTTTTGTTTGAAGCTGTCAGCATAAGATAAATGCTTACATGCACCCTAATCACAACATGAGTTTTATCCTGTGATGACATGCTTGCCAAAAATAATTATTTAAGCCTTATCTAGATAAAGACACTGAAAAAAAATTACTTGTTTTAACTTCTAGATGACTTAAACAATGACAAAACCTTAAATAGAAGCAGTAATTTAGGACCAGAATGTATGTAATTTTGTTTAATTTATTCTATTTCTAGTCCAAGGGAGACTGAATCATGCCTCTGAATGAAGTTAGGCAAATATACAAGCTACAAGTACTAGCTCTATTCCCATGCCACTGAGTGGCAGAATTTCAGTGAAGTGTAATAGGAATATTTGTTCTAAATGTAAGTTCCGTTTTTTAAGTCAAAGTGATGCATCTCTCTTGAGTTGTGAAGACAAATCATAATATTTGAAATAGGAAAGGGATGTATCACATGCTTTTGTAAAATGGATTGGAACGTGCTCTCAGACTTCAGGTCTTTGCAAAACTGCAGTCAAGGTAGATCATTAGGTATGGCATCTATGCATTTTCCATGCACCTGGACAAATTAAAGCCACAAATTAATTGACTTCTGCTTTTTTTTCTTCATGGCCAAGTGGGAATCCAGAATAAATGCCACCACGATTTTAACGTACTGTGTCTTCAAAATTATGAGAACCTAGATGGCCTTTGTGAAGCCTCAGGCTGATATGTCTGAATGGTTTCTATTGATGGAGCTGGCAGGTATCTTCGCTGCATGATATGCTGAATGTTTTCCGAAACAATCTTGGAAGTCTTCAGAATGCAAGACCCTTCTGATGCATTCACAACTTAGCAATGTAGTTATCCTACTCCCTCTCCTAAAACAGATCAGGAGATATGTTTAATTCTCTCCTTCCCATCAGCATAGAAAGCAGAGCATCACTATGACTGGTGTTTGTTTTGGAAGACAAACACCTTAACAAGGAATTTTCCACCTCTGCCTTCTCTCCCTTAGCTTTTATTGCTGAACACGACCTCATCAGGTAGAGACTAACCCTTTGGTCAGTTTGGGTCAAGTGTCCAGGCTAATTCCCTCCTAATTTCTTTCCCACCATCACATTCCCACCAGTTTTGTGTGTGTCTGGTGTTGAAGAGTATGGATTTCCCTGATAAGGAAAAAGAAGCGCAGAAAAGAAAATGTCTAAAAAGTTTCATCAAATATTGAAGACTCCAGAAGAAAAGCAAGATTGTATATTCTCACCAAATTCAAATACAATCAAATCTTATAAGAGTATGGCAGTGGGGTTGTCACTGAAGGAAATTGCAAGAAAATATAAAAGTGTTCTGGCAACAACAGTTTTGTCTGTAGCAGCATTTCAGTTTAAAGTGTTCTCTGTTTCTCTAAAACTGTTGAAATTATCCATTACCAACTGTCTAAGGCTGTACCTCATATTGCACTATTGTTTCTTTTTAAAGGGTATTGTTTTGACTGTCTGTGTTACAGTGAATAGTTATTGTGAAAAAAGTATCCATGCCACAAAAAATTGAAAAAATATTTTTATTGAAGATTAATTCCATACCTCTCATCCAACTGGATACCTGAGTCTGTTTGCGCTTTAAGGCAAAAACAAGATCTGTCAGTCTTTGACAATATGGGCATATTTTCTTCATATAGGGTCCTTCCACATACCAATTTTACAAAATAAATCAACTTTTACAAAATAACAGGTTATATTAATCCCGACGCAGGGAGAAACTGTTACTTCTACAACAGAGAGTAGTAAGTGTCATTTGACAGGAAACCATGAGTCTTTGAACTTCCGTTTCTCTTTCTCCTGGGTCATCTGATATCTCTGACATGCGGGTGAGATATGTAGATTTTACTAATCAATTAAAAAATATTCACAGCTAGATGTTGTTCTATTTTCCTGGGTCTTGTAGTGTACACTGTTAACTAGTACCTTGTTAGGAGGTTCTTGGCATTTGGAGTAAAAATAGAATGCTCATATGTGAACCTTTATAACAGTAAAATTACATTGTTTCAGCCATCTTCTTTATTGCTCTTTCTGTATATTGTTTCTCTGTCTTTGTTCGGACTCTGAAATATGGAGAAGACTTCTTCCAGAAGAAACAACGTCACTTCTTAAAATTTGTTGCTGAAAAATTGGTTTAAAATGCAAAGGCTTTCCTGGTCAGTTTCTATGTTAATACTGTCAGAATTCTTCAAATTTTTCTATAGTTCTCTCTTGACAGAGGAATTCTTTATAAGCTTTCAACTATGAGAAATATCTGCTAATATTAGAAGCACAAAAGAGCAGATAAATAAAGATTATCCTTTCTTCAAATAGATTCTCCTGATTAGATCTACATTTCCAAGGCCTGTATTAACTACCAACATAATAAGAAAACTTTTAGTATACTACACCTCCCTTACCATTTTGAGAACTCTGCTATTGACATTTAGAATTTTTTCCTAGACTTCAATTTAAATACCTGTAATAACAACACTCTGGAGCAATTCAAAGCATGTTTCCCCCATCTGACAAGGTATTTAAATTTCAGACTGCATATTAGTTCACAAAGTAAGCTTATTTGCTCTTTTGGAGCTCAGAAGACAGTAATTGCTCCACTTCAGTTTACATTTTTAATCCTGGTGGGAGATTGTCCTGTTAATGTGAATGGGTAGAGAAATCTCCAAATCTATAATAAGAGTTAGAGCTTTCTATTCAGAAAGCTTTCTATTGAGGAAGTCCTATGCAGTATTCAAACTGTTTCACATCTCTTTTTTCCATGATCAAGAGAACCACTAAAAAGATATGAAATATATGTTGCATGGGAAAGAAGTTATACATCCTCCATTTGACTTATTTTGCTTTTCTGTCCATTTATGGTGGGAGTCAAGAGTGCATTTGCTTCTAATTCTTTGTCAAAGGAAGAGAGAGAAAGATGTGAAAACCATCAACAGGACTATGCAAAGAGGTCAAAAAATACGTCTGTGTGAAAGAGTAGGATGTATGAGAAAAATCTTGGAGTTTTTGGTTTTTGGTTTGTTTCAAACACCCACCCCATTCCCCCATCACCATTTTCAATTTAGACAGTCATAGGTTTTGCTTTTAAATCTAGAAAAAGTTTCGTACTTTATTTCAGTGAGGACCAAAATTTAGTAATGAAGTCAAGTATCTGAGATGTGATCACAATTATTTATAAACAACTGTCCGTAGGATCTGAATCAGAGAAATCATATTAATACTTTTTTTTGTTTTGGTTTGGGTTTTTTTCTCCTCTTGTTTATCTTTTTGGCTTGGGTAAGTTGCTCAGTGCCCTGTCTCCACTGAAAGGAAGAAAGGACCTCATAGATGTGATATAATTTCTAATGTGGACAAATTTACCGCTGGTGGAAGAGGCTGTGTGACAGGTGGAGAGGACAAAACCCACCCATTTTGTAACTGAATCTTTCAGGGCATAACCTGACAAAAATACTTTGAAATCAGTGTCTGAGTTAAAGACAGTCACCTCCAAAACAGCTTTTAGAACATAACCAGAAAGTAAATGGCCCCATTTAAGGTTCTCAGAATATCTCATTAGAGGGAAACCACCTGCTCTTGGGGGAAATGTAATTTCCTCCAGTTTTTTTTCTATACCCTTGCTGACTGCTAGAGGCTGATAAACCTGGATCTGTGCACAAAATCCAGGGAAACTAAAGCAGACATGGAAATGTACTTAATTCCTCAGAAGGGCAAGCTGTGGCCCTCTTGCAGTCATGCTTTACCACTAGCTGTATGTAATTTGCTACTCACCATGATCCTTGAAGAGGGTTTGGGATGTTAGGTTTTCCTCCTTTCCTCAATGTGTGTTGTTCAGGCTAGCTATTATAGCTATTATAGATTTCTATTTCTTCCTTCAATGCCAAGTATGGAAACTCAGGGTTTTTTCTGACAAAATTTTAACCTTCAAATCCTGGTGATATGAAGAGAGGTAAGATTTCACTTTTATATTTTTTACGTGGATAATAAAAACATTATTTCAACAATATTTTATTCTAAAATTAGCTCTTCCATTTTATAAAGAAGAAATAACATAGATGTTTCAAACAATAAAAGTATAGATTCTTTGATCTTCTGGTGCACATAGGTTCTATACTCACAGGCAAAAATCAGTAATTCTCCAATGTTGGCTCTCTAATCTAGATAGCACTCAAACCCAAGAACTCTAAATACTATATTTTATAATCTGTCTTTCTGTAGTTAGCCACAGCTGAAGTAAGCTGATGCCTGTTCTTTAGAAGGCAGAAGAAGATGAGCAACACATTAACATGTAAGACATGCTGTACTTAGAGCTGTTACTTAAAAATCTGGCATAATGTTAATATGGATGCTGCACTCCTTATATCTGAGGTATGATGCACTATCATCTCCATCAACCATAAAATCACTCACATGGAAGATTTGTTTCTTGATTTGTTTTAGCTGAGGGATTGTCTAATGCAACAGGTAGTTTCTCAAGAAGAAGTGACTGTGTCTGCATCAGAAAGAATTCAAAAATAAATAGAAAAAAAAATTACCAATCCGTTGATGTGTGTATGCAGAAAGAATAAAGATTGATTGTAATAAAGAAAATAATTTATTGTATTTTGAAAATCCATTGTTTTCTGGTATGCTGATGATGTAACCAAGCATTTCTGCTATTTCTAAAAGCAAATTAAGTGCCCCAGAAAATACAGATTACTGAACACTCTGCTTGTAGTGTTTTCAACTCCTTAATGTAAAACAAGGGGCACAAAAATGTCCCACTGTACTTTCTCACATATGACAGTATCTTGCCAGCTTGCTGACACAGTGAAAACAAAGAATCTTTGTTTCCAATTTCAAGTACATTGATCTACTATGAAGACACCAAAAGTGTGAAGAAAATAAGTTGGTTAAGAAACAATTATTGTGCTCTTCTTTTGTAATAGGCAGAATAACCTTTACAGCATCCTATGATTCATTAGTGAATATGTCAAGAACCTGTAAATAACACTTGAAGCTTGTGCTTTTTTCCTCTTAATTAAACTAACAGTGAAACTCTTATCTCTTGAGGCATACGTTGCTGCCCTGAATATTTTAAGCAATATTTCATTCCTTGTAGTTGTTTTCACTCTAAACATGAAGGTGAACCAAACAAGTAATAATATTCTGTTCAAACTCAAAATTACCAGATTAAACATCTTTAATATAACCAATATGCTTGACCTACACCCAAGGTCAAGGGTTTATATGGGATAGGTTATGTTATATTAATGGATACATAGTCCCATCTACAGTGGTTTAGTAACTCCAGTTATGCAGAAAAATATGCTTTTGGCCCTTTTTCAAAAAAACAAAGCTGCAGTTAAATTTTGATCTAGATTTCAGCACCTCTTTTCCCATAAAGAGAGATTTAAATGTCTCTTAATGATTTGAGAGTAGTTCTATTAACTGGTCTTTGTGTAACTAATCATCATTTATCATACAAACATGGCTATTGGCATGCAGGATTTCTACTCCCATTCCTCCATTTACTTCCACCTTCCATTCTCAATTCCAGCAGGTTCTCCATCATTTTTGGACTAAGTATGTGAAAATTCCAATATTTCAATATTTAGTCTGTGCACAGGGTGAGAAGGGAAGCTAAATAAATAAATCTCCCTTGTCCTGACAGAGAATTACTTGGATTACCTATTCTTTTCTTTTAACTGGTTTAAAAATCCCAACCAGAGTACTTTAAGTGCAATCAAAACCTTGTTTGAGGAAATTGTAAGACATCAAATGTACATCAAGTCATTTGGATTGGGTCCTTGGTATGTGGTAATCTTCTTTTTCTCAGTAACAAACTAAGTTATGACTGTCTCCAAACTTTAAACTTGAACCAGTGAGTACTCTGCTAAAGGGAACAGATCATCACAATCCTTAATGTGCCCCATCTCTACACAGCTAACTTCATTTTCACCATGAGAAAGCAAGGAGCTGCTTTAAATCTCATTGCTTCCTCCAATGGCCACTGGCTACTCCATGGTGGTCAAGAAACAGCCAAATCAATGAAAAACAATCATTTAGGGTCAGATTTTACTAAGCCCTGCTTAAAGATGCAATGTCTTTTTTATCCCCTCAGCTGCAACTAAAAAATACCATTTCTTTGTTCAAATATGCCCTCATTTAATCATAACAGTAGCAAGACATTTTCCTAAAGAAAAGAAAAGAATATGCTAAAGAAGCTAGCAAGTTATTCACCTTTGCCTTTCTTTTCAACTTCTATCATGTATTAACTGCTCATTTTATCATGGTAAGTCAATAGAATGTGAGAGAAGTTTTAAAATACTTAGTTTGAATTCAGACAAACAACTACCATGAACACATAATAATAAATTCAAAGGGAAAATCAAAACAGTAAAACAATTAAAAGACTTGCAAGAGCCCATAATGTGAAAATTTTGAAGTCCTTTGAAACTTTTCATAAAATGGGAAGAATTCAATGACAAACATTATTTAAATATTTTTAAGAATGTGAGGTCCTGGATCAGGTGTCCCAGAGAAGCTATAGATGTCCTATCCCTAGCAATGTTCAAGGGAAATTTGGTTGGGGCCTTGAGCAACCTGGCCTAGTGAAAGGTGTCCCTGCCCATGGCAAAGGGATTGAAACTAGATGATCTTTAGTATCCCTTTCAACTAAAGCCATTCTGTGATTCTATGAAGAAAAATAACTCTATTGCAGCCAAAACCATGACAGTAAGGTATGAACATCTACAGGAAAAAGGCAACCTAGAGAACACAGCCTTATTTTCATAAATATAGAAGATGTTGCTAAAGTATCCCATGCTCCAAACAAGCTTTGCAAGCCCAAGATGAGTACTAAGAAACACCCTGAAATAACCCCCACCCAATCTCAGAAATAAAAGCTCCTGTTCACCAGTAAGGTCCTAGCTTTTTCTAAGTTATTTATTAAAATGTACCATCTACAACCTTATTTACATGCTATAAGGGCAGACTGGAAAGTGACTTTCATAAGACTGACTTTTCCTCTTTCTATATCTTTGTATAGAGCTGCAAGAAAGTTGATCTGAAATATTTTCAGTTTGAACCACTTTGTTAACTTGATTCACCTCTTGTGTTTGTCACACTAGACCTGCACAAACTTTATGGGCATCAGTAACAAAAGTTATAGCACAAATTTGTTTAATAATTTACACTAGTACAATATAATTGTATTTATACTCTGATTTTCAGTGACTTAAGTGAACCCCATTATTTTTATGTTGTCTTCTTCATGGAACATTCAATCTATCTATTTTACATGTAAAATTTTATTTAGGTTTTTAATCTCTGTAATTCATTAACCATGTGTATCTTGTCTCTCAAATCACACTCATTGAAACTGTCTCTTTTTTTCCTATTTTTAATACTGACATCAGTGAATAATAGCAGTGCAAAAACACCACAAGTGAATTTGCATCTCTTTCCATCTATATATAGAATGTGAGATACAATATTACACGGTACATTGCTGTCTCAGAGATGGGATCTGTGACACATTCCCTGCAGTCATTAGCCTTCTTGTGACAGATGTTAAACAGTGGTAAGATCTTGGAGCAACAGCAGAGCTTTGGATGCTTCTGAAACCCTGTTTATCCTGCAGTAAGCAAGCATTCATCCTTTGCTGATGATACTGACCCCCTGCCTGGTAAAGATGATGCTGGTTGTTTTTTGGGAAATGTTTAGGCTTCTTTTTAGCACTGAGACGTTGTCTCACGCTGTTCCTCTTCCTGCCTGGCTGATCTTGAGCCCGGGATAATTGGTGAAGAGGTCATAGACTTGCAGATGAAAACAAAATGTCTGTATCTATGGTCCTAGATAAGTAGTGTTTGACGGCAAGGGAGTTCCTAAACTGATGTATTACATGTTATACCCCAACACAATTGCCCTTACTGCATCATTTGATACGGCAGCCTGCAGTACAGCAGAGGAGGAGAAGAATGAGCTGTAAAACATTTAAGGAACTTTCACTTGATGAAGGTAACATGATATCTAGCAACGGCCATATTTTGTCTCTAGACACCTACATCTATCAAGGACCAGACAGGTTATAGGACAAGTATTCAAAAGAAAACTAAGCAAGTGAAGCAAATCTAATTAATAGTAATAGGATATTAAATCTGTGCTGTTACACTGACTCCTCGTATCCATCTAAAGGTGGTAACCAATTGTATTGTGTAGTTTGGTCTATACAACCTTTCTAAATCTGAGCTGAAAATTTATTAATGTATTAATGAATTAGATATTAAATGCATCACATGAGGTAACAAATGTTGCAGGGTTTCTTGAGAAAAAGGAAGTAGAGACAGATAAAATGTGTAGATTACAATTTCACTTTTCTTGTTTCCTTAAATTACAGAAGTCAAAAGAACTATTTCTCGTGGTTTAGCCATGAGAAGCTTATGATACCTACAAGACAGAGCTGCCAGCCACTATTACCTATAACATGTTGCAAATTATGATTGAAATAAGCATCTCTAAAAGAGAGTAGTGATTTTTTTTTTCTAGCTGCATTATTCTAGTAGCCAAAAATGGTTATCAGTTGAGTATTAATGAGTGCTGCTAAGAATATAGCTTGAAAGACTTAACACATAATACTAAATGCAAATGGGATGGTTGTAGTCCTCTGGAATTGTTTGTTTCTGGCAAATTAGAAAGCAAGAAAAAAACCTTAACTTTTCAAAGTGAAAAATGAGTGAATGTATTTTTCACTAAAAATGGTGAATTAATTTATACTGGAGTTTTGTTTGTTTCTTTGCAGGCTTGAGGATGGCTTATTTTCTTTTTTAGTTTCAAGAAAGCAAAAACTTCTTAAAAGTAGTCTAGTAAAAACAGTGTATTTTGTTATGGCTTAGAAGAAAATGTAGACCATGTTAGTGTTTTTGGCATAAACTCATCGCACTGCTTTCAATTTATTTTTATATCTGAAATGGTGAGAGACTTGTTTGTCATTGCTCTGGTGACGGGTAAACATTCAAACTTGGATGCACAGAGCAGTGGTGCAGTCTCCAGGAGGTTTAAAGACATGACTGGATAGATCTCTGAGCAACTAGGCCTGACCCTGTTTTTAGTAAGAGCTAAGACAGGATGACTTCCTGAGATTCCTTCCAAGCTTGAGCTACTCTGTGATTGTACAGGTCTTAGAATGTGTATGAACCTCTACCATGACGTGCTTTGCTATCTGTGGCAGCTGACAATTGTTAGTCTTATTTACTGCCTAAAGGAGTTGTAAAAGGAATGTCCCTGTCCTCCTCATATCTAGGCTGCTTCTGCTTCATGTGGGATCACGAAAGAAAAGGTAGCAGGAACTTTTTTCCACTATTATAAAGGACATGGAAGAGAGCATCACCTGCTAGAACTAGGAGCTAAATCCTAGTTAAACCAGTAATAGCATAGCAACTGTGTCCTTAGGCACTGACTGCTGAAACTCACTAGAGTCCTACCCTTCTTCCTCTTTCCAAATGAAGATACATGCCTCAAAAACCCATACTCAGTAAAATCTTTTATTTGAATTTTGATTCTTCATACTACAAAGGAAATTCACTTATATATTTGTTCCAACTCACATTGTGACAACCTTCTGAGTGCTCTCCCAGCTGCCACTCAAAAATCCACAGGATTGTGTCGAGATGCTGTTTTTGGTTTGCAGTGTAAAATCAAAGATTCCCCTGTGCCATGAATACAGACATTGGATTTCAAAGAGCAACAGGTTACTGAGGTAAGCATCTTAGTGTACTTAGCCCTATATTTTCCATTCTTGATGACTGAGAGGCAGTGATCCCAGGATGTTATGCACATATCTTCAGAAGAGCTGTCAATCAGGTTAAAGATTTTGTTTGACAACTTAAGTAAGAGCATATAACATGACTTCTCAGTAAATACAGCTCATTGGTAACAACTAGAGAATGTAATATTTTAATTAATCAAGAAACTAAAATGAAATAAGATTTCCTCATTCCAGAAAATCTCTTGAGGTCTGAGCAACATCCTCTGTAAATCCTAGAATATGTTTTCTAAGCAAAAATTTTAGAGTCATAATATTTTATATGATTAATCTTCTCCATAAACAAGATAGGAAAAAATGATTTTTCAACAGAAATGTATTACTTGTGTTACAATAAGAAAAATCTTTATCATGTATCAAAAATAGAATATTTATTGTATAAAATTAAATATAAACAGTAAATATAAACTGCATATATTCCAGCTGTCATCAGTTCATATAGTTTGGATCTTTTTTTCCCTTTTAACTACATAGATTATTATAATACACTGTTTTACTTTCTGCTTGGAAGATTATGGAAGATATTGTCCTCAAAGAAGAAAGATAATATTAGCTGAATGAATCATAATTGCCTGCAGCACTCCAAGCAGATGCAATTTGATGTCAAAATCTCGATAAAAATGTCTCCACATTTCAAAATAAGTATTTCATATTTTGTTCCACAAAATGATCACCAGCCTTTGTACAAACTAAGCAGACATTTATAATTCTATTATTTTTTATTTTGTATTTAAAATATACAGTGTTTCTAAAAAATCCCATATTTTTCTACTAGATAAGGGGAAAAAAAATCTCAGAACAGAGGTCCATCATTTACACTGTAGATCCGCATGAGATCTCACCTCTTATTGCTTTCTAACCCTTCCTTCCACCTAAGAAAGAAGTTTCACTCTTCAGGTGGTTCCAGCCTGTTTTTTTACAGTTCCTTAGCTGTCTTAACCTTTTAATATTTTTAAGGACCTTCAATTTTCTTACTCTACAGCCTGCAAGTTCTGAACCTCTTTGTGTGATCTGCTGCAACAATGTTTTCCCCAAATTTTTCTCATGCTGTTGTTTTACTGCTATTATTCTCATGGCCTTGCTCCCACAAGGTCAGTGGTGTTGTCACTTTAGCTACTTTTGGGAAGCAGTTGCCATTAGTGTAAGAAAGACCCTACTTTACCATTTTACCTGCTGCCCAAGACAAGCCCTGGTTATGCTAGTGGGGACAATAATATGCACCCAGAAAGGTCAGCAGCCAGGCAGCGTGCAGTACCTGCCCTGATGTCAGCAGCAACTGGGGCATCACAACCAGGAGCAACCAGCTGGGAGGCTGAGCAATTCCTGATGGAAACTGTGTAGTTGCTAAAGGTAAAGTATTACAGGAAAAACAGCTATCTGCATCAGGGAAAACATACATGCAGGTGTATATCTAGGAATTCCTGTGCTTTCTTTAAGAACTCTCCACTAGGAAGTGTTTTTCCTTTCCTCTTTTACTGCTTTCTCTCTCTCTCTCCTGTTTCTCTCTTCTTTGTTATTTTTTTCTTCATGCCCCAAAGCAGCATCTGTCACCAATAGAATGGCTGTTTGCCATCAGCTGCAGACCGCTGTATTAAATTTTTGTGCATTTGAACCTCTCCCAACATCCTTTTCACAACACTGTTTACCTTTGGAGCAGGTGCTCTCGCTAACTTCTCTG
Organism: Tychaedon coryphoeus; assembly: GCA_013398595.1. Lineage (NCBI taxonomy): Eukaryota > Metazoa > Chordata > Aves > Passeriformes > Muscicapidae > Tychaedon > Tychaedon coryphoeus. The sequence goes on along the minus strand of WBND01000020.1, from coordinate 940,719 downwards.
ACAGCTTTGCTCTTATGTTATAAAAACACCAAAACCAGATTTTACTATGTCTGAATGTGATGTTGTTAATTTTCCTTATAGAACCTTCTATGATGCTGTGTTTTGGATTTCAAGCAGCTCTGTGGGGCTTAGCTGCCTGCAGGGTTAGACCACAACATTGATGAGAGTTTTAGATGGTCACCGTGTTATTATACTTTGAAGCAAGTCCTGACCTACAGATTTAAAACTTCAATTATTACAATGAGAAAATTGAGAAGGAACTGGGGCATGGATATTTTCAGATACTAAATAAATATATATACCTATGTAAATATGTAAATATATACAAATAAATAAATGTCCATATATTATTATATATATAAGATAAAAAGATTCAACTCAAAAATAATTAAAGAAAAACAGTGTTCTTCACATCCGCCAGAACTTTCAGGCAAAAAAATAAAAAAGCATTCCTGTGGTATTAGCACAGTATTAGAAGTGTTGACAGTAAACTCATATTATCTATGAAGTAATTATACATAATACAGTCACAGTATTTGAACTTTCATTGAAAAATTATCTAGGAAAAATACCTTTCTTCCAGAAAGTATCATCTCCAAAGAAAAAATTACACATTTTATGTAAAATTAATGGCTCTAAATAAGAAAGCGCTATCTCTTCAAAAAAGTTTCAGAGAAGACTAAATTGGAAAAGGAACAATAATTAATAAACTCTTGATAACCTTAAGAACTCTTCCTTAACAGAGGAATAGTTGCTGTTTATCTTTAAGGAGAATTATTTGCAGGAAAAAAAGAAGGATTTTGTTATATAGGATAGCAAAGCTAATTTTCAAAAACCAAATGAGCCACAAAAGCAGCAAACTCAGACAGGAAATCTCCACTGCATTTCCCACACCAAATTGTTCAAGAACTGCAAAGTATTTAGAAGAAAACCACTAAACTTTCAATTTTTGAAATATATTGTATGTTTGAACACAGGCTGTATTCGCTTGCATATTTATAAACAATTACCTGAAAGATTGATTCAAGGTATAAAAACAAGGGGTATGTGTATGTGAATATATTGTGAACAGATACTTCTGGCATTGTTAAGAGGATGAGAAACTATTTTTCTTTAGAAGTATATGTTATTATAATTTCCATAATTCCCAGCATTTTTGTCCTTGTTCCAAAACCTCCTGCTGCTGCTGCTAAAGATAAAGGTAAGCTTCCAGCTTTCTTTTTCTTCTATTTAAATAAAATATAAAAAAAATCCAGCCTCCTCTGGGAGGGAGGACAGAAATCCCTCCTTTCTAGTTAGCTTCTGTAATCTGGCATTCTAATTCAAATTAATGGAACTTGGTTATTTTCCATAAACTAAGGAAATATCTTTATGCACATTTCATAATGTGTGATATTAAATTTCGTGTTCTCATAGTTGCAAATTCAGAGAGCTTTAATTTCACCATTTTTATGGTGCTGCATTCTATTTGCTTCCATAGAGATCATGAAACCTCTGTTGTTTATATATGCATCTAGGTGAAAACTTATGTATGGGGTTGGAAGTTCTTAGACTCTAGAAGCCTTACTAGTTCTAGAAAGTGTTTTCTAACCTACAGAATGATGTCTCCAAACATCCTGTTAAAAAAGGTTCTGTCAAGGCATTTTAGGTTCCTTTCCTGAATAATATCAAATTCTTAAGTTACTTTTAAAGGTGATCTTCAGTTTCTGTCAGTTGCAGACAAGTTACTCATAGAAGATGAATACTGATACTGCATAATTTTTGTATATCAGTAAAAAAGTGTCTAGTAATAACCAGATAATGTCAATGTCAAAGAAGAGAAAGTAGCCTAAGATAATTGATCATGGGATATAATCATTAGCAGCTAAGCTATGGAGTCATCTGTCTGATATATTCTCTCAGGGTAAATGGTCAAACCTGAGCCCCTGAGAGATGGATCAAGCCAAGAGATTCTCAGGTTACAAAGACCATAAAGGAATTCACAGATTTTTTAAGGTGCTTATATGAACATGTATTACCCAGAAAAAATCAGGATGGTTGTGTTTCTTTAGAAAAATTTGAAAAACAAGCCATAGATAAGTAAATCTACCAGAAATGTGTACTGCCGTCAGGTGAAGAATCCACTGCGGTCTCCTACCATTAAAAAAACAACAGAACAACAACTTATCTAGAATGAGCCTTGAATTTCTCTTCACAAGAAAATGTGTCCTCAATTAAAATTAACATCGAATTTCTTGTGATATAAGTAAAGACAGTGTTCTGACTACTTTGTGGTTGTGCGCTGCTTGGTTGTGCACTTACCTCTATCAGAAACAAGGTGTGAGTAGCTCTGAGTAATGGCTATTCATAGAAATACATAACTAACAAACAAAATAAACCCCAAAACCCCCCAAACAAACAAACCAACAAAAAATCCGGAACAAAGCACCACCCCCCAATGCACTCAGTTGAGCTTTAATGGGTAAAATGGCAAGAAATTAAAAAAATATACAATCACAACTATGTTACAAAAGGTAAAAAAATTAAGAACTTGTGCTACCAGGCTTGACCAATGGTTTATTTTTTATGTAAGTTTCCTCTCATTTCATTTCAGCAGTGAACAGCTGCTACCTTGATTAAAATTATAATAAAATAATCATTGTATGCTTTTCTCCACTGTCAAAGCAAGAATGGCAACTCTTTTATTTTTAATGACAAGCTGTCTTTCTCCTTCTGAAAGGGCAAAAAATTAGATGATCAATGATTTTCATCTTTATTTAGAAGTGAGCTTGTGCATTATCTACAAGTCAGCCATGTATTCATACCTGTGAAGCTGAAATTGCACAAAAGAGAAATGAAATCTAATGAAAAATTTTTTTTGGAGGTTATCTATTCATTTCTCATGGGTTGATGTTTATCCAATTACTTTGTCTCTGTGGGATATATCTTTGAATACTAACTAAAAGTGGGCTCCCACGTCCCTCTTAATCTGTAATTATTTTCGGATAACTAGCAGTACCTTCCCTGGGTTAATTTTGTTCAGCTTCATGTGTACCTCAAAACAAAAAATTTCATATGCAGCTAAATTATTCGTGTCCTGCAGGAAAGCAGAGCTTTTTCTATTAATATTGCCAATAAAAGAAAAATTACTGGCTATTTGACTTTGCATTGAAATAGAATGGTTACACTTTGCATCAGTGTCTGTCATCTCTAGCTAGTGGTGTGTGTACTCTTATTCTTTTCATCACAAACTCAAATAAGTTCACCTATGCTTTGTTTTGTCAATATTCTGTTTGATTTTGTACTAGAAGGGAAGCAGTAGCCTGATAGGATCACTTACAGTCAAGAGGAATTTCATTTTGTTCCTCATCACCTCTCAGCCAGTAAATTGAGATTGATAGGTGATATTTTGGTTTGATTCATGAGTGTTATAATGCAGAGATCTATATGGCATTTAGGAAAAAAGTTTCAGTTTGACTTCTGGGGGACATTCCAGACTTGATTAGAATATGTAGTAGAGGTACCACCAGGAACAACAGCAGTTTGGTTGATTCTTAAACTAGATTTCAGTGGTGGCAAGATGAATCAGCTCTGTGGACACAATGATGGAAATTTGGGAAGAATAGCAACATCCAGTAAAGTTATTTACAACATTGGAGTATAAAGCCTTAGCCAGGCATATGGTTGCATTCATATATACTGTCAAATTTTAGTGGAGGCTACTTTGCTAGTAAAAGGAAATATTCAGTTGTTATTTCTTAAGAGTCTTTTCATGTGAGAAGAACAATATACCTTTCTAAAGTTTCTTTTATTTCTTCTTTCATCAGAAATTTCACAGTAGAGCAAGATACCAGATTTATCTGTCTTTTTATTACTTCACACTGTAAGGCTTCATTGAATCATTTGAAGGGAGTCTAGAATCTACAAATACCTTTATTTTACTCCAAGTAAACGTTGTTGGGAGGCAATAGGCAGATTGGAGTTTTAATGTGGTCATCTTGTTGGAGGCTTTTTATTGTAGACAGAAATTGTTTTCTCTAGTTTGAAGACAGTCTTCCTTCAGAGCTAATAAATCATGTTAAGAGGTGAACTCGTCATAATAGGTATAGTTTTTCAGTTTGTTTGCCTTTTGTAAATTCTCTTCAATATATTTCAATTACATGTTTATGTTAATATTTATATGATTTAGCACAAAACTGCTTTATCATTGATTTGTATCCTGTGCAGGAAAGTATTTTTCTGCAGACTGATTCTACCCTTTGTTATTTATTGAGAACTGACCTTGACAAGGAGGTTTGGATGGGCCTGATATCATCTTGAATGAGAATTGCTGCCAGGCAACCCATCATTCCTCTCCAGGGTGAGTGAGATGCTACAATATTGTGAGTGCTCTCCTGACTGCTGTGAACAAGCTATAACTAAATATATCCATTGGATAATGATAGATAACATTTAGGACCTTCAACAAATGAAAAACAAAGCATGGAGAGATGAGACAGAAAGGAAAAAAACATCTTGCCTTTCTGGGAACTTCATTTGGTCCATGAGAAAATCTAAGAATTCCTTTATGTCTTATGGCAATACATGCATGCAGATTTACTAAACTATGAGTTAAAATAATAACAGTTATCATAATTAAAAATGAAGTTTTCAAATCCATAGCTCTAACTCATTGGCATAAAAGCAAATTAATGCCGAAAAAACTAACAGTAGTATCAATTAAGAAAACTTGAAAAGCAATATTTGCAATTCAAACAAAACTAACTGGACTTCTAGAGAGTAAAAAATCCCACTTTAATTGTGAATATTATTAGCAAGTAATATCTGATGTACACAAACAATAGATCATTTAACCAATTAATCCTATGTATATATTTATCAGTACAAATGAATGTGCTACAAATGAAAGCACACAAGCCATCTATGTAATTAAATTTCTAATTTCAATTAGAAAATTGTTAGTGTGTGTATATAATATAGTATATTAGTGTACATTTGGTGGTACAGCTAAATGATATCTAGCTTGTAGATCTAGATTCAGTGTATTGCAGTATGCAAACTCATCTAGACACAAAATCAACTTCAAAACCCTTCTTTTTTCTCTTCTTTGAAAGAAGAAAAGGAGAAAGAACTCCAGCAAAATAAAGTGGGGATGAATTTTATAGCTAGCACCTTTCTGAAAAGATAGTATACATCTATGCATAATACGGACCACTTATAGCATCAGAGAACATTTTATCTCCTGAGAGCAGAGTAGCTGAAGAGGTTCACTCACAAAATTTAAGAACATCCTTGAGCAGATAATTCTTTAGAAGCAAACAGTCCTCTGTGCCGAGAAAGGCAGCCGAGCCTCATAGAGATCTTTAGGAACATCACGCAGCAGAATGAAAGTCTTAACAGCAGCCTTGTTTTCTGGGAGGATACCAAACTGAAGGAAAGGGGACGCATCAGTGATTCTTTCCTGATTAAAAGATGGCCATTTAACCTCCTGCATGGAGCAAATCTCTTTGGAATCAGAAACCCAAGTTCTAAAGAAGTATGTCAGTGGCAGAAGATGCTATTTCAATGCAATCAACAACCTCTCCTCCCAGACAGTACTGAATAGTGATTTCTCTGTTGATTATAGAAGAGCCTGATCTCCTAGGGAGTCTGGATCCGCCCTATTAAGATCTGGAATTAAGCCAGAAATCACAGTTTGCATGGATATTGCTGACAGAAGAGCAAGAGAAAGAATCTGAAAGCAAAATCAGATAATTTAGAAGAAAGAAGAGAGTAAGCACAGCTATGTCAGTGAAAAGTTCCTAAGGAGCTGAAGAATCTTAGTGTCTGACTCAGAAAGCACAATTTGGATTCATCAGAAACAAGGTTGGAGCAGAGAATTAAAGAGAATCTATTAGAAAGGAATGGACTTGAACTAAATGGTAGAACTAGGTTTCTTATGCGTGAAATAAATAACAGAAGTTAAGTTATGGAAGAAGACATGCACACTCAAGCAGAGGAATTAGGAATGGCTGGGTGCTCTTCATACAGGATGCTGTCATGGTTTAGGAATGGCAGTCCACAATTAAGTGAAACACTCCACACCTCTTGCCACTTAACCACTTCCCCTCACCTCTTCCTGCAGCAGGCTAGAGAAGAGAATTGGGGGAACAAAAGGTGAAGATCATGGGTGGAGATAAGAACATTTTTGCTAGAAACAACAATGACATTAGAAATGAACAGTAACAGCTACAATGTTAATGTGTACAAGAGGTGAATGATTCACATGAGAGGCTCACCACATGAAAATCATGAATATCCAACTGCTCCACCACGCTACCCAACTGGAGGGACCCTTTTCCCTGGACCACTGCACATGATATGATGTGGTATAGAATAACATGAGGGTCCTCAGGGTCCATACCCCTCCTGGTTACTGAAAATATTAACCTTGTCCTGGCCAGAACCAGGACAGATGAAAAGACAAGGAAAAAAGCAGTAGTATTTATGCTTCTATATCAAAGTTGGAAGTTTAAGAAATTGTGTGGATCATCTTAGTCTAGCACTAAATGAAGACATGTAATAGAATGCTGAATATTTATCTAATCAGTGGGAGATCATAACTGGGTTACAAAATGTACAGAACTAATGCTGAAATATATATGAAGTATTGCTTGCTTCAGAAGGTAACAGAATCCAAACAGATTGAAATTTCTGGTTTCAGATAGGAAGGGTATATTTTCTGATATATTTTTCTGATACTGCTAGCTATGATCTGCTTATAGAGATTAGAAGCGGGAAATACAGCAGGCATGGTAATCTTGACTCCATTTAAACTACAAAAATGTCATATAAGGCTCTAATGCAGAGACCATAATTTTATACGCTGTCAGTGACTAGCAGCTGGCTGGAATCTTCACAAGGAAACTGGGGGTGAAAACATGCTACTCCAGGGGTGCAACAGGTTTCTGGGTTGATCCACTAAAAGCAGTTCACCCTCTCACCCTTGGACAAGTATTGTTCTGCTGCTGATCATGTAACATCACTACAAGGCTGCTCTCAAACCTACTGGGTTGTACACACCTCTAATGAGTCATTCTGTTCCTTACTATACTGCTATTCTCTTGCTCTATTTGCAGATAGTACTTGTCAACTAGTCAAGGTATTTCTTTTGTCAAATTTTGAGCATATTTTACAGTAGTAGATCTTGTACACTTTATTTGTTTCCGTAACTGTATCTGCTTTTGGAAACTCACATTTATGGAAATAAAATGGAGTTTACAACCATGGGAACATCTCTGATCACAGGAACCTGTACTACCAACTGGTTATATAATTATTTGGTGTCAGTTCAAAATCACGAAGGTAACTTCCACCTTAGTTTAATTAGCTATATAGTTGCTAAGTACTAATTCACACAGTGTATCAGAAGAGGAGCCTAAGCTACCTATAGACAAATATATCTTTAATCATTTAAAATTCTCCATTGGGTGAGAAAATTAATTCAATTTTTTTTGGAAAATGCCACTAACTTTATATCAATTTAAAATTCTGTTCCGCAGAACAGAAGTGTCCCTTGATTCCATATAAAAACTATGCACATCAGCAACAGAAAGAAATGAACTGAAAAATTACAGATGTGATGGCAGACTGGAGTGCAATGTAAACCAATGAGAATATATGCTTAGTGTAGGTATAATTACTTGAAAGAATATAGTCTCCATTAATTTTTTTTCAATTTCTTTTTAACAAATTATTTACTCCTTTCCATATCCCACAATGCATATCCCAAAATATCTAAGCACTTTTCCTTTCTTTCAGAAAATGAGCAAGACATGCCCTAACTGTTAAGATTCTGATAGTCTAGTACCTGAAGTGTACAGAAATCTCTTTTAAGTATGCTTTCATCAGATGCATTTTCACTCTTTTCATTTTTTTATGTGAAGTTTATATGTAGCTGCTGCAAGAAGTAGCTTCTACTTCTACATTCTCCAGTTTTTAGGGTTGTGAAAAATACATGTTTTGATTACTTGTGTTCTTATAATTTTATGTGAACAACATGGCTTAGACCATTTTCCTGTCAAGACCACTTTGTATCTTGCTCTGTTTCTACTCCTGAAGAAAAACATGGTTGGAAATTACTGAGGTTTTTTGCAAAGTTGCACTAATCTGACACAATGCTGAACTTCAGAAGGTTTGAGAAAGATTTGCTTTCTGATAACAAAAATATTTTTTCCAAAATGGGCTGGATAAGTTTTTTCTAAATAAACCACATATTAAGAGAAAAAATTCTTCAGAAAACTGAGTATCTCATTTAGGTTAAAGTTAATTCATTTCTGCTCAGGGTTATGTAGCATTTACCTAGGTATCTAGTCCCTGTTAAAGAGGAAGACAGATTCTACAGACCTACACATTTGATTTATCATGTAATTCACTTTGAAGTAAATATTCTTATATAAGTATGATTCAATTTGAAGTAAATACCTGGTATAAAAATTATAAATCACTTTAATAAGTTGATGGCTTAATATTTTAAAAAGTTGCAACATTTTTTTTCTAGACTTAGCACCAAATGTAGTATATGTTGGAGTCTATCCTAGGAACATTTTTCTGTAAAAGGCAGCTGCTTCTATTTTACATGCTACAAATAAACCAGAGCAAACTCTGCAGCTACTTTTTTTTTTTTTTTTTAGGCCAGGTATGACTGTCATGACTGTTAAACTGGTACATCCTTTTAATTTGAATTTCAAACTTCACTCCACAATAGTGAAAATAGAATGAGTTGATTTCTTTGCATTGTATTGTAAATATTTTGAAGCAGCCCTGTTACTGATCAAATCTGATATATCAATTGGAAAATCTACTCTTCATTTCCTAAGTGAGGTTCCATACATTGAAGAAAAATGAAAATTCTAGTTTGTGTGTGATGTATACATGTTTTATGGAGTTTGCGAGTATGTGAAAGTTTAGATTCTTTTTATCAGATTCCAATGCCACTTAACAATGGTCTCAAACTGAATTCTGCTATTAAGAAAAGGGAATTTGCAGTTTTACCATAACTAGACTAAAAATACATCTTTTTTAAAAGTGTGTCTGCACACACTTCATTCATGACTGAATGTGTAAATACCTTTTTACGTTCAGCTCTTAGTCTTAATTCTCTGTAATAGTATAATTAATCATATGCATACAGAAATGTAATTCTCCCATGGGGATTCAACGGCAGAAGAGCCAAATACCATAGTGTGATGAGTATTGTTTTACACTGGTTTGTGATTTGAAGTCACAGTGCCATTTAACAAGTGGAGAAGTGATTAGTAGGGCATAAATTAGGCACTTGTAAAATGAGTGGTAGAGAGAGGAGAAAGTGTTTTCTACTCATTTTAACGCTGACTACTATTAGCATCAATATTAAAACATATTTTAGTAAAAGTTTGTCTGAGTAGGATGTTAATATGGTAAGTCATCCATGGGACTTTAAACATTCTTCATTAAAATGAATAGCTCTCACACTTTCACTCTATTCATTTCACATCCAACATCCCCATCTAATTTGTGGAAGTCACAATTTCAAGTATGCCACTCAAGAACTGAGCTTAATGATTAGAATTTTTTAGATGCATAAAACGAGAAGAAAAATGTGAACAATCACACTGACAAGTGCCATTTTCAGAACATTTAAGAAAAAGTCTGTAGCACAAAAAAACCAAGCACAAAGTCTACCTATTGTTTTGGTCACAATTTCCTCAGTTAGAAAGTATGAGCACACTGATGAAATCTCAGTCACACACACACATACACTCATACACCCTCCTCTCCTCATCTTTCAGGAGAGTGTTGAGCAGCTACAGAGGTCAGTTATTTTTTATCATTATATTTTTAATTAGTGCTTTATGAAGTCTTTTCAAAAGTCTAGATGCAAATTTCTTTAAACTACTAGCCCTCGAGGCCTCAGTGTATTGAAGACACATAGAGTAACCGCGTCAAAAACAAACAAAAATTATGACAAATCTAAATATCTGAATAGTAGTGATAATGCTTAGAAATAATTCATCTAAATGAATTCATCTAAAAATCTTACTTTTATTTAATCTTCAAGGGTATCCAAATCAAAATTATATGATGAGCTGGGATGCACTTAACAGATATTCATCTTATCTGTTCTGAAAAACACTCCAGAGATAACTCAATGTGATATTTTCTTTACCTCAAGCTTTCTGTAGTGTCTTAGTGTGTATGCATATACAGGAATATGCAGAAATTGGATCACACTACTACCATTTTCAATTCTTATCAAATAATATTTTATGGTCTTTAGAATTTTTTTCCCTGAATGTTTTAATTTTTCTTTGTCCATTTGTTAAATGAATTTTACAAGCTGCTTCATCTACTTTCAAAAAGAACGAAAGGATTTTAGCCCTACATGGTATAAGGTGAATACTTAAGAAGTGAGAAGACAAGCATTAAATCTCTGGTGTACCCTACTGATCTTGCAACTCCACATAACTCCCACCAGAACATTTTATCATTCACAATCCTCCAGGTTCTAATACCTGCTCTCTTTTCAAGTAATCTGCCTACTTATTTTTTCCTGAAGTTACAGAACTAGTAGCTTAAAGCAAATTTTGGAGTTCATCAATCCATTGTCCAACTGAAACAAGCACTACACCAACAGTGCATCAAGTCAGATATGGCTTTATTTAACTGAGTCTTAAAAATCACCCTGGACAGAAAATCTGCAGCCTCTCTGGATAGCTTCTCTTGGTACTGAATTACTCTCTTGGTGAAAAGAGATTTCCTGCTGACTAAACTGAAGATCTCTTTAAACTTTCATTATTCCTCACAATATATTCTTCTACCAGTTCTTGCCCCTTAGACTCTGATTTCTTTCATTTTTAACAAGATCATCTTCCCATCTCAGAGCTGTCTCTGTTGTGCCTCAGTGTTTTCATTTATGGCTGTGGATGTAAAGGTTTTCCCATTCCTTTTCTGGCATATTTCAGTGGTTCTTTAATGATCTATCCCAAAAGACACAAACACAAATCCCTTTCCTAATTCTGAAGATAAAAGTAAGTTCTATGAAGCTTCTTCAGTAATTCTGATCTATGAGGACTTCTCTAAACAGACCCAAAGAAAACTTGTTCAGCAATTGACTTGCACTGTTCTAGAAAGCTCTATTGCCATAGTCTATCACTATCAAAGGCATTCCCTGTGATAGTATGACAAGGCATGATTATTTCACAAGAATTTATGACCTTCTAAAGACCAGTTCTTCGTACCTAAATGTACAAGGTACATCTCTGCAAGTGTTTTTCTTCAGATTAGACATTTATGAATAAATGCTTTAAATGTTGAGAGATTTTACTGCATTTATTTCTAGCAGACACCAAGAAAGAGGGTTTCAGTGGTGCTAGATTTCCTGTTCCATGATTCAGGGATGTTATCTACTACATCTTCTTGCAAACTTTCTTTGTCCTGCTGTCTGTACTACAGATTCATTTTATATTACATGATCACGGATTGATCTCAAAGTTAAAAATGTCATTTCACTACTCAAATGAACAGATTTTAAATTTTTTTAGCTCAGAACTTCCGTTCCTTGTTTCAGAGTTTTCGCTATAAAGAGAAGCACATTTGAACCTTTGATTATTAAGGAGGTTTAGCTCTAGGGCTGATGGTACTTCCTTTTAATAAAGATATTGCAACACTAAACTAAGGACAGATATTTCTATTCCCCAGCTTCTCTGTTCCTTTCTTTTCATTGGAAAATTTCCTGTTTCGTAAAAAAAGCCATACCTGGTAGCCCACATAACTGACAATCCACATACATGATAGTCCACATACCTGATAGTCCACATATCAGTTGTCCATGGGGCAACCTTAACCACAATACCAGTGAAACACTGTTCAGAAAGAATCTGCAATTAAAAAAAAAAGAAGAAAAAATTCTGAGTTGGTGGTATCTAGAAGGTGTGAAAGTCGCTGGTGGCTGTACCCTCAGCAAATTTGCAGATGACTAAGCTGAGTGGTGTGCTTGATACACCTGAAGGATAGAATGGCACCCAGAGGGAGTTAGACAAGCCCTAGAAGTGGCCCCATGAGAACCTCATGAGGTTTAACAAGACCAAGTGCAAGGTGTTGCACCTGGTTGGGGTAAACCCTAATGTAAACCGAAGGTGGGGTTGAGCAGGTCAGAGCAGCCCAGCCCAGAAAGACTTGGGGGTGCTGCAGAGGCTGGACATGACCCAGCCATGGGCACTCACAGCCCAGTAACCAGTCCTGTCCTGGGCTCCATCCAAAGCAGCGTGGCCAGCAGGGGAGGGAGGGGATTCTGCCCCTCTGCTCTGCTCTGGTGAGACCCCACTGCAGTGCTGCATCCAGCTCTGGGGTCCCAGCACAGGAGGGACATGACCCGTTGGAGCGAGTCCAGAAAAGCCCAACAAGTTGATCAGAGAGATGAAGCACCTCTCCTATGAGAAAAATCAGACAACTGAGATGGTTCAGTCTGGAAAAGAAAAGGCTGTGACCTTTGGGGGTGATGCAGTTCTGGCCTTCCAGTCACTGAAGGGACACTGCAGGAAACATGGAAAAGGACTTTTTGCACGGGCAAGTAGTGGTGGGACAAAGGAGGAAACAAGTGTAAAGATTTTCTTCCTAATATCTAATCTAAACCTACTTTCTTTATGTTTTTTCACTGAAAGGGTGGTGAGGCTGCCCCATTCCCCGAAGTGCTCAGGGTCAGGTTGGATGAAATTCTGAGCAAACAGGTCTAGCGAAAGGTGTTCCTACTCAAAGAAGGTGTTTGGAATTATAGGATCTTCAAAGGTCCTTTTCCTATGATTGTGTGAGGTAGTGGTATTTGATGTTAGACTTGGTATCTTGTAACTGATACTAAACCTATAAAGAAAGTTACGTGTGACCATGTAACTTTTAATAAATTCATACTTTAAAATACAGCTCAATTTCACAAACACTGCTGTATGACAGTATAGTGTGGCTGAACTTGATTAATAAAAACTCTAACCATGGAACTGCTGAAATGAAAGTATGTGGGAACTTTATTTAAAAACATTAGTTTTCATAAAATGTACATAGTAAGCATCTTCATAATATCTAAATCTAGAATGTGAACAACTGAGACAAATATGGGGTCAATACTCTTCCAAGATAGCGTATTCACAGTATGAATATAAACAATCCAGAGAGAGAGAGAAGATTTAGAGATATAAACTAAAAAAATATTTGAGGTCATACACTTCTACAGTTCAAAAGGGTTTTTTAAGTTCCCTGGAAAATTTCTCATGCAAATAGGCAAAATATGTTCCCTTGATTTGATTAGTGATTATCTGCAGGCTCTGAAAATCTGAAACAGTACTTGATCAACAAGCAGACTCTTCTCCCTTTTTTGGAGACTGCCTCTATCATTGAAGATTTAAGTTTTCTTTTCTTTTAGCAGTTATCCTGAAAGCCAAAATTCTTTCGAACACTAAATTACTAAAAATATGTATTTTCTTAATCTTAATATAAAAAGGTTAAAATTTTTGGTTGACCAGCAATTGCTGCCAATGAAAATATAAAAATAAACTGGGTTTGCAGCAGTTTTTCTAGAATCAATCTGAATTCTCACTTCCAACAATAAATGTGGTTTAGTTTGCAAAAGACTTTTTATAAAAATAAAATACCATGAAAGCACTAGGGTCCAAAGGAATATAACATTTTTGTGTCACCATCAACATTGTACTTAATTTGTCCAATAAAAGTAAACTTGACACAAAGTTTCTGGAAGTATATAATGAATTAGCTGATCTTTTTTTTTTTTCAGGGCCTTGACTTATTTAGTGTTTAGGAGTTGAATGGTGGGGATTTTACAAACTCATTGGTACATTACAAATTCACCAATCCTGATTCTGTAAAATTCAAGTAAACTCAGACTGCTGAGAGAAGCTATGGGTATCTCATCCCTGGAAGGGTTCAAGACCGGGTTGGATGGGGTTGGACCAGCAACCTGGTCTTTGGAAAATGTCCCCGCCAATGAAAGTGGAGGTTGAAACTAGATAATGTTTAAGGTACCTTCCAACCCAAAGTATTCAATGATTCAATGATTCTATGATTCTATGTGACTTTGATGGAAATCAGAAGTCCTAGTAATTTTCTATTGTCCGCAAGGTGCCACAGACGTATCAGAGATTTCCTTTTTGGTGGATCTCGAGAACACTGAATATGCATGCTTTTCTCTTAGAATAAAAAGTTGTAAAACTACCATGTTATTCAACAGACTTATTATAGTATTAAAAATAAAATTATTAAAATTGTAAGGAAGAAAGTAACACAGAAAATAATGTGTAAGAAAAACCAAATACATTGTCAGGAGTACAACCATGTGATCTTGCTGTCATGAGGCAGGAGTAATGTGTGCTTTAAATTGGATATCTATGTGTGTCAAATTCCTGCAGTTAGAAGAAGGATTTCGTGGGTGTTGAAGATTTGCTTTGGTTAGAGGCTTTAATAACTTTTACTTGTATATTTAAATATTCAGATGAATTGGTCTTTGCTTGTGGCTGACGGGGCAGAACACAGACATGCGGCACATGTAACGCATCTAGAATATTAAAAATGAGGAATTCTCCTGGTATGACCTCATCCAGTGAGAATATTTACTTAGTTTTCACCTTGTGTAAAAGCGGAAGAATCTCCAAGACAAATGACTCAGTTCATTGAGATGGCTAGACTGACTTGACAGAATCCTTGTGAAAGTGCTTCAGTTCAGTACCTCTGGGATGACAGCAGGACAGAAATCATAGTTTCTGAGGCAGATAAGGGAAGGCAGAGATCAGACAAAAGATTCTGCTTTATTATTCGTAGTCCATGGTTGTTCTAAACAAATGTAGTTAATCTCATTCTATTATCTAACTGCAGCTGTGGGAATATAGGGTTTTTTCTCCAAAGGGATGTCGTAATATTTTCTCTAGGACACTTTATGGTTCAGTTTAGAAAGTATGTTTCCTTGCAAAGTGAATGTAGGGACAAAAAGCCAGTTCACATTCTCATTAATTTCTTTAAAGCTTCCTTTATCAAAAAAGAACTTAATCTAGTCTGAAAAGTGTTGAGCTAGCAAGTAAAACATTCTGACTTTCAAGCAAAATCACTCTATAAAGATATAAGATACTAGACTAAAACTCTGACACAAATTTTACTATGAACTTTGTAAAGGAAAGTTTGCACATAGAATGCTCTGCCTTGTACAGAGAATATGAAGAAACAAGTTGTAAACCTTGAGAATTATAATCACCACTGAACCTAAGGACTTGACCCTGTTGCTAAGGAACATTGAAGAAATCCACAATGTTTGGAAGTGGGCGAAGCAGTCAAGAAAGAATCTGGCTGAAGTGTAGACTTCACACATTAGCCACATTTGGTGCCATAAATATTTATGGCATACATATGGATACCTTTGAAGTACAAAAAAATTATCTTTGTCACATGAAGATCAACAATGAACAAAATCTGTAACTAAATAAACTGTAAAGGGATTTTTAATGTGGAGTAAATGGAGCAACAACAAGCGAATGAAGCCTAAAAGACCTTCTCTAACTTGGGACAGAAATTTAGTAAGGAAGGTCAGCAATGTCAACTGGATACCTTAGGCTACCTAGAGTAATACCTCTTCATTCGATACAGGTAAAATGAGCACTTAGAAATCTTTCAAGAGGATGGATTTCCAAGTTAACTAAATTAAGTGTCAGATGTATTGGTGGGGTAAGGCAAATGCTACAGACTTGTACTTTATGTAGGCTGCTTATGTTCCTTTGAGGTACATATCTAAGTATCCCTTAAGACCAAGTTTCCTACTTGAAGGAGTTTGGGGAAATTTAAATTTCCAGGAACCAAAAGTTTGCAGAGATCACCGTACAATCATCCCTTTAAGATTTCGCTTTAATCTTGAAAGATGTTATCTTCTTCAAGGGAATACCCAGACCTGATGAGAAAAAAAGCAATTTTGAGATATTACTATCTCCTTGACTACATAGGGGACAATTACAACAATATGCAAAAGCGGTCAGGGATGCTTTGAGATTAGGGCATACAAGAGAAATAGCAGATTTGACTTACCTTATTTAAACCAGGGAAAGATGACAGAGGTTCTCATAAGAGGCAGGGTAATGTTTATTTCGTCCTCTGCAAAAGGATGTGATTGTAAATGCTGATGCTTGAGGCCAATTCAGTTACACAGATTGATTTTTGTAATTCAGTAATTATAGAATCATAGAGTGTCCCTATTTGGAAGGACAAAAATCATCTAAGGCCAACTCCTGGCCCTTTGCAGGGCATCCCCAAGAGTCACACTGTGTGCCTGAGAGCATTGTCCAAGTGCTGCTTGGCACTTGTGCCATGACCACTTCCCTGGGGAGCCTCTTCTGGTGCCCAGCCACTGTGGGAGTGAAGAAGCTTTTCATAATATCTAAACTAAGCCTCTCCTGGTACAGACTCAGGTCATTCCTTCAGTCCTGCCACTGATCACCAGAGAGAAGAGATCACTGCTTGCCCTTCTGCTTTCCGATGTGAATAGGTTGTGGACCACCACGGGATCTCTTCTCAGTGTCCTCTTCTCCTGGCTGGACAAGCTGAGTGACCTCAGCTTTAAATGGCTTCCTCTAGGCCCTTCAGCATTTCTGTAGCCCTTTTCTGTAGCAACAAAAGCAGACATTCAGTAGAGCTGCAATCAATTTTAAAAGGTGACAAACACAGAAATGAACAAATTTCTTGAAAAAAAGGTAAAAGAAAAAGATAGGAGGGGGAAGTCTTCTCAGGGAGCATGGAAGTTGCTTGTGGATCACATTGGAAACAAAAAGTATATGTGCACAAATGGTTAGGAAATATTTTAGAGAACACAACTAAACATCATGGTTAGAGACTATGGTAAACACTATGGTAAAAAGAATCACTGCAAGTGGCATTGTATCCCTGAAATAAATGCCATAGGAGCAATTAAAATATCTAGTAAGGTAAGACTGCTAGGGCAACAAAACACAACAAAATGTTATTTTACTAAAGAACTAGTAAAAGATATGCCATTCATTAACTAAATGCTCTTCAAAATTGGAAGGAGGGAAAAATTTTCAGGCATGAAGTGATTCAGAAGAAGACAATACAGTCATAATTGGTCATGGTTTATTTACCAGCTTGTTTCTATATCCTAAACAAAAAGGCATACACTAGGTTTTTTTCCAAATCTCGACTATTACATCAGAGTTTGAACTTTCTTTTTAAACTAACAAGTAAATGCTGGCCGCTACACTAATTCCGTTCTACTCATGTTTTACGTTGTCCATACAAAAAAGAGGCAAAATTCTTGAATATATGTCCTCAAATGATTTTCATGACTCTACTGCTGTCTTATCACTGCTAACTCTATTCCATAAAGTTCTTTTTTGGAGCATTAGGTGAATGAATTTGCCTGGTATTAGTCTCTTCTCCCTTCTGTTATCTACCTGCCTCATAAGTTCAGCTTAGATGTTAGCCTAGCTACCCCAGCCCTGATTCCCTCTGCCTTAGTGTGTCTTTATGCTCTCTCTACTGCCTACCTATCTGCCTAACTGCTAGTTTACACAGCTGTTCTTCTGCCTCCAGTCACTAATGACATTTTCACCAGACTGCTTTTCAGTTAGAGTCCCTTCTTAGACTCACTCTGGGCTCTTAGAGGTGAACTCTGGTTATTGTTTGGCAAGTTTTTTCTGCACAATGCAAAAGCTGTGACCTTTTCTCTTCAAATACACAGGTAGAGCTTGTTCAGAATCTCGTTTGGCATACCACTTCCTCTACAATTTCAAAACTTCTCTCCTAGTCTATTTAGTACATTGAAACAAATACTGTTTTCCCATTCAGCTTTAGATTTTCATCTTTCTGTCTTCTTCCACTGTCTTGCTGTTCTCCATGGCACTCAAACTGATTATTTTTACTTTGGCTATCTGATGTATATCATCTCTATTTTTGTATGAAAAAGCTGATCTTGAACTCTAATTATTCCAGAAAGCCAATTTTCAACCTCTAGTTAGATTAGATTTTGGATTTCAGTGGGGGTTGTTTGGTTGATTGGTTTCTGTTTTGTTAGTCAGTCAGTTAGTTAGTTAGGGCTTTTTGGGTATTGTTTTTTTCTTTTTCTCTTTTTTTTTTTTTTTTTTTTTTTTTAAACCTTCATGTGCCTTTGCTGTTATATTCTTGCATTTTG
>WBND01000020.1:889795-922515 GCA_013398595.1 Tychaedon coryphoeus | reverse complement strand
AGTTGCAATGGTAAGAGTGGGAGGGGAGCAGAGGTGGTGCCTGTGTGGAGGCAGACACTGTTGGCTCCAGCCAGATCCAACAGTCTCCCCACAGGGCAGGGATGAGTAAGGAAAGAGAAAATGCTTCCAGGCAGCTGGGCCTGAGGGGAACCATGTGAGAAACAGCCCTGCTGCCCCAAGGGGAGAGAGACAAGGGAAGTTCTTGGCAGGGATGCCTCTGCAGCCCCAGGATGGAGAAATCTGTGGAGAAGATGTTCTAGATATTCACTCTGCAGGCTGTGAAGTACCCCACATCACAGTATGTGAAAATGGCTTGAAGGAGGATGCAGCCCATGGGAAACACCTCACACTGGAGCAGGGGAAATGTGAGGAGAAATAAGGGAGAGACCGTGGCTGTCAGTGAGTGATTGCAGCCCCATTTTCCATCCCCCTCTGCTGCTGGTGGAGAGGGAGCAGAGGAGTTGGGAATGATGGAGAAAAGCTGAGCCTGTGAAGAAAGGGAGCTTGGTTGAAGGAAAGTCTTTAAGTTTATTGTCTTTGTTCCTTCTGGTCCAACTCTATACTGGTTATATTTTGTGATTTTTCCTCAAGTTGTGTCTGTTCTATTGATGGTGTTTAAGATATGTTGTCCTCAAGTGGTCAGTGATCTCCCTGTCTTATCTCAAGCTGGGAACTTTTACATTTTATTTTCTCCCCTGTCCTGTTGAGGAGGGGCAGAGGCAGAACAACTGGGTGGGATTTGGCAGCTGGAAAAGGTCAATCTATCACAGAAGTTCTGTGTAAATATTTGCAAACTTCTCCACCATCTGTCTTACTAATTGTTTTTTCGTACACCACTTTGCTGTGGGTTTTTATAAAAACTGTCATAATCATTAGTTTGATGATGTGTGAAAGGAGTGGTTATGTTGATTAATAAATTTCTATGTATTACTGTGCACCTTTGTCCCTTTTGTATGTAGACTACATAGCTTAAAAATTTGTGAGGGCAGGGATGATTTTGTTGTATATGGTTATAGGGTATTCATCAGTATATAGTATTGATTCATTGAGAGTGTCCCTTAAAGATAGAGAAGTAAATGCAACCCCATTTTCTTCCCCTTACACTGCATTACTTCTGTTAAAAATGTAAATATTTTAAATAAAAATTTATGACTATAAAATTTTTCATTCATTTGTGTATTCTACAAACATCCCCATATTAAAATTTCCACAATATTATTCAGTTACCACTAAAGTCTATTTCCCTACAATGTAAAATAAAGCAGGATGGATATAGATGACTACCCTGAAAGATGGAGTAGATGACCACTGGAGGTCCTTTACAACACAAATTATTGTGTTTCTAAGTAGAAATCTCTCAAATCCTTATTGACGGGGATTTATTCTGTGATACACAAAGTAGTTAAAAAAGTAAAGACTTTGTAGAGCAGATCATAAATCTGAGTGTAATTCCAAGTAAAATACTTAGTAGTTGAGCATTCACATGTAAGAAATCATTCCTAAATCTCCTGTTAAGGACAGATTGTCTCTTCTCCTAGAAAAACAGCAAAACCACGTTAATTAATCATACACATGTCTACAGTGATACACAAAGAATAATTACTATGTATTCTCTGTCTATTCTTCAAATATTTTTCAACTATTTTATAAATATGTGTGTACATAAACATGCACATATATACACATGCAGATTTTTGGAGAATAAATTGATTTCATAATTTCCTTAATATTTGATACACAGCATGCATTTTGCTCTTGGGAAATTTTGTCTAAAATGCCTTTCTTTCATGTTACTTCAAACATAAATTTCCAATAGTTTTCTTGCTCCATTATTTATTTTTTTTATTTTATTTTCTGGAACGATCCTTGGAAATGAGCTTACTAAGAAAACTGTTCCTAAATCTGCAAATTTTAAAAAGGAAGAAAAAGTAATTCTGCACATAAATACAACATTCTAAAGAATCTAAGTTACTTTCACCCACTCAGGTAAGCAGGAAAAAGATCCATATGGTTTATGTTGCCACAGTAAGAATCAAATAGTTCTGAGTACAGATCCAGCTAATTACTTTGCAAATGGCAATGCAGTTTATTCTTGAAACTATCTGAGAGGGGATGTGGAAAGATCAAAGAACATCCTCAATTAAAGGGGAAGACCCACTTAGAGGGGGTAAATAAAGTGGGAAGACCTGTTGAGGGGCCTTCTTTATGCTGTCCCTGAACAAGTCAGCCAAACCACTCTATTCCAGTGAACTTCTTAGTGAAGAGTCCCCATAACAGGATGCTGACAGACTGGTTGAGCACAAGTGTCTCAGCTTCCCTGGGACACTGACAGACAAATCAAATACTAAGAATCAAGGAAATATCCCCTTTCCATGTGACAAGAGAAAAAGTAGTGCACTTAGTCTTCTTAGGTTTTTAGATTTTTAACCATCAATGGGACAAAGCTGCAGTCTGCAGCAAACACCATTTACTTTTTCTATGATTATTAGAAATTGTGTATAGCTGTCAGCCTAACAAAACCAAACTGGCAACTGCTGAAAATGACAATTACAGCAAGTTTCACTGATGTTGAAGAGTACAAGCATCACTGGTGACAAATTGGAGATAAACATCAAACTAGCCAAACAGCTTGTAAGCTTGCTAAGTCTGACATACAAATGACACTATTTCTTGTTGTAGCTCTACTAATAGTGATTAATATAATCTGAGAAATTAAATACTGTCATGTTACCGTAATGCATAAGGATTACTTACAATGCATCTTTGTCTTTTTGGTTTTTTTGTTGTTCCTAACTCATAAATATTACTCAGCCATTATCTGTCCAAACTCCAAAGACATGTAGGATCAGATGTCGAGTCATAATCAATACTGTTCAGAGTATCATCAAAAAGACATTCAGAGGAAGGGTCTGTAGAATATCAAATCCCTCTATATGGCTTTGTTTGAAAGGCAAGTGGCATTTTCATATCTTGGAGAAGGTGAAAGCCACATAATTTCTAGATGACATATGAGCCCAGCATCCAGGGCTCACAGTCAGTTTAACTGTATTGCCTTAAAAACATGTCATTGAGCAAAAACTATATTTCATAGTTATCATAAGTAGAATTTTTCCTGATTTTTCAAGTTAGTGTGGGCAATATAATCCTAAAATGCCAACTTGAGTTTTCCAATAATTACAGATTATTACAGGCAAAAGCATTTAAAAATCTGAATCTGCAGTTTATTGTAGCTTTTTTTTCTTGTGTATATACCAGGCAAACACACAGAAACACACGAAACACACACACACACACACACACACACACACACACACACACAGAGGCATACATTTGGAAACCATGTAGAAATGATACTTGCATATTTTTCTAGCCTGCAGGGAAAATCATTATAGCTTTTATCATTGAGGGTATGAAAAATTCAACATTAAATCATTTTGAATTAATGGGAATTTTTCTCTTAGGGCAGAAATAATTCTGTGTAGTACCTCCTGGAAGCCAAATAAGATGATTTCAACCTCTTGGGAGGAGATACAGCAGCTTCACAGAAGCAGCCTTTTGACTGACTTACATTTAATTCCCAGTAGGTGCTTCATTTTCTCTTAAAGACTTAGTCACTATTTTCCCTTTTGATTCAGAACAAACATCTTTCTCTTCAATTGCAATAAAAAGGATCAAAACTCAAAGAGCTTACTTTTCATAAAATATAGGACATGCACATATTCTTTCTAGAAGCAGTCTTCTGATTCATCTGAATGACGAACTAATACTGATGAATGAAAAGAAGGAATTAAATGTATGTTTCTGCAGGCCAATGAAAAAGAGGAAATGTTAAAAAGATAAATATATGGATAAGAAAAAATTCTATTTTCAACCCAGCTTATCTATTTTGACACATAATATTCCAAAGATTAGAGTACCAACTGAAAAAAAAAATCAAATCTAAAATGGAAATACAATCATTACATGTTTATCTTTTCAGAATACAAAGTAATGTAAAGTGCTTCATAAGTGAAATATTAACAACATTATGAAGGGAGCAAGAGAGGGAAGAGAAAAAAAACAAAAAACCAAAACATGGACTTTACATAGCTGCAAGTAAAAGCTTGAAGGAAGAAAATAGAGATATGAACTGAGATATAGACTGAGAACCTCTAAAACTAGAATTCAGCTTCTCCACAATAATAAACACACTAATAATGCTACCAAATTTCAGAG
Organism: Tychaedon coryphoeus; assembly: GCA_013398595.1. NCBI lineage: Eukaryota > Metazoa > Chordata > Aves > Passeriformes > Muscicapidae > Tychaedon > Tychaedon coryphoeus. Next base: position 918,300 of record WBND01000020.1, on the reverse strand, counting down.
AATGATAATATAAATTTAAGTTTTAATAACTTTTATTCATAGAAGTCCCTAAATCAGTAAGTTTTGGTGTATGTAGAGTCATCTTTCATGTCTTCTCCATCAGCAAGAGCTGTATGAGCTTCCCTTTCTTTCCCACATATATTTGTAATACCAAATTTATATCCCATTCTGCATTTCTCAAGAAACAATATAACCATAGTATTTTATGTTCTCTCATCGTGAGAATAATAACCTATACAGAAAAGTATTTTTGCATTCCCTGGTTTGTTTCTTTTTTCTTTCAAGTAGAAGACAAAAAAAATTAATGCAGCTAAGCCAAAGAACAAGAATGCATACGCTCTAGGAGTGCTGTAAAAGCTCTCGATGGAGAATACCTCACATGAGAAAAACGCATGTAGATGGAGAAAGGTGCATGCAAGTGTGCAATCAGCAACCTGTCCAAACTCATGAAAACTAGGAAGCAGAACCACAGGAATTTCATGGGCTGCTGCTAAGAAATCTGAGCTAAATGGTTAGTTATTATGTTTATTATACATCTGACTTAAGAGAAACTGTAAGATTAAGTCTCATTATGGCTGTAAGAAATTTTTGAGATCTTCTCCTGAATCACAAGCTACCTTTGTTTCTCAGACAAGTGCCTTTTCCTGAAATATGCAAAATACCAACAGAGTTAATAACAAGCCATAAAAATTTATATTGCAATCAGACTGTAGAGTTTGGTATGAAACAAACATAGCAGATAACCTCTTCATTTTATACTAGCTTTTCAGAAATAGAAAAGAAACCAAAGAAGAAAACAAAACAAACCCAAACAAAACCAAACAACACAAACAAACAAAATCCAAACCAACCAACCAACAAACCAGCACTCCTTTGCCCCCCCCCCCCCCCCCCCCCCAAAAAAAAAAAGAGAATGAAAGGAAAAACTGGTTTTGAAAAATTCACTAAAGGACTAGACAAGTAAGAACAACCTGAACTACAAAATGTTTCTAGAGGTTGTTTTAAACTCTGGGAATTATAATCCCAGCTACTACCACTGATAATAGTATTTTGCTGTGTTTATAATATTTTGTGAAATGTAGCTGTTTACCAACTCAGAAATCACTGTGATTTGAAATCTTTTCTTGTACATGCTTGTGGCAAACTATAAGTTGAAAGTAAAATAAATAACTTTTTGGATGGTTGTTGGGTTTTTTTTCCCTAAATGGGCTTCTGTTTAATATTTTTTATGTTTGACAAGTTAACACAACATGGAGAATATTGCAACTCACGTTACGGCAATTTGATAGTCCATTTTCTAAATCAAGAATGCCAGCTTCCACGAGTTTATTCCCCTTAACAGATTCTACCTTCAATGAGAAGTGAATGACTACACAAAATTGTAAAACAGGCAGTGTTTGTCACCAAATTTCAAGTGGCAGTTTATAACTAAAAGAGAAAGTAACGGACAGCTGCAGTTTCTGATTAAAGAAAGTACTAAGAACATTTTTGTTTATATCTTAGTTTGTTTAGAAATGTGTCTCCCCTTTGAAGTCAGAAGGTAATTAAAGCAACAACATATTAGCAATTCTTATTCAAAATTAACAGTTATCTCCCTCTTCACTAAAAGAAAAAAAAAAAAAAGGGAAAAAAAGCAAGCAAGCTATTTAGGAAAAAACAAACACATTCACTGATTCTCTCCCAGCAAATATGAAATTCCATGATCTGTGCCATGACACACAGATTAAAATGCTGGTGTTGAGCAAGTATAAACTAATGAATGCTGCACTTCTACCAGAGAGTTAACTCAAGATCTACTTTTCTTCAAAGAAAAGTTCAGGGAAAAAAACAAACCAGCAACTCAGTCTACCTAAGTTACCAAAGTTACTTAACAAATTATAAGAAAATGTGTTCATCTTTGCCTGCTAAATTTCTGCCAGCTTCTTGCTGTTAGGAAATACTGTGTTTAAATGCCTCAAATATGGCAATTAACATTTAAACAGCAGATGCATACTATTACATAATAAGGAACTCCTGTCCTTTCCCTTTCTTCAGTATAGATACCATGTTATGACAGCACCCAAATTTAACATGAGCCCCAAATAAGCATGTTTCTTTCATCTCACTTTGCTATATTGAAAACCCTTTTTGTCACAATGCAGCAATTTTCCATAAATTTCTTCTTCTTCTAAAAGTCTCAGTTCTACCCACAATAACTAATCCACCGAAATTCAGAAATGGGATTATCCCTAAACACGGAATGAAAAACACTTTAAAAACTCCAACACAACAAAACTTAAACAAACCCCAAACTGCAAATGTGACTTAATAGTGAGGAGGGAAATTTTGTGTCTACTGTTTTTTATTTCAGAATATCACTAGGTAAATCTGTTCCAGGAATGATTAGAAAATGTATGATAGGCAAGGTCAATTTCAAGTTTTAATCAACATAAAAAATATTAATTAAACTAATCCATGGCTTCCAATTCTTGAGGAAAAAAAAATATAGTCTTTTACAAGAAACAATTTCTTAATATATTGAATATGAAAATACATGCTTTCAAATAAGATAGATGGTCAAAATAATAATCATATAACCCTACTTGTATTAATGGACACATAATCCTACTAGTCACTAATAACAGGGTGATTTTATTATAAGTCAAACAATGTTGTGATCCCTACTTCTACTAGAAGAAAATTAATGGCTTCTTAGTTTTATATCACTGAAGTGATGAATAAATAAAAGTCTAACCTGTTGTTTCACACACAAAATGCAAAAATTTCGAAGTGTAACTACACAGCATGAGGAGGGTGCATCACTGGGTACTCATTAGAGAGACAAAAGCTAGAATTACTCTACTTGGGGTGCATCTAAACTGTAGAAGTCTACTGATTTAAGATTGTTCTATATAGACAAAAGAAATAGGAAAAAAAATTCTACTTAAACAGTAATTACTGAAAAAATAATTCTTCAGTATGTAGAATAATAAATTGTCTTTTTAACAAAAACTCTATAGATTAATATAATTTAGAAAAATTCCTTAGACAAATCATAGATAAAATAATTTTTTGAGAAATTAGTCCAAGAAAGAGGTTAATTATTTTCCAATAGCTCATCACACAGTATAAACTGAACTTACATTACAATGCAAAATATGAGTATTGAGTTTAAAAAGGAAATACTTGAAGTTGCTAAGCAACAGTATTTGTTTATCATATTGGCTCTGAAATGAAAGCAATAGAAACATAAAACAAAGTAAACAAATATACAAGAATAAAATCTATTCCATATTCAACATAAAAAACCCCTTTTGTTTACAGAATATAAATTAATAAATACTTTGACAGCAACTTGATCTATAGTTCAATGCAATTTTTCTCTATGCACTGTTACTGTTACTTTGACTTCACTTTCAAAACATTAGTAAAAAAGACATAACTAAGTAAAAAGTAAGAAACTAAGTAAGAAAAATTGTATTATTGAATGCAATTTCTGGGAAATGCTCAAGCTAAACTCATTCTATATCTGAGTATGGAAACAGACTGATAGAAAAAAGAAATATTAATTTATAATAAAAATATCTAAGCATATAGATTTGATTGTTCAAATGTATTTATTTAATTTCACTTTAAAATACATGTTTATTTCTTAAAAAATAATATTTTTTAGGAACATTTCTTATAAAACAAGTGATCAAAGCCAGATTGGATGGGGTATTGAGCAATCTGCTTGAAAATGTGGTATCCTTGTCCATGGCAGGAATGCTGAAACTAGATGATCTTTAAGTTCCCTTGCCATCCAAAATCTTCTATGAATCTAAAAAATTAAAGACAGATTTATTCTTCCTGTTTCTGAATCACTCAGGTCACAAAAAGCCAAGGTTGGGACTGTGCATCAAGGGACTGCTTAGGGCTGTCCATTTGTGGAGAAGTGTAGCCACAATGAAGGAATAGCAGCCTCACAAACATGTTGAGGCAATTGCTGAAGCTTAACCATTCTGCCTTTAAAACACTTTCTTCTTGTGATAAATGCCTTGCAGTGAGTGGAGAGAAGGGGACTCACACTGTGTGAAAAGGAGCATTCTACCCTCATGATGATTTTTAGCTGGATTCCCACCAGACCCAGTCTGATTTATTGTTCGAAACCAGAAATTGAACTGTCTAATATGTCTGCCCTAAAACTACCTGCATTTTCTCTGTTTGTATCATTTTAATTCTTAAAAAGACATGTGGCTCTCTTTCACAGCTTTCAATTTTTTTCTTCAGTGTAAGTAAATGAGGTCAAGGCTTTCTGTAAATGAGACAGACGACCAGCTAGGAAAGGTGACTTTGACCATCTTGTAATGTGCCTGACTGCAGTCATTGGGGCTGAGATTTTGGATATATTGCTCTCACTGGATATATTGCTGAAGTGGATAAGGCCTCACTCACCCCACAAAGTGAACTTCAGACTCAGTAGATAATAAAATCATAAAATATGCTGAATTGGAAGGGATCCACAGGGATCATCGAGCCCCATGCCTGAATCTGTGCAGGACACTCCAAGAGTGGCACCATGGACCTTAGAGCATTGTCCAAACATTTCTTGAACTCTGTTAGGTTGTGCTGTGACCACTTTCCCGGGGAGTCTGTTCCAGTGCCCAACCATACTGTGGGGGAAGAACCTTTTCCTAATATCCAACCTGGACCTCCCCTGACTCAGCTTCATTTTGTTTCCTCGAGTCCTGTCACTTCTCATAAGGGTGAAGAAATCAGTGCCTGCCCCTCGTCTTCCCCTTGTAAGGTTGTTGAAGAGCACTGTGAGGTCTCCCCTGAGTCCCTCCAGGCAAAGTGCTCTCAGCCAGTCCTCATAAAGCTTCCTCCCCAAACCTTTTACCATCCTCTTGGCCCTCCTTTGGATGCTCTCTAATAGCTTAATGGTTTTGTTCATGTTGTAGTTCCCAAAGTGTCAATGTTTCACCTTTCATTGTTAACAGAGAGAGTGAGTGTCAGATTTTTCCAGGGTAGTTTCCTGACTAAAAAATTCTGTGTGGAAAAATTCTTGGTCTTCAGTCAATATTTTCAGATCTTTGAGAAGATATTTCTTTGATCTATCTTCCCTTTTCAAGTACTCTTGACTGTTACCATATGTATATATACATAGACACGAAGCAGAAATGCTGGTATTTTATCTCACAATCCTTGGATACTTTTGTCCCAGATGATTTGGAGTAGTCCTTCAAGATGAACGTCTGAAATCATTCATGCTTTTGGAATATACATGTGTAAAAATCGGGAAATTATGATGAGGCTTTTTTTCCCTTCAACAAACAAAAAACCAAACCAGCAAGCAAACCAACTCTATTTTTTCCTATGTATTTTATAATGCCCTATATATATTTTTTTTAAAGAAAAAAGAAATTCCAAAAACAGTTAAGGCTCATATTCAATTCTATGTAGATATCCATAGGTATTGAGTTTAGGGTTTGTTTTTGATGTTGCTGTTTTGTTCTTTTGTTTGGTTTGAGTGTTGAGGGTTTTTTTGGGGGGTGGAGCTTGTTGTGTGTCAGTAAAATGAATAAAGCCAAGTGCTTAATGGGGCAACTAGACTTTCAAATGCATATTTTTGGAGGTATTAATGAGGTATTTTTAAGATTACTCTTATTCTTCTAAAATAACAAGAAAAAATATGTTTTTAGTGGGATTTTTTTCAATAAGGATTTTGCTCTGAATATTTTTTGAAGAAAATGGGGCTTACTTGGCTCATTCACTTTTGGCCTCTGGAATAAATAGTCTATTTTGATGTCGTAGTTTCATACTGGAGCAAATCTTAACTATTCCAGCAGATACTTCTTAAGATAATCTGTGACCATGAGAAGAAAATCCAAAATAAACAAAAGCAAATCAATGTAAAAATATTTCCATTACAATACGAAAATGCACTTGCTCTCTAGTTTTTTAGTCTTCCTTTGAAAAATAGGGAATTTGTCAATGGTTTGGAAAATTTGGAGAAGAAGGAAATAATTTTGGATTAATGTCCTCTGGGAAGGTGTGCAGCGGATCCAAACATGTAATATCTTTAAAACTGGTACTAAAATACAGCACTGATCTGCAAAGAACTGAGTACCTTTAAGACAACCAGACTGTCCTGATCTTTAATGAATGTTAGTGGATAGTATGTTGAGAACTTGTACATCCTTAATTTTGAGCTTGGTTGTGATATGTATCCTTGTCTCATAGAATGCTGAGCTCTCAATGTAAACACACCTTTTGAGAACCATAAATACAATGTGATCCTATAAAATACTAGAAGAAACTACAGACCTAAATTCTTACAGCTCCCACTGCCATTCAGCAATCATTCCTAAAGGTTTAAAGACATGGCTTAATAAATACCATCAGGAAAATAAGTTCTTTATTTTAGTAATGATGTTCAAAATCAGTGCGAAATATAGAACCAAAAACCCCTCCACTTGAACTCTAAAAAGAAGAGAATCAAAAAGAAGAATCTGATAAAACTATAAAGTTTATTTCACAGAACATTTTTATTGGGTTATTAATCAACAAGTTAAGTTATTAACCCATGAGTCAATTGCAAATTTGGAGGCAGCCAAGCATTAGGAAAGGATAAATGGGACGTGGTTTCAAGGCAATCCTGTTTATGGATTAAGGATGTAACAAGTTCTACTTCTATGAACACAGTAGGAAGCTGTCAGCAAGGACACCGTTTTTACTCGCAATTAGCAACATTTTACCAATTAGTATGGAGCCACAGGTACTATTAGCTGATTAACCTGCTCTTACAATCTCATTCTTGACTTTTTGCTTACTTCCCGTGTGGATTTTTTGTTACATATCTAAAAAAAAAAATATCTCTCCCCTTCATGTTTTTAAAAGCCGTGGTAGGCAGAATTCTTCCCCCACCCTGTGTAAATTCTCAGTCGTTCTTGAGCAGTGTGATACACTGCCTAGGTTGAGAAGTAGTACATAGCTTTGTCCATTTTGAAGGTCCCTTCCCCTTCAACTGGACAAGACCTCAAAAGTAATGGCAACACCTGGCACTTAATACTGCCTAACAAAAGATAAAAAATACTTGAGAGAAATTGTTTAAGCCTAAACTTCAAAATACTTCTCCAATTCCATTGAAAGGACAAAACACAGCTGAATATGTAGCAAAGGTGTAATGCATTTTTTTTTTTCTTTTCTGAAGGTGTTTTTCAAGGTATTTCCAAGGAAAACATCTGCAACAAGCAGTTAGCTGTAAAGAACAGTGTGTAAATTTATGATTCCTTGTCTCAATCCCAAAGCCTGAGGGGAAAATAAATTCCTTATCATCACAAGCATCGCTTCTTAGGAAAATATATTACCATTAAATTCCCAACAAAGAGGGATATGGAGCTATATGAATTTTACTTTGTACTCTTTAAGTTTTTGCTTGTTTCACCAGCAGTGTTTCTGGCTGCCCAGCACAATTCATCCCTCATTATCAGGATGAATATGGAATAAAACAAACAAACTTTTCTACTTTATAATTGTTGTTGGCAGCATTTAATGTTTACGTACACGGAATATTAGCACAAGGGATACAAAATCATTATAAACGAATGCTTTACAAAGTGGAAAGACAATATCCTCAGCATCTCTCTGCACTGCATTTCAAATGGCACATTTCAGGCGATTTATGCTAATTTCCATCATTTACAGAACATAATGATACAAATCTGTTAGATTTCATAACAACAGCCTCTAAGTGTTTAGAACTATGAAGAACACGGTAATGGTCTCATTAACTGTAAGTCAAGAATCAAATTTCCATTTCTAGGCAGAATTGTTATTGCTTTACTCATGATCCACAACACTTTTCATGTTTCACAAGTTATAACAGCCACTGGTCAGCTCCATTTCTTTGCCTCAGTGGCCTCATTGAGTAACCCCAAAGCAATAAAGAGAGATCAGCTGATACTGATCTTACCTGAAGTAACTTGTTGGTCACTTTCTGGCTGGTATTAGCTCGATAAAGGACAGTGTTATCCAGTTTCCCTTGATGGGCTTAGGAGCCTTAAGTATATACAGAGTTCATAGCTTAAGCCATCGATATATTGAAAGAAGAAGGCAATAGCACAGTAAATGTTTGCCTTTCAATCTGACATTATAGTGAGAAGAAAAATGAACACTGTGTTCATAAGAAAAAGCATGACTAAAACAAGCAAAAAGCCGTCATTTCTGAAGTACATAAATGCTGGGAGGTATTAGGAGAAAAAGGTCAACTGACTGTCCAAAGCCTATCAAAAAGGTTAGTTATATCAAGCAGTACAGCCAAGACATGTCCTGGATCAACAGCGGAAATACTTGTCTATTTATTCCTTCTTCTCATCCTCAAAAATTTTTATCAGTAGTTTTGAGTAGAATATTGAAAAGGACAATGACAAGTTGAATAGAAACAAATTTGTTCCAGGTTATACTCAAGCACATTGGTTTCATCCCATCACACTGACAAGGTGGTGTACAGTTACCGACCCATAACTGCAGATATATCACAATTATGTCATTTCCAAAACTTTTATTGCTAAGGGAAACGATTTACATAATGACTACACATCAAAGTCAGTAACAATACAGCTGTTTTTCAAAGCTTTATCTTCTGAATCATTAATATTCTAAGACTACAGGAATTTGTTTTGTGGATGTTATAAATTTAAAAGCATAATTTATCCTAAATTAAGTACTTATATACAAGAATCAATCATTATATATATAAAGAGTTTTCTATAGATTTGCATTTGGAGTAGAGAAATTACTCAGCAGCTGTATCAATGAATTGTCTGATACTTATTTGATCTGATACTCTATATCTGGAAGAATAACAAAATTTTTCAAGTTCTTAAATAAGCAAATTCTTCCCTGTTATTTCTACATGAAAGAGGAAAATAGGCAAAATATTTAGGTTACCCTAAACCTAACTCCTTCCTTTAGGTTAGGAGTCTAGAGATAATAAGTTACAGTAAGCATCAAGTGCTAACACACTGTAGAAATTGAAGTATTGCAGTGTAGCAGAGATGAAACATCCTCCAGCATTTGTGTAGCAGATAATTTTACATTAACTGCAGTTAATAAGCCACCAAATGTGCAATGCCACAACACCTCATAGACTTAGAAATATATGAATGCAACACCTAAAATCTAGAGAAGCTGAAAAAGTATTTACTGTGAGTTATTCAGGTACTAATACCGTACAGCCACATTGTTTTACCCAAATTTATCATGAGCAGTGTAAGCAGTGGCAAAACTATCAATAATTAAATAATTAGCAGATTTTTGCTTCTCCTGTTACTAGCCCAAAAGACTCTGTGGATGTACAAGAAAGACTGTGAAGTACATTATCCCACAACCCTTAGAACATTCTTTCTCTCTCTTGACTCCTTTTCATTAAGTCACTTCTACACAAACAGACACCCGTATTGGGCCTCTATGTGCCATGTGCTCTTCTGGTAACCCTACTGAGCTGTAAAGTGTTCTACAGTTTAACTCTGTGTTAGTAAAATCCATTTCTTTTCTTGAAACAGAAAGTGAACAGTTTTTCTATATTCATATTCTACAGCCTGTTATAATCTTAGGGATATCTGTATCAATCCTCTGGCTCTACAGTTTATTTTCATTTTTACTGATATGCTCAGTAAATACGTTGGCTTTATTGAGGCATTCATTGTCCAGATAGCACCAAGAAGGTGCTGAAAATTAAAGCTGACTGCCAATACCTATTTCTGCCTTCTATATCTTAGTTATTAGATTATATTTCTTTTCATTTTAGAGTGGAGATCTGCTTGCTTGTGACAACAGAGAGAAATTCAAGATTATTTGTCATTCATTATCTGTACAAACATATTCCTAGATCATCTTTTTGACACTGAATAGAAAGAAACAGAAATATTAAGTCAATTTTAACTATGTGTAATGTATGTAACAGATAATTATGTCTTAATAAGACTACAAATAAAATAAATTATGCAAAAAGGATAACATATTAGGAAGTCAGGATTCTATAAGTAAATATTTATAGCTAGAAACCTTCCATTTGAAAGTTTTCAAGTCAATCTGCTATGATTTCTTTGCAAATATTTAGTTAAATCCTTCCCATTGACTGTTTATGTACCAGGATTATTTGGCTGGCTTTATTTCACATACTAAATGTTATTTTAGACTATTATTGCTCTAGAAAAAACACTATTAATTTTTTCACCTAGTTCACTATGAATTCTATGTAACTTTTGATTAACCAGATTAAAATATATTAATTTGAAAGACATGAAGAATGTTGATGCAGCATATAAAATATATTTTTAAGAGGAAAAGATGCAAAAAACTGATTGCCTTTCAAAAGGTACATGCTGTTCAAAGGCTTACAATTCTGTAGACACCACAATACAATGGATTTTTAAAATCTTCATCACAATCTAAAAACTGAAATAGAAAAACACTGGGATGGGAGAACACTGAAAACATTGGAATCTAAACACTGAATTTGCAAGAAAAGCCAACTCTCAAGGTAACCATTGTATTATAGAACTGACATTACAAAACAATGTTTTCTGGTGCATAATAGCTTATAGAAATAAAAGGCTTAATTTTTTTACCTTATCTTACTTGCATGGGTGGGCAAATGATGTATTGGAAGGCTAAAGAAATAGCAAAATAGAAATACTATGTTTGGGATCTTTAAAGTTTTAATCTGACTCTCTCAAAATTTAAGATCTCAATAATACCAAGAAGGACAAAATGTGCTTTATTAATTTTGTGAACCTTGGTTTCTTTGTGAGTAAAAGTCATGTTTAGGACAAGCACACTGATAATCAAAGCCTTACATGAAAAACAAGAATAACAAGTTAGGAGAGAAACAATGTGGCTATTATTTTCATCTGCTTTCGGGTACAAGTAGCTATCAGCAACCCTTTTGGGATAATAAATTAATTTCTACATACATTTTCAATTTAAACTGATACACTTAAACCTGCATTCAAATGCCAAAATATTATTTCTAGTCTTGTAGATTGATGCCTTTACACTTAAAGAGATGGAAAAAGAAAGCAGAGGACAAATAACTGCAAACAAGCCTCTCTTTAGAAAGACTAGTATCACTCATGCATCTAGACTGTATGAGGTGCAAAGAGTTCACTGGGCAAAGCACTAAACTGTAGGAGGAAGAGAATTGCAATCTTTTTTACATCTTGTCTTGTCCTTCCTCTTTTCACCACAGCTAATTTTAGGCAAAGTGCAAACCTGCAGAAGTTGGAAACTCATGATGGTAAAAATTTTTGACATATGTTACTTGTTAAGATTGGAAGCAGAGCCAACTCTAACTGACAGAAAACTCCAGAAAAGAATGATTTCCCAAATTAAATACTATTCCTTTGTGAATAATTTTTTCAAATTAATATATCAAATATGATATATTAATATATTAAATATGAATTCAACTTATATATTTTTCTAGTTTCACTTTGAGCCATCATTGGCTGTTACAACCAAGGTTTTGTTCTTAACTGTCTCAATATTATGCTTTAAAACATTCTCTTGATCTCTATCTGGTGGAACATGCTGATTTATTATGACCTGAAGTAGTAGCCAATAGTAGGATCATGATTTAAAAAGAAAAAGAAAAAGAATCCATTACTTTCTAGGCCATTAAAAGAAAACAACAGCAACAAAACATATTTCTAATTTGTCCATAAAGCATTGCTAAATTTTTCATATTTTTCTTAAATCAATACTTCCTATTAATGCTGAATTCTTACATCTAGTGTCACCTAACAATGCAAAAAGTCACACTACTCCAGAACTTGCTCTTTAGAGCATGATTGCTCCTTCTGCTCAAGTTAATTTCTGAGCCTCTTGAAAGGCAGCTCATTTAATGGCTTGTACTAGTTATTTTAGGTGTGGGTCCAGAACAATAAACCTCTCTGAAAGGTGGATTTCCTTAAGCTGAGTTTGGTGTTGGAGAATCAACACCAGCTACATTAGCAAAGATTTGGGCTTTTCTGCCTTCTTCTGAAACACCCGGTCTTGTGAATGGAATGGGACGTGTCTGGGACTGTGAAACTGGAATTTGGGAAAGGGGCCCTCTTCTGTGGCAATGGACAGAAAGGGAGGGACAGAGGGGAACTGGAGGAGGCATGACAACCGATGCTAGAAAAGTGCTTCATGTTAAAAAAGGTTCTCTTTTCAGGTTTAAAAAAAATCAAAAATGTCTTTTGTCTTGCAGCAATAAAGTAATAAAACTCTGTTGAAAACAAGCCTAAATAAATGTTAAATTCTGGATGAGAGAGGCCACACCCTCTATTACTTTGTACTAACAACAATTAGATTATGAACGATGTATTAGTACAAAAGATATGGTTGCCTTCAGGTCAAGTTAGGACACCTACAGAAAGATTCTCTATGTAAGAAAAAAAGAATCACTTTTACAGTTTAAAGTACCATCAGAAACCAACTCTATTGAGATGTGAATGAGAACAAGACTGGTCCATACTGTAGAATATCATGAACAACAAGGGTTTTAAATACTTCATTATGATTTAAGGACAACATGCACAGACCTTAAAACTGTGAAGCTGGTGACATAGGCCTCAGTGCATCAGTCAGGGCACCTTGAGATACCTACAATGATTCAGATACGAGTGATGGATGTAGTAAATAATTGTCCATGGAACCACTCCATAAGATTCTCCTAACATCAGTTCATCTTTTGATGCATTTTTATGAGACAAAAATTAATTCTAATTGATGCAGCAGGCTTAAAGGATTTAAATACAAATTGATTAAATACAAATAAAACTGGTAATCCAAAAAATGAGGAAAAAAATCTTGTACAAAATAAAAGAACATATAATTTGATAAGTGCTAAGTGAAAAGTCAGTTTATTTTCTGTCACTGGAAAAAAAAACACCACAAACTTAAAAAAATATAGTATAGGAGTAGCAATGATGTGTTTCTAGGAAAAAAGAAGGCTTAGTTCAGGGCAAGGTTATGGAGGAGATCACCCTGAGTGACATTACACGGTGCATACAAGATATAAGACCCTGCCCACATGGATTTATCAAAGTCCTTCTTAACCAACTTGATCTTCTTTAAGATCAAGATGACCTACTTAGTAGCTGAGGGAAAAGCTGTGAATGTTGTCTGTCTAGACTTCAGTAAAACGTTTGATGCCATCACCCACAGCATGCTCCTAGAAAAAAATGTCTGCTCAAGGCTTGGATGGATGACTGTGGTGGGTAGAAAACTGGCTTGATGGCCAGCCCTAGGGAGTTGTGGTAAATGGAGTTAAATTCTGTTGGCAGCCAGTCACCAGTGGTGGTCCCCAGGGTTTCAGTTTTTGGGGCTGGTCCTGTCTAGTATCTTTATTGATGATCTGCATGTGGCAGTCAAGTGCATCCTCAGTAAATTTGAAGATGACATCAAATTGGGTAGGAGTGTTGATCTGCTCAAGGGTAGAAAGGGTCTACAGAGAGATCTTGACACACTTGATCAATGGAGTAAGGACAACGGCATGAAGTTCAACGAGGCAAGGCCTCTGGCTCCTGTGCTTGGGTGACAGAACCACAGAATTCTTACTTGAAGTGACCTCTGGATATCAATCTGGATATAATTTAGTCCAACCACCCTGCCAAGGCAGGGTCACCTAGAGCAGATGACACAGGAACGCATCCAGGTGGGTTGCAGCAATCCAGTGTAGTCAGGCTTGGAGAGCAGTGGTTAGAAAACTGCTCAGCAGAAAGGGGCCTGGGAGTGCTGTTTGGCAGCTGGCTGAACATGAGCCAGCGTACGCCCAGGTGGCCAAGACGTCCTGGTCTCTATCAAGAATACTGTAATTAAGCTGAGGAATTATTTTCTGCAAGATGCTATGAGCTTACTAGTCAATTAGATAAATTGATGAAACAAGAGTGCACTGTACAACCCAATAATTTCATACAAGTAACACCAAAGATGTAATTTCTTACGCATGGAATCTCTAAATATTTTCTGTTTTCAGCTTGGTAAATCCTGGGGATGCATTACTTTATCTGTACACTCTTTTGTCATCTTGATGTTCCTATATCTGTCCACAAAATATGGGCTAGGCAAACTTCTTGCTTTCATGTAGTATGTGTCCTTATACCCTTATTCCTCCCTTCTCTACTGGCTATTACAGTCCCCTGATTGCCTTCAAGAAGATTAGTTAAAGAAAGAAAATAGCAGACAACCTTCTTTCACACTATGTTGTTCATATTGCAGTTCTTTCTTTTCAGTTGATATTTGGAAATCCAGGTGTGTCCTTATTTCCAAGACTTATGGTGAATGGATAACATCATTCTTAAGAATTTAAAAGATTTTTTAAAAAATTGTATTGCAGTGAAATCCAATTATCTCACTGTTATAGATTACATACTTTTCTTGTATTAAGGGCTTTTGGAAAAGAGTTTATTTTTATACTGGACAATTTTTGTATTGTTGATTTACTGTGCTCAGTAGTGTGTGTAATTCCCATTTCTTCTGAAAGCTTCAGCTTTTATCTTGTGCCTTCAATGTGTTTATGGAATTTTCACTTTATATGTAGATATAGATGCTGCACATCGGGATTAAGAGGTCCATTTTGTAAGACTGTTTCTTACAGAACAAGAAACATCTTTTGCATAAAAATCTACAAAAAAGAAATATTTCATATTTATATATTCTTGCAATACATTGTTTTAAAACATTAAACAAAATATCTGAAGGCTGTTTTACCTTTAGAAATTTCTAGATAATTAATTTTTCTTTCAACTTTAAAAGAAAACAGGGACATGACTGGCATGTGTTATACTATCATTCTTTAAAAAGGCAGGTTCATTTGTGGCAATATACATAGAATTGTAGAATTGTTTGTGCTGGAAAAGATCATTAGGATCATCATAGAATCAATGAATTGTTAAGGTTGGAGAAGAGAGAATCATTTTAAGTTAGAAAAGACCTTAAAGACCATCAAGTCCAACCATTATCCCAGCATGGCCACGTCCATCAATAAACCACATCTCTAAGCACACACCTACAAGCCTTTTAAATAGCTCCAGGGGTGGTGACTCCAGCACTTCCCTGAGCAGCCTGTTCCAGTGCTTGACGACCCTTGTGGTGAAAACTGTTTTTTCCAATATCCCGTCTAAAACTCCCCTGGCACAACTTGAGGCCATTTCTACTTATCCTATCTTGTTACCCAGGAGAAGAGACTAATCCCCACCTGGATATAAACTCCTGCCTGGTAGATGTGACAAGAAATAAGGAGACCCCTGAGCCGTCTTTTCTCAAGGCTAAACAATCCCAGCTGCCTCAGCTGCTCCTCATAGGACTTGTTCTTTAAATCCTTCACCAGCTTTATTACCCACAGACATACAAACACATTTCACTGAACTAAAAGAAAAAAAAATTACTGAGAAGAGTTTATCCCAGGGCATGCTAGCTGATTTCAGTGAAAGTCCCAATGAGGCATTCACACTATCATGGTTGATTTGGAATTCTTATAGAGCAGAGGTATTCATAAACCTTACATGAGCATAACTATTCAAATATACATAGATGTGAACATTTTCAAAACTAAATCTTTTCCTCTGCTTATAAATTATTTGCAGACAGACATTCTTTCCCTTTGCAATTTTAATGGAATGTTATAGCAAGTTTTAAATATTGGTTCAGTTTTCACTATGAAAATTTTCACTACAATATATTTTCTATTTTCTATTTTAAATTGTTATTAACGACATGCTATTTCATCGATTACATTAATTTAATAGAAATTTATTCTTTAAAAGAATTCTTATACTCATAATTTTATTATACCACACAGATAATAAGACTTCCTAAAAATACATCTAAAACCAGCAGAAATCTCATGAATTTTCAAGTAATCATTTCATTTTTCCCCACTAACACTCTTGAAAACAAAAAGTGACTTACCCAAGCATTTATAGAGATACTAAAAACCTAATAGATATCAGTAAAACATATTGACATTTTTATATTTCACTGAACTGTTCATGAATGTATTGTATCCTTTTTTGCTTTGACTTGATATTTAACCTACTTTCTCTGATTTTACAACATAATTACTGCAAAACACATTTTACGGTAATTTTTGACCAACAAAGTAAATATTTTGCTAAGGTTATTGCTGTTTTTCTCATACATCTGATTCTTGCCTTGAGGAAATAAAAAACAAGGCCAGTTCTGCAATACCACCTTGCTGGGGTAAAAAACCACTTTTGCTTGTGTATTTCCACAGTCATGAGTTCGATTGTTCTTTCTAACCATCACTTTTCAGCTAATCCTTTTCTTTTTTCTGTTTTATTTAGCACCAATTGCTAATGAAAAAACAAAAATTTTAAAATACGTGTCATGTTACACAATTCAATGCTGAGTTGAAAATCATTCAGAATCAAAATGCAAATTCTTATTTTCAAAATTATTTTTTAAAATAAAGGGCAAAAAATGTCTCTAGCGTCCTGTAAAGAGCAGAAAAGCTGTTATAGTCTGAGTTCAACTTTTCCCCCTTGTTACAATAATGTATTTGGACACCTACTCAGAAATGAGATCTGTAATTCTTGCTGTTAACAGCACAGTTAAAAGAATGGTACAGCAACAGTGCTTCTCTGTTGGAGAAAATAAAGCTTTTTACTTTGCTGTTTAAGGTTTTAAGAATATTAATCACTCCTATTTACATTAGCAACTGTGGGACAACACACGCACCAACTGTTGCATTTTCCTGAAAAAACCTTTTTACTTTATAGGAGTGGGCCATTTTACTTTATACTGCCAGTGCCATGGAAATTGCACACACAGATCTGGAGGTTAGTAGGCTAATTATTTGTGGTCTAAAAAGAGAAAATCATTAGACATGACTCATCAGTCATTTATTACAGCACATGCAGACATATAGCCACCATATCATTGCATAAGCTTTGCTTTAAACAAAACTGTACAAAATTCAAAATAAAACCAGGAATGACAGCAAAACAGGTAAGAAGATAAGACTAAAAAAAATAACAGAAATGGAAACAGAGCTCTATAATAGCATTTGCATGAAATTTTTGTTTTAAAGAGAACCACGTAAGAAATTCTGAAAAAATCTCTCTTATTACACATCTTGGTGAATACGAGTCCCCTGAAATTTAAGGAATAAAGAAGCAGTAGGAGAGAAGCTAGTGTCAGGCAGACACTAGCTGTCCAAAAATAGTCACTAATCTGGTGCATAAAAGAAGTAGAAAGATGATTGTAGTGGTTGAGGGCTCAGAACAACCTTTTATTCGAGCTTCAGACTGCTAGAAGCATCCTCCTTATTCCTGCATTACAATGAGCTCTTAAGGAGGACCTCTCACATACTGAGTCAGTTTTTGTAAATTTATGTTAGGTGAGAAATTGAAACCCAAGACGAGTCACACAATGTCTTTCAAATCTCCTCCACTCACTTTTTGAGAAGCATAATTAACTAATTTTCTTGAGTGTTGAATCCTTACAACCTTAAACAAAAATCTCTCAAAGCTTGGGTATCCTAAGGAAGTGGAATTCTTTCCCTTCATGACTGACAATTCAGAATATCTTAACCCAGATGGGCAATGAACAGTTAACTAACCTACTGCGATGAGGGTTTATTTTATTATTTTAGTTTTGGTTTTGTTGATGAGTCATGTATAGCAGCTTGCTCATTTTTCATCTTGTTCACATAAAATATAATTACTCCAGATGTAGAAAAACCACCTGCACATACACCTCTGCAAATTTTACATTTCATCACATACAGGGTAGCCTGTGCTTTTTATTGTATCATTGAGTACTTTAAGGGCAATCTAAGTTGACAGATGCAGCAGAACCACAGACCTCTACCTCCAGTTTCCTTCTCCAATTGTACAAAATGCTATTTTGGTGCAAAGAAGTAAAATGATTGTTGGCAGAATATATTTCATGGTCTGGTTAGCAGTATAATAAGAATTATCATAGAATCACATAAAATATAAAAGCTTGGGTTGGAAAGGTCCTTAAATACCATCTAGTTCCAACCTCCATGCCACAGGCAGGGATGCCATCCACTAGATCAGGTTGCCCAGGGCCTCATCCAACCAGGCCTTGAACAGCTCCAGGGATGGGCCATTCACAACTTCTCTGGGCAACTCATTCTAGTGCTCACTACCCAGCAAGTAAATAATTTCTTCCTAATATCTAACCAAAATCTCTCATTTTTTAAACATTTTTTGAACTATCCCTATGAGTGGGCAAAGTTTTGTGCCTTCTGTTTTCCTGCATTTGAAGACTGGCGTCTTGTTCGTTCTCTATCCACGTTGCAACAAGCCTTAAAAACTAAGCTTTCTTCACATTTGTGAATATAGAACATCTTTGGATGCTCTAAGAGACAGAACAAAGTGTTAACCTTACTTTATGAAAACTGAAAATTTGGTATTGAATACCACTACAGACTCTTCCCTCCATCTCAGTCCAGGAACGTCAGCAAGATATTTTCTTGCATCAAGACAATTAACTTATACTGATGCCTTTTTCCTGGTCCTAAAAATTAAGATTCAGACATGGTTAAAGGATAAAGGGTTTTTACCTTGGTGTTTAAAAAGATCTTTATGCTGCACCACTTCGCCAAGGCGGGATGCCCTGCAATGCACACAGACGATAGATTGTGCATACAATTTTATAGACCTTAAAAGTTGGCATATCTAAAAAAGATGCCCCAATGAGAGGCTTGGATGAATAGCATGATATCCTCCCATGCCAAGCAATTCCCCCCTGGATGGGCCGAATCTTAGTTTACAAGATGTATTCTAGAGAGAGCCTTGGTTTCTCCAGATTGTGAAGGGCTCTTCGACCCCAGCTGTGAGACGTCCAGGATGTTTGGTCTCTTGGCTTAACAGAATGCCAGGACTATGCTAAGTGAGCAGACTTCAGGAATTACAAGAATGCATGCCAAGAGTACTGAGGATACATAAAAGATGTATAACAGCTATATAAAAGGTATATAAAAGAAAAGGCAAAAAAATCATCTTGGCATCAATACAATGTCTTAAATAAAAAGGAACCTTATAAATCAGAGATTCGTGAAGTTCTGATGGGAATGTCAGCATATGGTTTGAATTCTGCAGTGGCATCAGATCACATGATGGAGCAAAGTAGGAGGCCTAGACTGTTGGATATAATAACATCCATCTGAGTCTTCTCAGTAAAACAACACTTCTGCTTTATCTGTGCTAACTTGATTATACCAGAATAGGCATGTCAAGTTCTACTATACCATTATTTTCTTTGCATTTTATTTTACATAGGTATACAGTAAAGTTATATTTACATTGTTCTTAAGCTGTTGTTACAAAAACTTTCATTTCATCTCTGCAAATTTATAAGTTTCCATAACCACTTAGTCTTCACAAACTTAGGCACATATTTATAAATCTATCATAAGTCCATCAAAAATATTTAAATTTCTGCTATTATTCTTAGTATAATGACATGAATATCAATTTATCACTGCTATAATCTATATAGATTTATCAGATGACAAGTCATACTGTCTGGCACGCTAAAGCAATTTGTGCTGTTTTTCCTTTGCCAAAAATACCAGATGTGTTAGATTCAATTTGATGTTAAATATTTTGCATAAGATTGGCAACTCTGCCCCTCAGTCTTCTTAGTAAGTTTGTATTCTTTCATTTTTGTAGAGTTAGAAGCTGACCTGACCTCCCCAGAGGTTCTGGCTTGTATGCAAGTGCACAATTGTGGTAGGGTCCTATAGAAACATATAATTAATAAATAAAGCAACTAAAAAAGACAGGGAAAAGTAGAAAGGTTTTGTTTAAGCTGTTCAGGATGAATTATTTTGTGACATCAAAAAAAAATCAGTATAACTGCCCAACCAAGCTGATAATTTTGCAGCTTGAAGAGCAAGACTTTAGACTGATTCCTAAATTCTGAGAATGAGATAGTTTATTATTTCTTCAGTTTTCTGGGCTGCTCTGCACAACTACAGTGAAAACCTAATTAATATCTATGTCACCATAAAGTTATGCCTGTTTAACTTCAGTAGTTTCATTCAGTTACTCTGATAAATCAGGACCCTGAAGAGTATAAACTACTGTAAAGGTCCATCTATTGGATTGAATCACACACTCTGCAAAACAAGAACAGCTGTTGACTACAGAAAATTTACTTCAAATGTTTTGGCACTGTACTGGATTGACTCTTGCTAAGATGTAAAGCAAATCAAGACCTTACAAGCTTGATGTTCCTCACTACTGCATTACTGTGTAATTGAAAAAGAATAACAAAACCTCTGAAGAAGTGAAGAAATGAAGAGATTTGAGGATCCTGTTCTAAGACAATCACTAGCGCTGAAAAAGCTTGAGAGAAAAGAGCAATTAAAAAAAAATTTACTGTCCCAGATGATCTTTAAATGTCCTTCAAGCTGTACCATTCTGTCATTCTGAAAGGAGAATAAAATCACTATGCACCAGCATTTTGTTTCCTGGAAGTATTTAACGAGATATAGAATAAATTACAAGAAATCAGAAATGTCACAAACATGCAAAAAGTTATGTTATTATAGACAGTAATATGAGAAACATACATGTGTTAGTGTTATGTTAGGATATGAAATAAGGCATCGGAATCTTCAAAGCAAATTCAAGGTATTATGAGAAATATTTGTTCATACAGTAATCACTTGAATTAACCACAAATAGAAATGTGCTTGTTTTCCTTTGAAAAAATTCTGGTGGCAAGAAATTTAAACATAATCACTGAAAAGAGCAAAAGTCTTTTAGAGCACTGAATTCCACTAAAACTTTAAAGTCTAACAAATTATAGATATAAAGCAAAAATCATTGTTTCCTTGTGTCCTCATGTGATACCAATCCTTTAGTGAGGCATATAACAATTTTTGACAGGCACAAGCTTCATGAAGAAATAGTTATTAAGCTTCTATATTTATTTGGGACATTTATAATACATAAAAGTAAACCAAACCTTGCATTAGTTAAGTATGGTCACAAACTATAAACCAACATAATATCTTATTACTATTAATAGAATTTCTGCAATAGACATTCTGTCTTCCTTATTATGGAGCAAAACAACCTTACCTTAATAAAATTTCCATTTAACTAGAAACACTACTTGTATCTTTAAGTAAAATCTACAAAAAAGTTAAAATTACCTCAGAAAAATGTTTGTAATAGCAACTGGGTGCTTTTTATCTTAGAATTTTCATTTCAGTTTCCTCTGATATCTCTTTACCAATATAGTGAAGGAGGAGTGCAGAAAAAACCACTTCGGCTAGATGATCCTATTAAAAGTCTGTGGCAAAGAACTATGGATATGTTGAATTTTACAATACATAGACCTCTTATTAGATCTTTAACAGAACACCTTGAGAAACCAGCAACACATACATGGTTCATCTAGGATATCAAGCACACAGAGAAAACATAATCTAGTCTTTTTGACTAACAGAATTACAAATTCAACCTAAACAAGTCCTGCAAGCAATAACTTTACAGCAAGAGTTAATAATATCAGAAGTATTTCAGTCAAGACCTATTGTAATAATCTCCAATCTTTCTTCAAGTTTATTGAGCTTTGTCCTAATCTCTACCCTGTATTTTGTGAGGAAGAGGTGTGAGAAAAAAAATAAATCAACTCAGAATTTTTAATAGTTAAAGCACTACATTCCCAATGGTGCCATCATGAACACAGCCTTTGGGAAACCAAAGGTCAGGCTGACAGCTGGTAGGAAAGGAATCCCATGGCTGGAGATTCATGACAAGACTGTCTGCAGGGCTGCAAAACAGAAGGCTACAACATTTCTTCCTTTATCCCTCTATTTACTGCTCAGTCTTCAGACAAAAATATCCTTGGGCTTTGCCTTGCTTTCAAGGGATTTACTACGATCTTTCATGGACCACAGGAGGATTCTTAGTCTATCATTCTGGAGGATCAGAAAATGCCAAGGTTGGTCAGGTTCCTTAACTCATTCTTCCTGAGTACAAATTCTGTATGTACAAAGAAAGACTTTGCTTTATAATTTTTAAAAGTTTGTGACAACAAAAGACGACCAAGTAACTTTGAATTATTCTTACATGAAGTTTTTAGATGGAATATCATAAGGTGCTTGTTGGAGTTTTTTTTTTGTTGGCATTGCTAAATTAAAGGGTATAATGTCTCTGATTTAGTAAAGTAATCCTCTGGCCTTTCTTATCATATTGCACTTCCTATTAAAAATCAAGAGATAATTTAACTAAAAAACAAACAAAAAACATCCCTGACTTCAAGCAGGAAAAAAAAAATGCAGTTTAAGAGAGTTTCCAGGGCAATGTTTTACCTAAATACCCAGCAATGTCCAGCAATGTTCATGGATAAGAAAATCAATACCTAAAATCAGGATTAGCCCCCAAGAAAAACTTTATCTGTTACTTGAATCTACATAAGTTAAACTTTCAAATTAGCTTTAAGAAAATCAATTTCTTTCTGATACTAAGAAGTTTCTGAGACCATTCTGGAAGGATGATCACTGAATCATAGTTTTCACAGAATTATTTATTTTCTGTCATCTGGATGGAATATTTTGGTTGCAATAGTTTTTCTAATTACTTAGAACTAAAAAAAAAATCAGGTTTGCATATTCCCCTGTTGGTCTGTCATGCAGCCTTCAGCAGCATAGTGGAGTTAACTGCAAGAGCCACTTGAATCATATAGAATTAATAAACTTGCAGCAGTAAATGTCAGTGATAGACTTACTAACAGCTTCCCTCTCTTCACAGTAATTAGGAAAACTCCCCAACCTCTGAGATGCATTGTTTGAAACTCCACATATTTTTACAAAGCCTTCATTACTCTACATGGTGCCCAAAGCCATGTAGTTCTCCATCTATTTTGTCTAACTTATTTTATTCATGGAGGCTCATGCAATTAGGAACGTGGAAGAAGTGGAAGAAGTAAAAGAAGTATTTTCAGAAGTTTTCCTTTCTCTCCTGAGATGACTTTTTTTTACACAGGACATCTGCACTGACATTTAAATGAGGAACAAAAAGGAAGACGCAATTAGTTATTATTTGATTGACCAACACTCTCAAAATCGTTGCATACCAAATAAAATATTTTGGCGCTATATATGGGCAATTTTCCTTATGAGAAAGCTGCCTTGTTAAGACCCAGAACCTTACTATGTCTAGAAATGTAAATAGTGGAAATGCAAACCATGTTCCAAAAAAAAAACTCCAACAAAAACACAAACAAAACAAAACAAAACAAACTAACAATACAAACAACAACAAAAGCCCACAAAAAAAGCCAATACAAAGAGTATGTAAGTAATATTAAAATTGAAGTTTTAACAGTACTTTCCAACTCTCGTCATCAATCTCCCCTTTAACATTTCTTTGTGACTGGAACAGCAAAAATTAGAAGGAAAGAATAAGGCAACAGTTGTACCTGGTATGAGCATTATTGTTTTTTAATAATTTATACTTCAAATTTTTATATCAACATAAAAGTATTGTTATTGTCACTACTAATATTGTGCATTTTTCTTCTTTTTGTAAGGGCTTAGACCTCATAAAATTGAGTTAATTTCTTCTCATTTCTTCTGGTTTGCCCCTGTTGATCTTCAGATTTCTGAGAAGTGACTGCAAATCTACTGAAATTGTGAGGTGATGCAATTCATAGCTTTGTACTTAAAAAACATGAAAAAAATGGGAAGGCCTTTTCAAGCAACAAGGAGAAAGCATAGCCTTTAGGCATGAAGGATGCGAGAGAGGGGGAAAAAATCTTATCTTCATCTTATTTGACATGAAAACTTGATTTCTTTTAAAGACTATCCATAAATGAAGTCTTGTTTTTCCAAACAAAAGTTGGTTGCAGGAGTACATGCAGACCTAAAAACTCATTGTTTTTCACACTATGAGTCTATTTACAGAAGGCTAAATGATGAGAAGTCATCCGGTTGTTATCTGTTGAAGAAGTAAACAACATCTGTGATTACTCCTTAGTATGTAACGCACCTTGACTATATAGTTCATGCTAGATGGAACTGTGTAGGCTCATGGGTTTTGCTGAGGATTATTTAATGCTTTTACCAGAAGCAGAATAACACAGTCTTTCATCTTAATTATATTCTGGACAAGGCAAAGTACACAATAGTCAGCTATGGAAAACTTTGTTTCTTTTAATTTTTAATGATGTTACAATTTTCTTTCTCTCTGTAACCAAAAAGTTGCACTGATATAATGCATTCAAGGTGGTCAATGTGTATTTGTTTCTGTCATGACACTAAAACAGTGTTAGGCATTAGGTGAAGTTGCTACTCTGCAGAGGCGTTGCATCTATGGTAAATAGCTGCAATATATGACCACTAGAGAGCAATTAGTTTCACATACTATTTTCACAGTTTGCATCATGCCATGGGGTAGGAAGTTATCTTCAGCAAGGTCTGTCATAAGCAAACATTGTTGGCTATACGTGAAAAATTAAAAGAGTAACATTAGAAAATTTTCACATCAAGACTTTTAAGTTTCTGTATATCATTTTAGAAACTGACAAGACTTCAGTGTTTTTCAGTATATTTGCATAAATATATGTGCAAATTCCAGAAAGTTAATTTTATCAAAAAAGGAAAATTCAAATCCCATTCAGTTGTACAACTGAAAATCCTGATTGCTTAAAAGCGTTAAATTTTGCCATAATTTTAAGATAGGTTTCAAAAAACTGTCTTTTATTGGATTTGATGCTGAATATTTTAGTTTCTTCTTTACCCTCTTTTTTTTTTGCAATTCAAGTTTTTAATTTTTCCACAGCAACTTAAGAAATGCAACATTATTATTTCCACTAAGTCTGTGGGAATACCTTAAAGATTTTCCCTGTGTAGTACACACTACTGATGCATTTGATGTAAGTTTATTCAGAGTACAGTGTAGACTAAATTTTACTGCTATGAAAAAATACTGCACTGCTATAATCAGAAACTATGAGACCACAAGAGGCAATGATAATTATGGTGGGTGTCTGTAAGTCACCACTAATTTCTTTTCTGCTTACCTACGTAGTCTAACCTTGATGTGACAAGGCCACCATTCTCCAAGTAATGGCAGCAGAGGAGGAAGTGACAATTTTTATTACGTTTTATGATTAAGACATTTGCCAAATGGGAGTTCAGCTGTAACCTTCCCTGTCATTTCATTTACGTGACCCATTAACAAACAGAAGCTCTTCGCAATATTGCTGTACAACCTGTGAGCAGAATATACTCTATACAGTGATTGCAACTAACATCATGTAGTTTAGTGAAGGTGATACTAATCACAGCTAGACAAGAATTTTACTATTATCATTCAGCCACAGGCTATAAATATATGCCATTCGACCATGTTGATTTTTCTTAGTAGATTTTCTTTGGAAACCTAAGGGCTATTGCAAGCATTTAAGACTGAGACAGGACACAGGCTGAAGCTGATCAGAACTTTGAACAAAATCTCATCAAAATTCCAGTAATCTAAAGCAATGAAAGGCTTTTAAATATATCCCTGGTTTATCCTGCGGGAGACTGCTTCTTCTCCTCCCATCTCAAACTTTCTAATAGCCAAGTAAAGACAAGGCAGAAGGTGAGTCTGTGAGCCTGCATTTGGGTAAGTCTTCATAAAATAGATTTTGGCTTTCCTAAAACAGGAAACCTTGTGTTGTCGTCCAAGTTTGGTCTGTTCCCTTTCCTCTCCCCTCATAACAGAGAGCTCTGGTCTATAATACTGGGGGGGAAAGTGTTAGCTGGTAATAGAGCATAAAACTGAAGATACGATCTACAAAATCTATTTTTAGTGACCAAAACTGAAAGCCTTTACTTAGTCTTCACTAAAGTCATTGGAATATAACAGACAATATAGAAATAAGTCTTAAGGGTAATATAAAAAAAATTCATATACACCATTTATTTCCTTTGATACTTTAGGCAGCTTGGTGTTCCGCCAACCAAAAGATATAAATCTTGCTTTGCATTCCCCTGAAAATGCAAGTCATCTAAAGTCAATCCTCTTCAATGAAATTTTTTATTGTTATGGGTCCAAGATTATTTTTTTCCATTTTGTTCTCATGGAATATTTCAAGAGCCTTACCTTCACCGTTCTGCTCATGCATCTAAAATAGTAATTCTGTGCAATTGCTATTAGGGCTTCTGTTCAGTCAAACCTCTTCCATTTCTTTCTAGATGGGAAACATACAGTTTGTTTCAGGGGAGAAAAAAAAAGGCAACAGAATCTAAAAAGGCACACACACACAAAAGAGAACATACTTCAAAACCAAAAAAACCTACCATTAAAGAAGCTCCTGCCTCTTTTCCAAATGTGTCGATAACCTTAAATATCATGGAGGTTTTTGGCTGTCTTGAGAAGCTGAATTAATGTCAATCTTTTCAACTACACTTAGTTAATTTGCTGAACAACAGGTAGACAACAGAGTGTATATATATATATATGTATATATGTATCATATATTAGTATATTTTTGCTCCCCTTAATTGTTATGAAAGGGCAGTTAACCACAGCAACAACAACAACCTGGCTGTGGAAAGAAAGCTAAAATAGATGGTTCAATAATTTCAAGCTACTGTTTCAGTTGTTTATATTCCAACAGTAGTAATAAATTTTAATAACGTCTCTTAAATCCTAGTTCAGTCTAAGCATTGTAACATTTACTATATAATTGTTATGAAGAGCAGTATTGCAAGTGTGGGCAAGCTCGAGATGCTTTTAAGTCTAAGTCATATCTGATATATAGGATCATAGGATCCATATAGGATATAAGGAAGCTAGAAAAATCCCTATGGCAGTAGACTTCTGCACCACAGTATGGTAATTTCACTTTCTCTCCTTCTCAAGAGTATCCCTGAAATTTCGCTACATTTCTAATCCTTCCCTTAGTTTTGTGTGCTACACTGATAGCTGGCATGACTACTTAAATGTATTTTATATTAATTTTGATAAGAAACTACATATTATGTATTACAGGATGTGTAATCTCTGTTAGGCAATTAAAGCAAATATGGAAGAAACTGGGGGCAGCAGGAGCTTAAAAATGATTGTTATGCTGAAAGACATTGACCTTTTCAACACAATAAATATTCATTCAGGAAGAGGTAGGAAACATGACTGCTGCACACCTTTTCCCTCATTTTAACTTGTGTTTACAGCCTTACGGAGTTCACAAACTACACACTGTGAAGCATTAGAACATAATGAATAATTATTGCTTAACACAAAGAACTTACTGGGTCACAGCTGGTTATTTAAAAATATTTCTATAGGTGAAGTAGGAAGAGCTGTGATATGAAGTGATCATTGAGAGGCTTTGAGAGTTGGGTATAAATTTTGTTGGTACTTAAGGAAAAGAGTCAAAGGTGAACAATTGAATGAGAAATTAGTTTCTTTTATTCTGCGTCTAGTGCAGAATTTCAGGGTTTAAGGGCTTTCCAAACATGATTGACTGTTAACTGAATTCAGAAGCTTTATTACAGTTCTGATTTGTATATACTTGACAGTTGTCATCCAAGCTCTAATTCATTTTAATTCTCTATAATGGCAGTGAAAATAAGCAGTCTGTTGTTTTCACCCTCTCAAATTCTTCTGAACTATGTCTTTTAAAGTTTGTTAATAAACTGCGACTGGCTATACTTGAAAATATTCTCTCTGCTCTCCTCCCCCTTTGATCAGTGGTGTGTTTTCAGACACTGAAAATTATTTATGGCTTATCTATTACTTCCTTGAGCTTTCAGGGTTCTGTGCTCCAGTAGTTTTCCTGCTACCTCAGCCTTACTTCAGTAGCTCTTGTCATATCTTTCCAGCAAGACCCCAGAATTTTATTATGTTTACTTCTCTCTGCCCCATTTGTGCAGAGGCTTCTGTGCTGCCATGCCTTCAGTGACTAAGGTCAGTTTCCAGAGTAACCCTCACCCTTTTCCTGCTGTGAAAAGGAATTTTGCGAATTATAGGCAAGTTAGCATTAGTTGTTCTTCCTCAATGCGCTCAGCATCCATCATATCGTATTTATTCCTACTGACAATATTTTTGTATCTCATCTAGACTTTTCAGCACTGATTACTTCATTTAGGTTGTTTGTGGAACACTCATGCCACTTGTTATGAACTGCTGTGTATACATACTTGAACGTTTGGTTACCTTCCAAGTATCCTAGAAACTGTGTTACATGTGGTTGCATTTGTTTCTTTAGTGATTTCCTGAATTAATTATATATTTTGAAGAACATACATGTGTATAGCAGTAACATATATACATCATACTTTTGTAAGTGAAACAAGTCTTCTCATCTTTCATCCCCAAATCTTTTCTTTTTTCTGTTTACTATATATTCCTGCTCCCTGATTATGTACTACTTTCCCTTCTAAGAAACAAACAAGATATATATTGCCCACAATTTTTTAAAAAACTACCTGAATAGATAGGTAAGATTAGGTTTAACATAAATTCTTTTCAGTGCAATAAATTTCACTTTTC
>WBND01000020.1:870993-889240 GCA_013398595.1 Tychaedon coryphoeus | reverse complement strand
AAAAAAGCCCCAAACAAACAAAAAGAATAAACAGAAAAAAAAGAAAAAAGAAAACAAACTCAACCCTAAAAACTCCAACAAACCTAGATAACAGTTTAAAAATACAAATATCTCCTTACATCATGCTATATGCCTGAGGATGACATTCTTCCTGTCACTGTAGTTCTAGCCTCCCACTGTTGAATTAAGCTGGATTATTGCCATTGATTCATCTGAAATAGGTACTGAGTCACTTTAAGGCAATGGGGGAGATAAAAAAGCTGTGCAGTCTGTCAGATGCATTCTCTTTAAAGAAGATAAACAGCTGCACACATTTTAGTTATAGCTATTATTAGAAGATGATGTTGAGGTGATAATGTAATTAGTAGTGTTGTGAAATATTAAACCTAACATGCTGCATATTGATGTTTCTTCCCAGGAAATCCTTGATGCTTACTGTTTCTGTCAGACTAGGTAATGTGCCTGAATATTTCATCTGACAGAAACAGCAACTCTGTATAAGCAGCTCTGGAAAACAATCAAACAGTGAAAAGAGGCAGCTAGATATTTTAAATGGTGCTCATAAAGTAAATTCCTTCTGTCCAGGAGCTGTAAGACTCTGTGTGAAGGCAGTCTATACTCACTAGAGACAAAAATTGCAGATATCAACAGACAGATAATATACTGAAAGGGTTCATACTTGTTTCCATAGACTGCTTACCTTCGAACTTCTCTGTGGGAAACAAAGAAGCTATTTAATGATGCTGCTGATAAATAAATGTACAAAACGCAAATTGCATTGTCTTCTATGACTTGTAATAATTAGCTTATTAATATCTTTTTCAGTGCCATGTTTATGCACTATGTCGTGTTAATCTCTTTGCTGTGGGAAAAATGAAATGTGCTCTTGACCTTAACTTTCCACTAGGTAGACTGTGTGCTGTCACAGTCAGTCGGTACTACTGCAAGAGTGAAGCAGTATCCAGCATACTGTAAGACTTTGGTGTGCTGCAGAATCGTATTTACCTACAAGAAATGAAAGCCTTGCCTCAGTGCAGCAAACATTACTTTTCAGTTTGGTGTTTGTGCATACAGCAACTGGAC
Source organism: Tychaedon coryphoeus (assembly GCA_013398595.1). Classification (NCBI taxonomy): domain Eukaryota; kingdom Metazoa; phylum Chordata; class Aves; order Passeriformes; family Muscicapidae; genus Tychaedon; species Tychaedon coryphoeus. The sequence goes on along the minus strand of WBND01000020.1, from coordinate 888,157 downwards.
AACTACTTTCCAGCCAACTTCCCACTGACTGTGGAGGTCAAGACTAAAAATATGCTAATAGCCACAAATTGCATAACAGTAAAATAATGGGGAGATTACATATACTCCCTTACACTGCACATCAAATTGTGAAGACTAATCCACTGGGCACCTACAAGCAGCCTGTCTGGAATGAAATTTTAGCTTTTGCAGGAAATTCAACATTTGCATTTAGTGGAGTTCTTTTTTCAGAACTCAATACCACTCACTAAGAATACAAGAAAGCATGATTACAGAATAGAAAATAATTTTATTTAACTTACTGCCCTAAAAGGGCACGGGGAGGAAAGGGAATTCCTGAGTAGCTGGAACAACAGACCTAGTTGCAGTGTCTTGAAATTGTTCAAGCAAGGTTCTGACACCTAAATAGAAGCAAAAGCACTCTTTGAGAAAGAGAATTTCAATATATAATAACATTCAGAAAGTTATATGAAACTAAAAATGCTAGTACATTTGTTAAGATGAAAGAGTTATGAAATAGTATCTAGTAAGATTAAAGATTATAACACCTCAACAGAAATATAAAGCACAAAGTTAATAGAGTCTACATGTGCAAGAAGAATAATTTGATTAATTTCTTATTTATATTCAATTAATGACTCAGTTTGACAACTAGAGAGCTTTGACAGAACCCATTATAAGATATCAGAGAGGACCAAAACCGCAGAAGAGATTTCAGCACCAGATAAAATAATGAAAACCTATTCATCTCTGTCAAGCCGAGAAGGAAAAAATAAATTTGTCCATGTCTAGAAAGCAGGCAATTCTTTTCCTACAGGTACCATTCAGAACTTCATCAGAGGAGGTATTCCACAGTTAGCTAAATCCTTCCTTTACGATTACAATTTAGTCAGATATTTGGAATTCACCTATGCTAAAGTGTTACGCGGAGATCAGAGCAGCACAAATGCAAACAGGCAGTTGAACATTTTACGTGGAATAATTGCTACAGACTAGATAAGCAAAAAAATATTTGCCATTTTCTATATTCGTTAACTTTTGTGTATTTTATAAATAAATATGTGTGATACACCTAGACAAATCTTACCAAAACTTTTCTGTTACTGAATGTCTTATCTCCTTTGATAGCTTTGGTGACTTGGCTGGAAAGATGCCAGGTTGTGTGGGCCTGACAGTGGGGTTCTGTTGCAATTAACCTTATGTTTCAATGTCAGTACATTAGAAAGTACTGATCCACAAAGAATAGCACCCAGAGAAAAGGATGTCTATGGCTATAAAAAATTATATGCTTGGTCAGAGATTTAGCATATGTAAACTTCCTACACATTCAGAAGGATGTTAGATATCCATATTAGCAGCTAACCTTTGATATGGAAACAAAATGACTGCATAACCCACAGTTTGATTATTTCTGCAAATTTATTTTTCTTGTGTCCTTTTTATCAGTCTGTTTTCTCATGCCTTTCATATTGATATCTAAAGGTCATCAGCTTGTTTCACATTATCAGAGAATGTTTATCAAATGAAATTTCTATAGTTTTAACACGAATATGAACCCAATGTAGTACGTATGATTTTATTACAGGACTATTCCATTTTTGGCAATTTCTGTATTGTCCCAAGGAACCACAGTGAGAGTCACATAAACATCTAAACAGAGGTGTCTGCCAGTGACCTTGCTTCCCACCCATGACTGCAATTAACAGCACCACTAAGTGAGGATGAGACACATTAATTCATGTGCCCAAGAGGATGCTCTTCACAGCACATCAACACACTGTCTTATGCACCATATGACTCATTGCTCTGTGACAACTGGTATTCTCAAACACTGACAGATGCTCACTAACATAACTTGAGAACCGAAACTACATTTTCTTATTTGAAATAGAGAAAATTATGCATAATTCTCATTATTTCCAGCTGACAAAGTCAAAAGACCTTTCTGTGTATCTTCTATATCAGCAGTTCTACTAAAGGAAGTCTGAATTGGCTTTAATAGAGAAGAACTTAATAATCCAGGTATATTTAATAACTTAATAATCCAACTGAATCTGATATGTGATTGAAGTAGTATAAGCATATATTACTCTAGGCTACTGCAGAGTAATTTTTAATCAGGTCAAGAATATCTTAAAGGTTTGACTCAGTACTAGTACAGTTCCAAAGTCCCTGCTAGTGCATGTTTTTTTATTGTTGACAGGCACACTGAGTGAGTGTTGGAAAGTGATGTAAGGTTTCCACAGCACCCTCTGATATCAGAAAGGCATGTATTTGAAATCATCCCTTCTGACAATTAAATGACCAAGACAGAAACAGTAGTCTCCAAACCATTAATATGTATTAATGGGAGTGATTATTTGAAAAGGGAATAAGAATTTAAGAGCAATAATGACTGATCAGTCAAAGCTGATTTTTTTTTTATAATTAGTGCTTGATATATTTCTCTTCCTTGAATCTGCTGATTTTAGCATCTCAAATATCCAGTAGACACAATTCTGGTGTTTAGGTGTCCCATTTTTGGAAAAGCCACTTCTAACTTGTTTCAAACCTACTATTCTAATTTGGCTCTCTCTGTTTATTGGATCAAAATACATACTGGATAGTCTTACAGAGTAATTACTTGTCTTTTTGTAGATCTAAAATACCTGTATCATAAGAAGCATGATTTCTAAAGTTCTGTGTACCGTGAAATACTTTGTCTTAAGTATATGAAAGAATTTTTTTGTCTCTTTATTTTTTTTATTATTTTTATTTTTAATTAGAGGATACAGCTAGATTGGCCAAAGAAGCATTCAACTTCAAAATTTCTAAGTCGACTTTTACACTGGACATTGCCCCACATAATACAATACTTCTTGTAGTCATTTCTAGGAGACAAAGTTTAACAGCAAATAAAATTTAGGGCACATTGACAGAAGTTTCAATGTAGGTACCAATTTTTCCTTCCTTTTGAAACCAAACCAAACCTTAGTTCAAATATTTTGATATAAACACCGAAGAGTAGCTGCAAGTCTAAGTGCAGCAAATTTGGTGATTCCAAGAAATGGGTAGGGCAATGTCTTGTCTGTAAAACAACTCAATACTTTGAGGTGACAAAGGATGTAAGTGGAAACCTAATTCAGCAGTGGGAACAAAGCAGGATCCTCATCAGGTGATTTATTGATTTCTATTGCCTATTACACTAAAATACGTCCAGAAGGACTTTTGGATATTGTAACCCTATAGTTTTGTTTTACCTGATTGTAGCATTATCACCATTTGAGTTTCCTCAAAAACATTTAATGTCCTAAAATAAGAATTTGCATATTGTGATCTCTGTACATATTGTGATTCTGTTGTGGGTGACAAGGACCCTCTGTTCTGTCCAATGGGATACTCATTTAGAGACAGAAGCAAATATTTTTTAGTAGTGGAGAAAACGGACAGCCTCAGTGGATACTGCATTTGCTGAAAAAGGGAAAGCATTTGATGACATTAGATACCAGTCTGCAGAAGAGCAGCAGAATTTAAATAAGATTGCCCAGACTTTTCAGTCAACTGCTGGAATGCAGTGTTCTAGAAATTTAATTAACTTAAGGTTTCTAAACAAAACAACAAAAAACTCCTGGAAATTAGTGATACAAAAGAACAACAAACATCTAATAGACTTCAGTTTTTGGCTGCTAGTCATATTTTGATTCCCCTCAGAAACAAGACAGAAGGCAGAACAACTGTATTGTTAAAAAAGCTCATATTCTCATGTTTGATATACTGCTTTCTTTCTTATCTTTCAGCATAATCCAAAATATTTTATTACCAACAAGTAAAATTTTCTTTTCTCGTGACAGTACTGTTTACAGTTCCTCTGACATTTTTCAGATCTCATAGAATGAAAAAATCCTGAAGTTCTGAGGAAGCAGTATCTCATCTGTATTGACTGTCTGGTATCTTTTTTGTTGTTTTAACAAAGTGTAATGTAGTGGGAGATAAGGCATAATTAGAGAAACCAACAAACTTTATTACAGCCTACAGATAATTTATCCATATCTCTTCCTTTGACTTCTCTACCATTTGCATGAAACTCACAATTTCATTCTTTCCAATTATTTCCAGCTCTCAGATAAGAAGGTCTTTTTAAGAAGCAGTTGTGTGGGCATGTAAAAAGTCTGAACTCAAATCCCCATGTTCTAGTTTTTGACTAACTCATCTGGCCACTTTAGTTCTGCATATCTAGATCCTCACCAGTAAGGCTAGTCTATAATTAATGAAAATTCACTGTGCATATTAAAAATTAAGTCATATTATCAGGTCCTTTTTAATTGAAATACCAACATGTGGAGTGATGACAACTTAATGGTAGATGGAATTCAATGAACCACAGAAAAGAAAAATTCAAACATAGCTGACTCTGAGTGAGGTGCTGTCAGACAGAAAAATAAATGTGTGATGCCTTCCTTACATTTGATTAGAAGAAAAATTAAAACACATGAAAGACATCTTCAGAATATGTTGTGCCCTTAATTAATGTGTTGTTGAGATGGTCAATGTGCAGAAGAAGTGAGTATCCTAACCTGCTTGAAAGAATGGCATTTAAGTTGCCCTGGAACAAACCTGCTGGACTTGTATGTAGATTCCAGATGTTCACTAAGCAGAAAGCCAGGTTAGTTCAGCCCTTTGGAGGGATACTGTGGGCTGGTACCAGACAACTGCTGGTAAAGTGGCTAGATGGACTAAAAGTATAAAATCCTCAACAAATGAACCCCAAAACAGCTCCATGGCTAAATTTCATGGGAAGCTGTTAAGACAAAACTTATTGGATTGAGCGGTATCTTATCACTTTTTAGTATCAACCAAATCAATATCTAGAAAAAATGATTGGATTTGTGGATCCAAATAGTTTCTTTTAATTTTAATTCATGCCTAAAGCAAGTACTCTCTCTCTCTTTTTAGTCCTGAATACTTTTTTTTGTAGTGTGAGCAAATGAAAGAAGTCTATCAAGGGCCGTAAAAAAACCTGTGAAATCTTCCCTGTTCCTTGAAAGCAGTAGTAGATTTAACACACTATACTACATTCCAAGTACTGCCCTTGGTAATATAGAATTAACACCTGTTGTTTTTGGCAGAAATTGTACACACAAAATAAAAACCCACTTCCAGTTAGCTGTGCCCTTCGGGCCAGTCTTGAATTGACTTTAGGATGGAGAGCAGGGTTATCTCTCTCATCTTATAGACCTGCTGTAGTGCTGCTTGCAGCAAAGAAACATTTCAACCTTCAGGAGAGAAATCCTTCACTAAAACAGTGCTGTTAAATGCTCTTGATAGTATTGTGAGCAGGATTGTTACTGGGTGCCCCATATGACATTGGAATTCTGGCATTGAAGAATAACTTGGTGTGAACTAAATTACTTTCACTCCTATCCAGGATATCGGAAAGATCTGTAGTAGTTGCCTTTGAGCAAAAGGGCAAAAAAGAAAAAGGGTACTTGATCCTAATTATGATTTACTAATTCTCATTAATAAGCAAGATATCCTTTGTGAATTGTAAAAGGAACAATGAAATTAAAGAAAAATGTATTGATATAAAGCAATTAGAATAAATCCCAAAGAAGACCAACTCATGAGAATATGGAAGTTGATTTAAGCTTGAGTTGGTAGAGCAATCATACACACATTTTAAATTGCTTCATTTTTTCCCCAGGTTCTAGATTTGTAGATGGCCATGGTATAGTTAATGAGGTCATGCATTCCTTTTTTTTTTTTTTTTAATTTTTATTTGAAATGTCCATATCTGCAGCAGTTTTTCAAATGCTTTGAGAAACTATTGCTGCTTTTTTTTGTGTTTTTTAAATAGCTGATACAGGAAGAATTAAAGAATTTCCAGAAAGCTATTTAGATTTTCTTCTGAAAGATTTAAATAGTAGGTAAATAGAACAAATAATTTTTAACCAAATCCCAAGCTACCAGGGTTTGTGCCCACAGCTGCCCACACACATTTGTAAATGTTTACAGCAATATTTTATTCTTACAGTTCACATTTCCCTAAAATTTCTTTAATTATTTTTTGATCCTGTTTATTTTATATTTCCTAATAACTACCCATAAATACTAAATTACATAAAATACCATCTAAATATTAGAACATTTAAAAAAAAAAAAGTTATCTGGCAACTAGTGAGAAATAACCAGCTCTACAGGAATCATGAATAGCTAGAACTGTAGTATAAATAACTTTGCCAAACACATTTGTAAACACCTGAAGTACTACTTCTTTCTTTTTCTTTGTAGTTGAATTGAACCATGGTTGTGATTNTTTCTTTTTCTTTGTAGTTGAATTGAACCATGGTTGTGATTTAGCTCTTGCAGCCAGCCAGCCCCACACAGCCACTCACTCATTGGAAGGGGAAGAGTGAGAAAACTCATGGGTTGCAATAAAGAAAGTATGGTAGGTGAAGTTAAATCTGCACATGCAATCAAAGCAAAATGGGGAATTCATAGCCCACTTTCCATGGGCAGGCAGTGTTCAGCCATCCCCAGGAAAACAGGGCTGCATCATTTGTAACGGTGATGGAATAAAAACACTGGAAGACAAACACCAGCACTTGTCTTTCTGTTCTTTCTTTCCCAAACTTCTGCTGCTGAGCAGGATGTCAACATGGTATTGGATATTCCTTTGCTCAGTTGTGATCAGCTGTCGTGGCTGTGCCTTCTCTCATGTCTCCACTTGCCAAGCCCCAGCCTACTTATCTGGAAGAACAGAGTGAAAAACAGAGAAGACCTCAATGTTATAAAAGATAGTAAAACAAAGTACAAGAAATAGCAAACATAAAAAGTATAAAAAAATCTGAAAAAATTATATGGTTGAAAAAATGCTGTTAAAAAATCCGCTATATTCCTAGCTTTACCCTTTTGAAATCCTAGGTTTCAGTTCTAATCTCTTCTCTTGCTATTATAAGTCTAATATGAGATCAATAATGTTCTAACATTTTGAAAATAAACCCTTGAAAATTCCTTACTTAATAATGTTGATTTTTTTTTAAAAAATCTCATTTAAAACAAAAGTAATTATATTTTGAAATTGCTTTAAATTGGGAAATAGTTTGCATTACACTTCTGCATTACACTTCAATACCTAACCTTATTAGGTATTTTTTTGAGCCGCCAGAAATTTCAGCTAATCAGTTAGGCATGCCTCAGTGGAAGGCAATTGATAAAATTGTGGGTGTTAGCTGTGATGATGTACTCTTAGTAAGTACCTCTGTCCGCCATAGCAACTTGCATTTTACATCAGTGAGGGCAGACTTAAGATATAAACAGAATACTTACTTAACAGGAATTAACAGGAAAAGATAACATAATATCTTTAAGTGATTCCAGTCCAGTAAATCAATTCTGAAAGATCATGCTGATCACTGCATGATCACAATCTATAATGCAGAAAATAAGAGAATCACAAGGTTAATTCTAGATCAAATCTGGGTGGATACCTACTTTATTTAATGGTTATGAGAAACTAAATCTATTAAAATGTTAAAAGTCTTATTTTTAAAGTGCTGCTCATCTATTTCAAGAAAGCTTTGAAACTGTTGTAAAGGACAAAGAAAGATGGAAATAAAAGATTTTGTGGTTTTAGGTTTTGCAAATAAACAAATCTTATTTTATTTGCTTTTAAAAGTAGTTAATTTAGGAGCTCTGCAGTGGTAGAATTTGTTGGTAACTCTTAGGTATATATATTTTGAAAACTTTTAATAGTTTTTTTTAATTTGCACGGTTTTCTTCTAGCACAAATATTTCAGATAAGGCAGATTTCAAGTCACATTCATCTGGCTTGGCAAACTTAATGTATTAAATATATGTTTTCTTTAGATTATCTTAATTAATTATGCCCATAGAGAAAAAAGAAGCTTCTGAAAAATATTTAATGAAAAGCTGCAGATTCTAAATCTTAGCAGAGTTCTGTAGTAGCTGTATTATAGAAAATAATATTAATCAGCTCAGGGTAGATTTATGTGCTATTTATTTGTAAGTCAGCAAACATCCATAACAACCTGGTTGATATTTTTAAATGAGATTTCGAAATTTAATCACATTACAAATTTGATAATGCTGCCATTTAGCTTATCACAATGATAGATTAAAATCCTCATACTGCTGCTTACATTATAGCCATTAAAAAATTTAAAAAAAACAACCCCCTTGCCCCCAAGCAAAAAAGCTCCAAAACTAAAATTTATTACAGCCTCAGCCAAACATGGTGAATTCTTAACAATCCTGAACAATAGAATACTTTTACATGGAAACTGGAAATATGGCCTCAGTCTTTCCAGAAGCCAAGAACACATCATTTTCTTGCCCTAAAGAGAAACACCATTAATACTAACAGGTGCCCAACATCAACATATGTTAAATTTTCATTAATTGAATGCAGTTGTGAATAGTCACATCAGTGTGATGCTGTAAACAGAGAGTTTTGAAAGGATTCTCAAGGCTGGCATAACCATTGCTTGTTGAATAAAGTATCATTTTGATCAAAATTCACAGTCAAAACAGAGTTCCTCTGTGTTTCATTTGATGTAAAATTTTAAGTTAATTTGTATTGTTTGCTGCCAATGAGTCAGGCCAGACACCACCAGAAACTATTAACAATGGATGTTGTTTTGACATACATTCTATTACACTCTGCTAAATAAAGAATATAGAGAATAATTCTGATTGCAGCACTTCAAAGAACTGTTAAAACCACCAGGTTTCATTTTCTTTTCTTACACTTCCCTTGTGCCATATCATATTGAGCCTTGGTTAATAAAGTCCCCAAATAAGTTGCTGTCTGAGCATTTGGAGAATTTGTTAATCTTCTGAGCATTGCTAACGTACTTCATTGGCACAGAGCACTCCTAAGCACTGAGAAGCCTCAAGGAAGCTGTAACTGAAATCTCAAGCTGAAGACATCTGTTCTTCACAAATATTCCCACTCTTCATGTTCTTCTGCATGCAATTATTAAAACATAGAATTTGGTAAGTCGTTAGGACGGACTAAGATCAACCATCAAATACCAATAACTGAAAGCATAAACAGAATTCTAATTTCTTCTGACAGTTTATGGGAGAAAGTCTTGAGATAAGGTAAATATTTGCACACTTAATTTCCACAAATTTATAACAGAAAGATCAAGACTTGTATGGATGCAGAATGAACAAAATACATGTGTTCAAGCATCAGAAGAAACAGCACAAAAAGGTTTTAAAAGATAGCTTGCACTGGGAAGGAAAGGGCACCCTTCCCCAGGCAATGTTCTCTTGGGAAGTACTGAGGAAGATGTTGCATATGACAAGATGAAAAGGCCTACATTCTGAAAAGGTCACAGCACAGATGACTTCCTAGCTGATGACCATTACCCTCACATAAGGAAGAGGGAAACGAGGTTGCTGCACGTAGTACACACCATTCTGTTTTTCTCCTTGCTCAGAAGAACAGGTTTACCCACAAGTGAGTAAAAGCCTATGATAGGCATCAACATACTCAAAGATTTATGATAGCATGAATCAGCAAGATTCTGAGATGTGTCATCTTGTGACTCCTAAGGGGTGCAAGAGAATTGTCCAGAAATGTTTTTGTCATCTCCTGTCAAGAAATAATGCTTTTCATATTGCATACAAGTATGTGAGGGAGTGTGAATGCTTAAAATCCCTTGCTTGAGGAATTTGTAAATAAATGTCCTGAGTTTTACAGAGTTTTACTTCTTTAATTTCTCTACCATGCACTTGCAGTGTAGAGCCACATTATCAAACTAACCAGGTCATATATTTAAAGATGCTATTGCTTCAAGTGATTATAACATATTTCTCATGTTTATTCTCACAATAAAAGAAAGAAGATGTTGTATCAAGGCTATGTAAAAAATCACCTTACTTAAAATAAATAATACAAAGGCTCCCAGTAATTTTCTTGCCTTAGCTTCAAACATTGAATTATTTATGTTTATTGTAAATATCCTTTGGTCATATGGAACTTTTAAAGATACCAAGTAAATATTTCACATTTGGTGCATTTTCTTTAGGTAAAAAATCACCACTTAACTCTGTGCAACTATATCTTCCAGAAATCCAATTACTTCACTATAGCTTTGGTGCAGCTACACTCACTTCAGCACTCAAATTCACAAATACTAGCAAGAAAAGAGCAAAATGAATGAAGTAAATTCTTACTTGTGTAATTTCCCTGAAAAGTAGTAATCAAAGTTAACCTTCTCAGTAGGATGTGACAGAAGTTCAATGATAATAGAAATACTGCTGCTTTAGGAAGTTCTCAGGGTTTGCAGACCCAGTATTCATCATACCTCTTCAAGAAACGTAAATAGTAGTATTTAGACATCAGCATTTCAAAAACATCCCTAGGCAAAGCAAAAGAGGTCAACAGTTCAATTTCCTTTAATGTTTCTTTAATGAATAGCTGAGAAATATTTAATGCTACAGAGAATGAATTCTTTTAATAACTTAATATACTACAGTTATATAAAAAAGAAGGTAACAGCCCATCAAACTATAATATATTAAGCATTTATGGAGTACACCACCACATAAAGTAAAGCCAGTAAAACCTACTAGTCAGTTTTGTGTGTGAGCACTGCCTCACCCACACTGTTAGCTATACAGGAGAGTGATCAGCCTAGGACTCAGATCAAGATCCATTACTGATCAGATTACTGATTACTTATATTCCTGTGTAATTTTTTGTGTTGATTAAATATAGCTTGGCAAGAAACATATGTTATCTTTTAGATACTGAAAAAAAATCTGAATCTGATTTCTCAAATTCTGAAAATTTCCAAAATACAAAACAGTTGTCTGCATTACCTGTAAGATATTCAGAAAGGAAAAAATATTAGAATTAAACTAGGACTACTCTGTGAATGAGTTCATAGCTATTGACTCCTTTACTGGTGCTTAAATTGTCGAATGTTTAGTCTTTCAAGCTACAAATCTTGAAAGAGATTAGATTTACAATAGATCTGTTTCATTAAATCTATTTGCCGGAAATTGTTTTTTTGCCTAAAAAAAGAAGCCATGCTGCTACAGCTCAATATATCATCACCTTCAGCAAGGACAGAAGCTGAGTTCAAAAAGGCAGGACAGAAAGAGGTGGAGAACTATTCCAAAAAAGCAGCTGAAACTACATAGAGACAAATGTAAAATTCTGCATTAGGCAGAAACCACAAGCTCCAGAGTTGCTCAGGATAAAAAAAAATCTTGACATATTAAAGGAGGTAAAAAATCAGTCCCCTGCTTGAACCTAATGAAATATAATCTCAAAGAAATACTTTTAATTTTGAAAAAATATTTTTAAAATAGATTTTAAAAAGAGGAGCAAATTTTCCCCAAATTACCCACTGTGGAAAAGGTAAATAGTGACCATTCTGTAACAGTTCAAAAAATAAAAATAAAAGCATAACTAGACAACAGGATAGATTTTTGGTGAAGCTGCAGAACTTCGGTTGCAAACTGTTTTTATCATTTAAAGCAATGCGATTTCTGCTTTGGGAATAATTTACATCCTTTTCCTTTGCTTGGTTATTCTCAGAATGAAAAAAGGTTTTCCTTCTATCCAGTGTGAAACTATTCTCTTGTTTCAACTCACATTTCTTATCACTTATACTCCCACTAGATTACCATTTGTAGGTTTTGCAGGCTTCCATTAAATTTCCCTGAATTCTGCTCCAGATCTGGTTCCTCAGCCTCTCCTCAAAGGTCATGTGCTGCAAGATCAGTGATCTCTGCTGTGTGTCCTTCCTGCAATACACGGCTGGATGTGGAGGAAGCGAGGCCACAGTCCTGGATGTGGTATCTCAAATGCCAGACAGATGGGCTTAATCTCTTCTCTTGATGCACTGGCTCTGTTCCTGGGAATATTGCCTGGGATATTCTTGAGACCTCTGCAGTAAGGGCTTTTTTCAAAGGCCTGGAAAGTATATGATCCATTCTTATATCTAAATATTTGCAACCTCTATGTATCCACATATATAAAACTAACACTGCATTTAAAATTCCTAGTACTTTTCCTTACATTCTAGCATATGCAAATCAGAGTTCCATATAATTAATATTAAAACAAGTATATTAAGGCCAGAGGCATATGTACAGATACACACTGAGTATCAGGGCACAGACTTCCCAGTGAAAAGTTACTGGTTTTGGTGAAAGTAGAAACATGAGACTGTCTATCTAGTCACTCGCTCAGGCTTGTATGAGGTAAATAAAAAGCAGACTGAGTTGCATCACAGTGGAGAAGTCATGCTGCTACAGGGAAGGGTTTTCTCTGTAGGAGGGCCCTTTTGATGGCTGGAGTGGAGAGCTGGAACCTCTTTATCACTTTGAAGCCCTTTATGCTACATGTACTTGGTTATAGGATGGCTACCTAGGTATAGGTACAATAGGTACAAACACTGTCTAGCAGATGGTGACTGGAAAATAAAAATCGCTGGGTACTTGCTTTGCAATTGTGGGATGCTGGTGCACAGAAATGGGAGGGAAGAGGGGTAATCAAAAGAAAGCAAAAGGCAGTAAGCAAAATGAGAGAAATTTAATCAGTGTTACTGAACTACTTTTTCACCCAACAGGAAAACTGAGATGAAAAGCAGAAGCTGGAACTAAAAAATTAGACTGAAGTTGAAAAACTATTAAGGTTGCTGGTATCACTTATAACTTGCAGTGGAAGTTATAACCATCTTGCAGGGAGAGGTTCCAAAATATGGAAGGAGGGAAACATCAATATTGTCATCAGGATATGTAAGGAGGAGGGTGTGGTGTGGTGAATTATACCATTGTCAGCCCTCATGTTGATCTTTGGGAATGTGATAGATCAAATGTTTCTGGAGACCCTTTCCAAATACATTAAGGACAAGAATGCCATCAGGAATCAGCGACGTGGGTTTACCATCATGAAATTTTTCTTAATCCACCTGATGTGACTGAGGTGTTGTTGAGGGGAGGGTGGTAGCTGTTGTTCTAAATTACAGTGGGGCTTTCAGCATTGTCTCCTGCTTCATCATCTGAGACAGATGAATGAACAAGAATGGACTGAAAACTGGCTGAACTGCTGGGCTCCAGCTGGAGGCCAGTCACTAGTGATGTGTTTCCAGGGGCTGACCTTTTAAAATCCTGGTTAATGATCTAGAGTTTGGGCAGAGTGTACACTCAGCAAGTTTGCAAGTTTTACCAAACTGAAAGAGAGATGACAGATCCAACAGAAAGTTGCTGTCATTCAGAGGGACCTTGGCAGATTGTAGAATCAGGCAGGGGGGAAATCTCATGAAGCTCAGTGCAGGGAAATGCCAAGTCTTGCCTGTGGATGGGAATAACTCTGGGCAGCAGCATTCAATGGGGGCTACTCAACTGAGTCCTTAGGTTCAGCATATCCCTATTCACTACCACACAGAGAAGGCTTTTTTGTACTTTTCTGTAACTAATAATATTTAAAAACCAGGTCACTACATTTAGGAATGATTCTAAGGGCCAAGTTGAACTTTTGAAGACGAAAATTTGTGTGCAGAATAAATGAAAGTTAGGCTTAGAGATCATAAAAATACATTAATTTTCCATCAAATCACTATCACCAAAATCAAAAATATTTTGGAGACTGCCAACCTTAAAAATTAAGCTTCAAAAAAAGACCTAGTGAAGGTCTTAACACTTTGGAATTAACTCTTGCAATTTTGATACATGTTTTCTCTAAAAAGCTTAATAAAAAAATTGTGAAAGATATATTTCAAAATGCTCTTTGCCAAATGTACTGGCTTTGTATGACAAGGCTTTTGGTAGCAAGGGGATGCAGTAGTGGCTTTCTATGAGAAGCTGCCAGGTCCCCTCACATCTTACAGAGCCAATGCCAGCTGGCTCCAAGATGGATCTGTGGCTGGCCAAGGCTGAGCCCATCAGCAACAGTGGTAGCATAAACTGGCATAATATATTTAAGAAGGGGAAAAAAGCAGCTCATGATCGATTGAAACTGGAGAGAGGAGAGTGAATATGTGGGCTAAAGAAATCTGCTCCAGATGTGGGAACAGAGATTCCCCTGCAGCCAGTGAGGAAGAATCTGATGAGGCAATCTGTCCTCCTGCAGCCCAAGGTGGAGCACAGACCTACCTGCAGCTAAGGCTGGAGCAGGTGGATGCCCAAAGGAGCCTGTGACTCTGCGGGAAGCTGGAGCAGGGTCCCGATAGAACCTGTGACCCCACAGAGAGCCCAGGAGCAGCTTGGCTATGAAGGATTGCCCCCCTGGAAGGCATCCGCACTGCAGCAGTGTGTGAAGAACTGCAGCTGTGCAAAGGACTCATGTTGGAGATATGTCCTGTGGGAGCCACTCCTTGTCTGAGCAGGGGAAGTGCGTGAGGAGTCCCAGTCCTGAGGAAACAGGAGCAGCAGAAACAACACGTGGCAAACTGAGCACAGCCCCCATTCCCCGTACCCCTGCATTGCTGGGGGGACCAGAAGGTAGAGAAAATGGGGACTGAAGTTGAGTCCAGGAAGAAGACTGGGGTAGAAGCTGCTTTAAGACTTAATTTGATTTGTCGTTACCTTGAGAAATTATTTCCTACTACTCTAATTTATTCACTAATAAATTGAATTAATTTCCCCAAGTTGAGTCTGTTTTGCCTGATGGTAATTGATGAGTGATCTCTTCCTGCCCATATCTCACCCCAGAAGATTTTTGGTATATTTTCTCTCTCATGTGCAAGCTGAAGAGGGGAGTGATAGAGCAGCTTTAGTAGACACTTGGATTCCAGCCAGGGTCAATCCACTATACCGAGTTTCAGATATGTTCGTGCCTGTTACCACACCATGTAGCAGGAAGCAGAGTATTATTTTTGGCAATTAATAATGTAATAAAGCTTTCAAGGCTCACCAGTAATATCCCTATTGGTTACATGTGACTATTAGGCTCTTTTTGTACACTTCTGCAGTATCTCAGGCACAATAGCTGAACTCAAGTCCTTTCTCTAGAACACCTTTCACAGAATGCAGGCTAAGGTTTGATCCCATTTCAGTGGTGCTTTTGGGGCTACCAGGTTGCTAGCAAAGCTCCTGCTTGCAGCTCAGGTAAGACAAAGGTAAAATAGCCACGAAATATTGCTCAAGTACTCCTAGGAAATGTTGTGGCCCTGATTGGGTGACCATTGTATATTGAGGAGTTAGTGCTCCACCAACAGCTGTTCTGAGTGGGTGCTGGGCTGGGCTGGGCTGGGCTGTACCACACATCTTACTTAGCCTTCAGAACTGTGCTGTGCTACGCACATATTTTGATGAAGAATATCTTCAGTTCCCAACGTGTTTCCATAAGTACAGCCTCCTGAAGAAAATGATAAAAAACTCTGAAGATAATAGCGGCAAACCTCACCATAAACAGGAATTTTGTGCAGAATGCCATTCTGTAACCTTTCCCTAGCCTGTGTGGTCACTCCAGGTTTACATCATCAGGGATGTAGTATCTTCCAACATACTATCACCTTTCCTGGACTATAAATATGTGGCTTTCTTGCTGGGATCCAAATAGAATAGCCCCTCCTGAGATAAAACCATAAACAAAGCTGTTAAGCCTCTGTTAAAAATGCTAAAAATTGCTTAAAGCTATCCTCTTATACCCGTTATTCTATTTCCAGTGCTGTTGTCCCTGCAGATCCCAGTCCCAGGATGCTACTGATCACTAATGTACTATCTTCCACTATAAGATTTTCGACATCACTTTGAGTTGATATCTTTAGTCATGTCCTGATGATAAAAAGACAAAATTTTTTTGTTCTAATGACCTTGTTATAACAGTGAACTCAGAATTGCAACTGATAGTATTATAGAGAAGCTAAGTCCCATTACAAATGCTTTAAGAGCAAAAATTTCCTCACAACATTTTACTATTTCTTTATGTATACATCATGTACACATCATGTGCCTCTTTGGATTCACACAAAACCATTTCTGTGTACAAAAGTAGTAATTTCATTACCTTAATTTCTAGTTCTCTATTTTTTGAAATCCCAGGACTTCTCTAGACATGCATTTAGTTTCTAACATTTCATGAAGTTTTTAATTGCTGATGTGATACTAGATATTTTTCCAAAGCCTTTCTGACTATCTAGTTAAATCCTTTTTAATGCAACACAGCACTTTCAAAGAGAAATAAAACAAATTAACAAACATCCCCCACATCTCAGTTTATTTCCCAGATTATTAGAAAATAAACAGTTCAGCAGATTTGCAAATAGTTTAAACCTTAACATATCCCTAATGCTATAAGAATAACACAGATAGAATGAGGTATACAAACAGGGAATTAAAGTATGGGAAACAATAAATGTCTCAAGAAAAAACACACACAAAAACCAATTATCCATTTGTTTTTGGAAGGGAAATATTCAAGCATGAAGTATTGTTTATAGATAAAAACCTCCCAGCAGACTGTGAAAGTTCCAGTAGAGAGCATTTCAGGTTTTTGTTTTTTTGTTTGAGATTTTTCATAGTCTAGAAAGATCTCCCTTACCTATTCCTACTGGTTCAGAAATTGTGACAGGAGAAATCTAGAAACACGTGAACTGTAGGATAGGCCAGAATTGCAGCTCTGATTATGCTATTAATTCTCATAGATATTGAGAGATCCTATGGGTCATATTTGATGCTTGTTGCTCTGTTGCTCGCCCTCATGTAGTTTTAATCTAGAGTTCTTTTTCTCACTGAAAATATTACATAGGTGAGAGAATTTGTCTACTTTTCAGTTCTTTCGTTTGTATCTTCTGTTTCATATAGATTAAATACACTGCCACTGTCAATTTCTTTTCTCTTAATAGTTAGGCCGTGCTATTATTAACAAAATCAACAGTAATTATGGAACATTTCAGCAAACAGAAAGCAGGATAAGAAGGTTTAGGTTCATAATGTTATTACTAACACTGATAGTAGAAGTAATGAAGGGTTTATGGTTTTAGACAATCAAATAAAACTCATGAGACTAAATTAAAACATTGTAAAGCAAATGTTCACTCTTCTTTCAGTGTCTGCCTTGAAAATGTTGTAAGTCAACAGATAGAATACTGGTACATAATAAACGAGATATCTGTAAAGAAAGATTCATCCTGGCATATGGAGCTTCAGATTACATCAGCAAAATCAATTTTTTTTTCCTCAACCAAATTTATATAGT
>WBND01000020.1:838175-864475 GCA_013398595.1 Tychaedon coryphoeus | reverse complement strand
GGGGATCCATGGGGGATGCAGAGATCCACCCACACCCCCTGAGGATCCAAGGGGGATGCAGAGATCCACCCACAGTCCATGGGGATCCATGGGGGATGCAGAGATCCACCCACAGTCCATGGGGATCCAGGGGGGATGCACAGATCCACCCACAGCCCATGGGGATCCATGGGGATGCAGAGATCCACCCACAGCACCTGGGGATCCATGGAAATGCAAAGAATGCAAAGACTCGAGTATGACCTGCCCATCAAGACCTGCAATCAGTCTGCTCATGGCAAGTCTCACAGACTGCAATTGCAGTGTGCTTTCCTTGGATCTGAGGACTCCTTCTCTGTCAGTCCACTTGGCTGTGAGAACAAAAGCCTGCTATGCACCCCTAAGGGTGGAAATATGTGGAATGATCCTCTTAAGTGCTCCTCTAGTGCAACTGTAGAGCAACAAAATATGAAGGAGTGCATGGAGTTATCATTCTGTGGAGCCACAGTGCCTGCTTGGATGTTGTTGAAGGGCGGAAACAGGTCCCAAAAGACATTTTAACTGCTGAAACATAGCTGGGAAATATTTGGGAAGATTGGTAGCTAGCACGGGCCAAGCTGATGCAGGTAGCATCTCTAACAACTTACTTCCATAGACAAAGTTATTCTACAGTTGGTGAATTCTCTCAGCCAACATAATTTAGTGATATAGCTGTAGTCAGGTAAATGCAGAGACAGTGATTAAACTAGAACTTTGTTTCTGTTTCCCAGCTGTGCTAGTTTTATTCTGGTAAACCACAATTTCTGTGTCTTTGTGGAATGGTTGTAGAAATTATGTTCTGCATCAAGGATTAACCCAGAAAGAAGATCTATGGGGAGCAATACCATTGTAACCTTACCACTGTATTTATAGCTCCCTCTCACGGTACCTATTCTAAAATAAGCATTTGCTTATCAATGTAACTATAGCAGTAAAAGCAGTAAAAAGTATGGGAGTAAATTTTTCATGCACAGACTCTAAAGAGTTCATATTGAACGAGAAATGTGTAAGAGTTGCAATATTCTTATGACCTTGAATTCTTGAAAAATCACACCTGAGGTGATGGGTGTAACCACACTGTAGGTTTGTTTAGTTTGGTTGTACAATTTAGTTTATCAATCCATAACACATTATTTTCTCAGACATTTTTTATGCAGCATGACCCTAATTTTTAGATTGTGGATTAAAAAACAAAAGACAATCACATGCTTTGTTAAAATCAGATCTTTGTTTTATGACTTATAGTAAAATTTATTAAGGTTGTTTGAAGTGAGGGAAATAAAGAAAGAAGAATTAGAATAGGAGGGAGAGAGTGGTGACAGTTTTAGAGCTACATTTTGGACTTAAAAACATGCGACTAGTAACAATTAAGTTACCTCAGCTCCAGTATTTTAGAGCATTAAAAAAATAGAATTTGATTGAGGAGAAAGAGGTGAATCCTAAGTGGTCATGAAAGCTCTTTTCCAAAGTCTCATATCTTGCAAATATTTATTTAGGTGCAACATTTGTACTTATCAAAAACATGCTTGCAAATAAATTTGTACAACCAAATGTTTATCAATAAGCAAACAAAAGGGATCATGAATAGGAATGAAATTATATGGTAGAATCTATTTATAACTGTAGTTACCAGACAGCTTTAACTGCAATATACTTGGTAATTAAGTGGACGCTTACTTCTATTATCTATAATCAGACAGCAGGCTATGGAGAGAAATCTAGATAATGATGGTCCTCATTCTGCCACTCCTGCTGATACTGTTTTCAAAGGTAAGCAGTCAAAGAGAGCCTCAATTCATACCCTCTCTAGGTACAAGACAAATGGCATTTGAAAGAAAAATTAAGATTCTAAAGAAAATAAATGTTCCAAGTGATTTATTTTGAAGATTTATGTTACTCTACACTGATTAATAGTAGAGAAAAGAATTACTTCCATATTTTCCGCAGACCATAATTGTATACATCACTCAGAGAGAAAAGAGGTCATTTAGGTACAGAGCAGAACACACAAATTCAAAGTGCCTACAACTGATCACAAGGAACTCAAAGCTTGAGGTGATCAAGTACAAGGAACAAGATTTTCTTGCACTAAGATCAAGATGTTTAAGCACTGTACAACTATTTCACAATAACAGCATTCACAGGAAATCACAACAGGAAAAGAAGTGAAATTTTGTGAGATGAAAGTGGTTTGTGAGGTATGAGATCAGAGATGACAGTGCTGATTGAATAAACCCAGCTGCTGCCTGCTAGATTACTCATCTACAGATCTCTCTCAATATGTTTTCAGATTGTCAGGTTTCAACTGCTGTGAACTATTTTCCTTTGAAGTAGAGACACATAGCTGGAGGTAAGTATAAAATCTGTGCACTGTGCCATTTAAATTAAACCTTAGGAGCAAACAATTATTCTGTAGCAAAAGAATATAAAAATGATTATCCATCATTAGGAAATTCCATCCAGGAATTAGGGGGTTCCCCCACAAAGAAGGTGGCAGGATAAGCAGCCCAGTGGAAATGCAACTACGTTGATACATGTGTATGGGCAACAGACAGGAGGAACTGGAAACCATTGTGCAGCAGGAAGACCATGACATAGCTGCCATCACAGAAATATAGAAGGATAACTTGTGCACAGAATTGAGAATTTATGGATGGGTAAGAGTCAGGGGAAGGACAATGAGATGGATGTCCTTGTGGGAGTCTCTTATAGACAACTCAACCATAGCGAAGAAACAGGAAATATTCTATAAGCAGCTGGGAGAAGCATCACCATAGGGGACTACAATTATGTGATGGAGATTTTAAAATAATTGTTTAAGTTAAAGGCTAAACACAAGGTGGTACATATAGTGGAACTACATGTTTTTTATGAGAATTTGCAAAAGCATTTTGTGCTAGAAATGAACTTCAGGTGCTCAGAATAGAAATGCTTTGTATTGGGTAGTGAGAGAGACTTCAAAATTTTCTACTCAGTCTTTTTGCACTCAGGCAAGGATTCCATACACCATGAGATTAATAAATAGAGATTTATTTCTGAAGACACCTCATTTACAAAAATTTGCATATCAATTTTCTTATGGTTGAATTTCACAGATCACATATTGGAAACAACAGTTTTCCATTTTGCGAGATTTCATACCACTCAAAAAATGTTATTTCCTCTGTTAATGGGCCTTTAGATTAATCTCTTGATACTATTTTGGACATAATTTTTATAATTTAAATATGCTGATTTAATTTGTACTCTTAATAGTAGATCATAAAATCACAAGATAAAGCAATGTTCCAAATATCTAGCATTCTGCTGACATTAACACCTGTATGCAATGGATAGATACCTTGTATTTTATTAGCCTTAGCTTTTAGCTGCTAAACTAAAATTACTTTGGTATGAAATACCAGAATATATCAATGATAACATACTGCCAGAAGAGTCATTTTACAGATGACTAAGAGGAATGTCCCATCTAGATATCTTGAAAGAGATAAAGGTTCCTTTTTCAGGAAGCAATGCAATTATTTTTTCAAAATATAGACAACAATTATGTTTTAGGAATAATGCAAATATTTACAGTGGAGCTCAGGATGAAAAAATATTAGCCCAGCTGAAAGAGATCTTACTCAATACCTTGAAATAAATATGGAAATGTTTTGTTCCAGTGCTCTTATTTCTAGCTCCTCTCTGTAATCTTTATTAGGATGCAAAAACCTGCATATTGATGTCTACTATGTCCCAGATTTTTTCTCGGATCACTAATAAGTCCTTCAAAATAAAACACCATTATAGATTTCCCTTATTTTCCAAAATGTATTAATAAACAAATATATTTTAAAAACTGTGTATACATACTAAAACTGTGATGGTGCTTCATTATTTAATTTAAGTATTTTTTGTGCAAGATAAAAAATAATTACTCGTCCACTGATAAGCTGAAGAAGTAAATTTATCTCCTAAAATGAGGACTGAAATGCAAATCATCCCAGTGTGTTTGTCTGTAGTTTATTATGTTCAAGAAATGGATAAGTACACATCTAAATTGCACACATATATTGAAAAAAATGATGTTTTAGACAGGAGATGGACACAATAAGCAAAAAACATTATTTTTTAAATAGAATTTTTACCTGATAACAGCTTCAAGCAAATAAAAAAATGCTCAAATTCAGAGAGTTGTGAATCATGAAAAGATAATTGAAGCTCATATCTTGATGAATGGTTGTTAATGTCCTCTGTCTCTTTTAAAACAAACTTTATTTTGCTCTTCTACAGATATAGTTCTTTGGTCCTAAAAATACACAATTATTCTGCTTTTATTACATAAGTACACATAGCAGCTTGAAGTCCTTATTCAAATACAAGCTGAAATGTCTAAGTATTAGTAAAAGAAAAGAAGTAAAATCATAATTTCACTCTGAAATAGGACTTGCAAAGGGCATTCAGAAGTCCAACTGAGTTACAGCAAAGATATAGTACCACACTGTAGTACTTTTCACAAAAAATCTCTGAGTTCTCTTCAACTTAGCACAATCCAAAACACCATTAAGTGAAGTTTTTGTCACAGGTATATTTTGAAACAGCTTTCTAAAAGATGGTAAGAAAAAGATTTTTGAATACAAATATTTAATTTCTTCTGCAGAACAGCAGTATTCACTAAAATATCCTGCTTCAAGCTGTCCATCTATGGTAGGCTCCAAACAATGAAAGAAATGTTTCCTTTAACAACTGTTAAATATTAAACTGAAGTCATAGTAGATAAAATATTTGTAAGAAAACAGCATAATTTTCTAAAGAATCAATATATGATGAAGGAAAATAAAAATATATCTAAGAAACACAGAGTACTGAATGTCAGCCCTGATCACCAAGAGCAGTATCATGATGGAAAAGATAACACTGAAATGCAGTAAGGAAAACCTGGACTGATGTGACTGCTGAAGAATCCTGTTTTCTTGCTCCGTATGTATTACCATAATCAGCCTGAATGTGATGCAGAGTAACAAAGAAACCATTTTTATCTGAAAAGCTCGTACATCTCAAACAACCTGTGAACCGCGGTTAGGATCATTGAGGAGACATCACTGACCAGTTCCTCCCCTCATCCCACTAGTGCTCAGGTTTTCCTGCTCTCAGCTCTTAGCTAGCTTCCAGCCAGCTTCCTCACAGCTGTCCTTTGGCACTGAGGTGAAATATTACCCTGCTCTGTTTCAGTTAGTGTCATCACAGCACCAGCTCTTTGAGACTGGCTTCATCCAGATGTAGGAAGAGGACAGAAAGACTGGTGTTTTCTCCAGAATCATCAGTCCCAGAGCTTCTACATAAAACTCTGCTCCAGTAGTGCCTTGATAACAGAGAGTTGGGAGGTGAATAACATTAAGCCTTTATTCATTTTAAAGAAGGCCAGGAGAAATTTAGCTGCCTGGCATTACCACTTGATAGGAAACACATAGAAAAGTAAATTCAGCAGCCACATAAAAATAGTGTGGAAAGCGGCTGACATAGTTTCTTTGAGAAAAAAAATAAAAAAGAAATCAACAAACAAGCCACGGAAAATTTTGGAAGTTTAAATGTTACATATTTGAGGCCATCTCTGACAACATGAGGAAACAAATGGCCATTTCCATTTTACTTCCACTTGACTTCCATTTTGAAGGTCAGAAGAGTAAGATACCTTTGACTGACTTGAAAAATGTGGCACAAAAGTTCACAAGACATGCACAATATAACTGATGGCAAGCACTGCTGTCCAATGCTACTTTCATAAAAGAATGAGTGACATTTTTCTGCAATACATATTAAATGCTCCAGGATTAAAAAGAGCTAGAATATACCATGCCCTTGGAAAGTGCTATAAAACAAACTGTAAAGAGCTTTTTATGAAATCAGCAACATGTTTAAAGTGAATCATTCTTAAAACAAGCAGGGGAGATTTGTTTTATTCCAAAAAGCAGCAGAATTATCATAAGCAATAGAAACAGCAAAAAAATCTAGAAAAATCAAAAATTCAGTTTGAAAGAAATTAGGTGAAAACACCTTAGACTCTTGCAGAGTGTTCTCTGACACAAAGGTTAAATTTAGAATCTATTTGTGGATTTAAGCTGGAGACATCACTTTAAGTAAGAGTAGATAAGGAAACAAAGATTTCTTTAAAAAACTTCAGATGACCCACTCAGAAATTTTTGTCAAATGCTGAAGCAAATGAATACCTTTTACCCTAATAGCAAAGAAACAGAAAATAATCTAAATACAGCTTTTTATCTTGTATGAAGAACACAAAGCAACCAAACTCAGGGTTGTTAGGCTTTGAAAATAAGTCCCATATTAGAACCTTTGTAGGAATACAAATATTGAATTTTTGGAATTTAATTTGGAAAGCAAAATTTCTAGGGACAAAAATGTCTATCAAAGGCTTTATTGTGCTGTTCAAAGGAAAGTTTTACAACAAATTTACAGCCATTACCAGGAGAGCTGTCTATAGATGTTCAGATCAAAACAGTCAACAGTAATTTTCACACCACTCAGAAAAAGCTGAGTCTTCATTACAATACAATGGTCCAAGGATCACTGAAGAGTGTCACTGCTTATTTGATTTGTCAGTTGCAAGATACTTTTAAATCTTGGCTTTCTAGGTGTTTTGGTATAACAACAGCTACCAACTTATCACCACACAGCTGTTCTCTCACTCCTTCACTCCTCCCCTCCCCTCTCCCATCTCCTCTCTCCCCTCTTCCCTCTCCCTGTGGGATAGGGATGAGAATCAGAAAAAGATAAAACTTGTAGGTTGAGATAAAAACAGTAAAAGTGTTGAAATAAATAAAAATTTAATAATAGTAATAATGATAATAATAATAACAACAACAACAACAACAACTATTATGATAAAAAGGGAGATGACACAAAGAGAGGAGTCATGCACAATACCATTGCTCACCACCTGCTGACTGATGCCCAGCCTGTCCCTGAGAAGCAAATGGCCTCTCCTGACCAACTTCCCTCAGTTTATATATTGGATATTGTGTTCTGTGGTGTGGAATATCCTTCAGGCCACTTTGGGTCGGTTGTCCTGGCCATGCCCTCTTCCCGCTTTTTTTTGCACCTGCTCACTGTCAGAGCAAGGGAAACAGAAAAGTCTCTGACTTTGGGCAGGCACTGCTCAGCAACAACTAAAACAACAGTGTTATCAAAATTATGATCACCCTAAATCAAAAACACAGCACTGTACCAGCCGCTAGGAAGTAAATTAACTTTTCCAGCTACACCCAGGACATTGGTACCTCAGTGAAGAGTAAAATCAGTGAAGAGTAAAAGATGTGGTGTCTTCAAATGTGTCTTCATAAAATTTCAGTGCTAGAGGGTTTGATTTAAAACAGGTATAGTCTGAAAAGGATTGCTTGGTTATTTTCAGAGAAAACCAGATAAACAGATAAAGCTGTTTTTAAGAGACCAGCATAACTGCGAACATTTCTGGAGTGGACTACATGACATTTCCTAATGAACTGCTGAAAAACTGTATAACCAGAGTGGAAAAAAAAATTCTACTAGTTACATCACTTTTCATTATTTACCAGGATTATTGATGTTATAATATACAAGCCATATGAAATATAATCCAACCTCTGAAGAGTTTACAGTCTTGAAGCAAGCCACACTGCCACAAGCAAGCAATAAATTGATATAAATATATACACATACATACACATTCAGCATAAAGGTACACATGTTCCTTGTGTGGGTTGTTTTGGGTTTTTTTCCTATGTGTGGTGTATCTACCCTGAGGCTTCCAGTATATCGTATCTACATACTCTAAAAGATAGTTTCTGTCATCAAAAATTTAATAACCAATATATATTTTCTGCAGTTTCTCAGAATTCTTCAACATGAGGGTAACTACGACAAACTATTTTGTATAGGACTAAACAATGTTTGTGCTAACCTCCTTCTCATTTCATATGACAAAGTTGACAGCGTGCTGTAGAAATAAGATGGTGCAAAAGTATAAATATACATAAAAATTCAGTAGCTACAAGATACAAGGCATGCCTCATCAGCAGGTTTCTGCTGAGATAGAAGGACATCTTTATCTGTGCACTTCCTATTTGCTCACTGCCTTCTGCTTAGGAGTTTGAGTTTGAGCTTATCACATAAGAAAATAAAAAAGGATAACTTTTAAAGAGCTCAATTTTATCCAAGTTTATTCTTGTTAGGCTTGACCACTGTCACACTCAGGTTTGCTGACTTAAGAAATATAGGAAAGTGCTTTTTCCATCTAATATCACATTCTCATTCTATCTCATTTTATTCCAAAATCCATTAAGGAAAAAAAACTAAGCATGAAACTGGAAAATTAAGAAGAGAGGTAAATATAGTAGTGGAGAATCTGCAAGAAAGGACACTTTTGGTTTTGTGTAAGAGTTTCAAATCTTTTTGTCTAGCCAATGACTTTAAAAAGAGCAAGAACCATAGGCATTACATCTTCATAAATCGGTCCATGACCGTGTTCTGTTGTCCTGAAAGATAAGATTGGGGGGGAAAAAAAAAAAAAAAGAAGAAGAAAAAATAGTTTCTATTGTTGGATAAAATACTTTCTGGTATTGGATATAAGTTTCACTGCAACAGTGGAAAGCTACAACTACATGTGTTACTTTTCATATTTGGGTACTATGTGAGCACTTTATAAGTAAAAAGCACCCTTTCAGTCTGAGCAATCTGAAGCTTCATGCTGTTGGAAGAAACAGGAGGAAAACTACAGAGAGCAGGGATGATCCATCATTAAAATTCCTTAAAATATATATCTAGGCAATGCTATGGTACCAGTTCCATTTGCAGACAGAGAGCAGAGAGCTGAATAGAGAGCAGGGTGACAATAGACAATATTTCCTGAAGTTCTTATGGACTTAACGATGAGAAAATATGAAATAAAAAAAAATTGTCTCAGCAGCTACCATTGACAGTCAAAAGAGCTTTTCATTTTCATGATTTTATTTGAGGCTAGCTTATTTTATATGGATAATGCAAAGTGGGAAAGAACTGAAAAATAATGGAAAAAGGAAGAAAATGTCAGTGTATGGCAAACATTGGCCAGAAAAACCAGTACCAGTATAAGATTTTGTGAACCATAGTTCAATGTTAGTTACACCGAAAAAAATAAAACGAGGAAATGTGTACAGAACTAAAAAGTCCCCCCCCAAAAAAAACCCCCAGTTTTCTACTTGAATGTCTTCATAGTAAAATTAGAGAGGCCTTTAAAATAATATTGTAAAAGGCCTTGAATCCACATGAAATTTAAGAATTAATTGGAAGAAATATGGATATTTTTTTCTTAGGGCATACAGACACTCATATCCCTCTATCCACATGAAAATAATTTTACACTATTTTACATGGAACAATACCTTCTAATTGTCAAAGTGAAAAAATATGAAATGGCACTTCTCATATCAGTATTTCAGGTCAGATTTTTCCATCAGTAAGTTCACAAGACAAGTCATAAAATTTTCTTGTAAAATAGGTATATTCTTTATTGATAGAGGTTTAGATAACTATATTAATATATTGTAATACCAAATGTATCACTGAGTCCCAATACTTTGAATAGTCTGTTATCAAACTGATTTAAAATTGAAGCATTTTTTTATTACGTAGTTCAGGTTAAATTTACATTACTGTTTCTTTGGATTAAATATGGGTTGCTTTTAAAGTGAATGTTTGGAAACCAAACAGTCATGAACAAATCTGCAACTTCAGGATATAGCTTATGCAAGATGATAGACTTAACTGAAAGCAACTTAAGCTCAAATTACAGAACACGGTTTGTGACAGAATTTAAACAATTAACAAACATTTCCTAGCATGAATAGGCACAAGAGTTTCAATCTCATTTCAAAATACGGATTTTTATAGATAATATTTCATGTTATGGACTTTTTATAAACAATAAAAACCATCTTTATTTGTGTCAATTAGTATAAGTTTTGGTGTTTGAAGAGCCTCTGTAAAATTCAAGAGTAGCTGAGCAAGAACTGATCATGGATCCCACATCCTTCAGCATAGCATGTCACAATTTATAAAATGTTGATTCTATTCTTGTGACCTCAATTATAAAGAATAAAAATCTTGCTATTGTGAATTAAACTAACTTCATTGTCTGAATCTGTAACCTCAGCTGTTGTCTTGGTAACTACAAAAGTAGCCTTGTCCTGTAACGGTTCCATTTATAGTGATTATTGCTGCGTGAGTGTGTGGAAAATGACTAATTCCCTACAGAGAGTCTTTCTCACGATGAATACCTGAAAATTAAAGTTAATACCAAATTTTGATTTCCATGGATATTTTGCACACACTTCAGTGATTTTACCAGAAAAACTTCATAAATGTAGTTCAACTAAAAGCATTAAAAACATATGGTATTCAACAGAATATATATTTCAAAGCTGTCACTAAATGACTAATCCTGTAGCCTCCATATTTCACTAGGCACATCATTTATGCAATTTTTATTTTATTTCTGAATTGGGATAGCTCTGTTAGAGCTGAATGAAGTTGATCCAGTGTGAATCTGGATGTGAGTTGGCAGGAAATAAATTTATGTCATGAGGAATTAGATTATTTTTGTTCTGTATTTGACTTGTCATTGGTTACTAAATTTTTCCTATTGAGTCCTTTCTTCACCTATCACATACAGCACAGATTGACATGACAGCTTCTTGCCAGGAAGAAGTTATTACTTGAAGTCTAATGCTGTCTTTTTGTTAGGAAAAAGAATGACAACTTTTCTAACATTCTTCAATGAAGAAGCTTAAAATTTCTTTTACAAATTATGTATTCAGAGAAGATGCAATAAAATGAAGATTTATGATACATACATTGTCCTGTAAATTCTTAAGAATCTAAAAGTTAGTCTTAATCTAGATATCTCTTTATTCTGTCAATATTGGGGAAAAATATTTTAACTATACTTGTTTTTTGAGGTATATCCTTCTTGTGGCACCACAACAGTAATCTGCACTGTTGCTGGTAAGAAACAATTCTTCCATTAGAAAAAGAGTAGAGAAGGTAGGGGAAATATTTTCAATTAGTGTATTATTTGTAAAATTAAGAATAAAATTCTTTCTTTTCCCAGCCCCTCATATTTTAAAACAAATTAGGATTTGTCTACCTGTAAGGTATATCACACATGCACTTTACAACATTTCATAAGTATTCCATCACAAATGATTTTGCATATTCCATTGATAGTGTCACAGAGGAAAAATAATTTGCAACACTTGACACTGAATAATAGTTGGAAAAACCTCCAAGTTTCTGTACCACTGCTATGGAACTCTTATCAATCATAATTGCCAATAATGCTTTTGCATCTCATCTCCATATCAAACGTCAGAATGCTAAGGCTGAAGTTCTAACACTGAAAAACAAAAACTGGTTGGCAGGGACCTGTCTACAGTATGATGCTGGACATTTATCAAAATTGATACAAACAAGATACACAAAAGAAATACATTTAAATTAATACATGAAATTTACAATACTCTTTATATCAAGCTGTTAAATACTGCACTGCCACTCTGGTTAAATGCTGTTCATTTGTATGTCTTTGGTGGGTTTCATCAGGAAAATGCAGAAAAATCTGTGGTAAGCTGCAGAGAAGCAAGTACTTAAGGAAATGGCACTGACAGTAACACCATAATATCACTTTTGGCATCCTCTGCAGCTAACAGAAGTGAGTTTGGCAGTGCCATATGCTTAGGAATGCAGGAACTCTCAGAGGATAACAGGTGACCCTTACGCTTATCCTGGCAAAGCTAATTTTTCGGAATTATTCAATGAAATAATTGCGAAATGCTTCTCTGGGATAACTGAAAAAGTTAGGTTTGTGCAGGCAAGCACTGGAGTGGGGAATTTTGCTAAGATAGACACAAGATTTTGGAACAATCCTTGGAGGTCTTTTAATTCACTTTAATTATGTTCCAGAAAGACTGTAAAGTTGCTATAAAATAGTTGGTCAGAGTTCCTAAAAGAGGGACTTTGATTTGCTAAACATTAAGTATGATAAAAGTCCTGGAGCCCAGACTAAGAGATTAGTAATGTTGATTCTAATGCCTTAGTGATTAGGAGAAAGGGATGGTTTAGGAAATGTCTAGATGAGCAGCTTACCAAGGACTACTTTTAATGATGCAAATATACTCATGTCCTGTAAAAAAGTCCTAATAACTTCCAAAAATACTTTAGAATTCTTACCACCAACATTTCATCAATATTTGAGTAACTCTAGTCAGAGCTGTAAATGAAACACAGTTACATCTGCATGAGACAACTTGAATCATTGAATCAATATTCTCATTATAAGAGAAACAGACAAATTTTATTTAAAAATAACCCTTTAGTATTTCTAAATATCAAACACAAAAAAGTACAATGAATAACCAGTTGTATTCATATTATCACATTACTTGGTTTACAGTAGATTCTATAAAATGCAGCTAAGTTTCAGGGGAAAAAAAGTCACTTTTGATTTTATGAGGTGAAGAATCTAGCTCCAACTAAGACTTTTCAAAAGGTCTTAACATTTCAAATCTCAGTAGATTTTGTACCCTGGAACAGGACCAAAACTGTGAATATCTACTTTCCAAAATTTAGAGAGTGTAAGCTTCTCAAATAAAAAAGCAAAAAAAATTATCTAAACTCTCATTGGATTTTTTTAATTAAATTAGTTTTTTGGGGTTTTCCCATTTCCAGTTAAAGAGAAGGTTTTATGATTATAACTTTGAGAGAATGGCAAACCATATTTATAAAAAATATGAGGGCAGACATGCATTGAAATTTCTTTCCATTTTGCAAAAAACCCCCACAAAACAATCTTTATTAGGTAAAAATAAATGCAACTGGGAAAATCAGAACACCAGGAACTTGAAATTGGGCTGAGATTTTACTTTGTGTAATTTGGAGAATCTGGGGGAGCTCAGCCCAAGGCTAGAATGCCATTTAAAACTCTTCATCACGCTAGTCATCTCATATATTTATATATATGTATATGTCAGCCCACAGTCATGTCACTTACTCTAATTTTCTTTCTACTGAAAACTTTACTACTTCTTCCACGTTAATTTCCAAATTTGAGACTTCAGAAGAAGAAAGGGTTGTTTCTTTAAAGTCTGTATGCCTGATGATATAGCAGACAGAACTGTTACATTAAATCCAGAATCAACAAAGACTACAAACTGTATGTAGTGAAAAAAGAGTGAACAATGGGAAACTCATGTAGAGTTTCTGCAATTTTTGTACACAAGTCTGGGATACTGCAGTCTCTGCAAAAAAATACTGCAACCTCTGTAAAAAAGAAAGGTTAGCTTTCAGCTATTTTGCTGTGCAGTGGCATTGGAAAAGCCAAAATATCCAAACAGAAAGCATAATGAAATTTATCGGCAAGGGCTCAATGAGAGCACACACCAGCAAAAACACTTAAGCAGCGGCACTGGCAGCTGCCTGCTGAGAGAGAATTCCGCTAACAGAACAGTTGGCTGGGAAAGGTAGAAGAAGAAAATAGCTTCAGTGACTGGAAGCCAACCATTTCTCTCTTTCTCAGAATCAATCTCACTGAGACTTACACTTAGTTGTCATACTGGGAGACACCACAGAAAGTTAAATAAGTTGAGCAGCAAAAGCAAGACTGGACATTGCTCATCAACAGGCATACTAAAAATGTGCTGTGAAATATGGACAAATTTGCTCTCTGAGAACTGTGGTCCATATAAGCCAAAGCCAAAAAAGTTGCATATTTTCAAAAGTTATTGAAGAATTTAACCACTAGGATTTTATGTTTTCAAGTGGAATCATAGAATTGTTTATGTTGGAAAGAACATTTAAGGTTATCTAGTCCACTCTTAAATTACAGTTATCATTAAGAATTTGTTTTCACTAGAAATTGCTACAGCGTTTCCTTCTTATATATTTGAAGTAAAATATTGAATTAAGTTAATAATAAAACTAGCAGCACATTATTAATCAAATCAAATATCTGGGGTAGAGAGGAGGTTTATTTATATTAGGGCATAAATACGAACGAAGTTGTGGATCAGTATCTGAAATCAGTTAATGAATATTGTGTCTGGTGACAGCCAAACACCAGAAAATAGTTATGTGTATTTGTCTTCTTTACGATATTCTGTGTATTTGTGATACATTGGTTGTAGAATGTAAGACCGTATTTTGAACTGTAACATCCTACTGAGTTACAAAGAATAAGGGAGTCTTAACTTCAGTGAGACCAGATGTCTACCAGCTGTTCATATACACGGATGATCCTTACTCTAGGAAAGATACATAAATATCTTTAAAAAAGTAAAGCAATATTTTTTGCTTTTAGCAATGTCTGTTGTAAATACCAGTAGGTGCAAAGACTACTTCGGATGTTATATACAAATATTTCATTGCATTTTACTTCACCCTGTCTCAAGGCAAAACGAAGCACTTACCTGTTAACAACGAAGTCCATGACATAGCCAATCAACCAACTGAAACACTAAAATGCACCCTTTGTTTTGAGTACCTAATACATCATCTGCTATGTCAAAAGAGAGACACAATGGGCCCTCGTTTGAGCTGTATAGCCCAGAGAGTTTACCAGAAGAGGACCAGTTTCCCTCACATTCTAATATGTGTTCTGGGCTGCATGATGCATTCTGAAGGTCACAGAAAGTGTGATACATAGTTGGGAGAATGGGAGGAAAATAAAAGCGGTAAATGAATGATCATATCTGAGAAAAGAAAGAAAAGTTGTGCTTAATGAATGTATTTATTTTTATGGCAACTGTTCTTGGACAAAGTTTCTCCCAGACCTATCTGAAATTCATGAAAAACACTACATACACTATGGATATTATCCTCAAAAAGAACATATGGTCATATTGGATCAGGCATCTCTCTTCTCTTAGTTCTAAGGGGACACTTGAAAAATCCCATTCTAATTTTTTTCTGGCCTGGGAAAATAGAATATTGTCACTTGGAACTTCTCTGGGTACTATAATTTTTCTTATATATTATGAGGTTAGACTCTCAATCTTACTATTTTAAACAACAAGGAAAATTGAGATAGAAGATCTCAATAAGCCTTTTCTATCATAAGCCTTTTCTACCATAAGCCTTTTCTCCTGGTTTGACTTCTTTTAGATGGGTTGGAAAGCCCCACATGGGCTTGGAAAACTATCTGAGATGTTTCCTATTTGTGGCCTGGATAAAAAGGAGAGGAAGAAAACATAGTCCAAAGAGAGGGGGCAATTGTTGAATAAGACAATATGCTTACAGTTAGATTTGAAGCACACGTCTAGTTTAATTAATTATATTGCCTTATGAAAAGAATAAATGTCTCTCTTAAGTGAAAAGTACACTGACGATTCATTTTCTGTTAACCCAGATGGTTTTAATTCCATAGACAGTGCCAGTTTATGCCACTCATTCCCCAAGGATTAGATTTCATTATTTTTATCCGTAGCAGTCAGTGAGCTGCTATGCATGAAGATTCTAATAAGACCACTCATGAAACAAAGAAAAAACATCATGACAGAACATGACAGAATATGATTTCATGGTGATACTTTAATCCATTACCTAAAGATTTTCCTCTGCTTGCATTCCTTCCCCTTGCAAACTTAGATATCCATTCCCATCTTTCTATAGCACACTACCTTCTACTTGCTTTAAAGAGGTTCAGACCGCTGTAAACTTTCTTTCTTTCAACCAAAACTTTGGTCGAAAAGGAAAGTCTATGGATGCTGGAAACCAGGACAGGTGACACAGGAGGACTACAGAGATGGTGTTTGCCACTGCAGGAAGAACCTTAATGAGGCCATAGCTGGAGTAGAGTTCAACCTGGATAGTACTGTGAAGGCCAAAAAAAAAATGCTTTCTGACATAACAGCAAAAAGAGGATTAGAGGTAACACTGATCTAGTACTTGATGAAGTTAGTCCACGTGAAAATACAAAGACAAAGCAGAGATGTTTAGTTACTTATTGACAGAGGTGATTGTCCTACTCTGCTGCCCTTCAGCCTCAACTCAAGTCCTGTGTCCAATAAGTGAAGGATATAAAGCTTTTAGAAAGCATCCAAAGGAGGACTACAAAGGTGGTGAAAGCTCTCAAGGACTAAACTCTTGAGTAGAGGCTGGGATCACTTGGTTCATTCAGCGGAGAAGGCTGTCACAATCTACAGCTTGCTCAAGGGAAGCAGCAGAGGGGAAAGTACTGGTCTCTGATGACGAGTGATAGGTCACAAAGTAATGAAGTTGTATCATGTCAACTTGAGGCTTGATGTTAGAAAACATTTCTTCACTGAGAGGGTGATCAGTCATTTGAACAGGGTCTCCAGAGAAATGGTCATTGTGCCAAGCCTGCCAGAGTTCTAGAACATCTAGATAATGTTATTCACATAGTTTAGGGTTTTTTTAGTTTCAGGTAATTTTACAAGGAGCAGGAAGGTGGACTCAGTGATTCTTATAGATGTCTTACAAATTGATATATTCTATGAGTTTAAAATTTACCTGAAACAAATATATTAGAAAAATACAAAAATATTTAGGAGTAAAAAAATAGGATAAAAGACCAGTACAGCTCTCATGTAAACACAGGGCTAAATATTCTAGTATAACTCCTATTTCTACAGCTAAGAAACTTTCACAGTTATGGTAGCAAAACAGCCATCTGCTCTGGGTAGCGGGTTCAAACTTGCAAGAATTTCCTCTGTGCATGTGTGAAATATTTGACTCATGCAATGATTTCTTCAGTCTCTGTTCACATGAAAGGCTCTCAATCATACCAGCCTAGATATTTACTCAGGTACCAGATATTGTATAAGGCAATGGACAAACTTTGTCTTACTTGAGCAGTTTTCCCAGTAGCTCTCACTGATCCCTTTTATAGTTTTTGACATTTAGCTATGACCAACTGAGGCACCATAAGTATAAAAACCAGTTTTATTGTGGCTTTCCTTCTTTTTCTTTTACAGATACAGAAAATGGGGCTGCTATATGTTTCACTCCTTTTTGGTTCATTCGTTATTTATGCAGGGCTTTCTCCTCAATAGAATGTAGCTTGGTTTTTAGTAGCTAAAACAGTGACTCTGGACAGTATATTCTGGGTTTGGTTTTTGGCAGATGTTTTTTCACCTTCTTTCTACTCAGTCATTCTGTCTAATTCCATGCTCAGAACTGCCTCTTTACAGAGTCGTAATTCCATCCATGCTCTGAAATACTAATGTTTAAGCTTACAGTATTCTCCTCATAAACAGATTCAATTCTCTCTTGTTAAGCTCATCTTTTTTTATTAATAGGTATTAATACATTGACTTCTGTTGTCCTTTTTTATCTGTATTAGTTGACAAAAGGTTTGAAGGGCAATCCATTTTCACCTATGATCTTTCTCATTGGTACTCAGATATTTTTCAGTAGCACCTTTGGGACTTTCATCACAAAGATAAGTATTACTTCAGCTATAGAAGCTTTCAAGCATCTAGAATGAGTGGGATACTACACACAACTCAGATTGCTAATACTGCAGCATGACAAGGATTGATTTTTTTCATAGGAAGTAGAGGGGGACTAATAACTCAGAGCTGTCCTACTGAGGAAAATCTTCCTCACATTTCTTCATCTTCCTCCTGATCTTGAACAATATTCTGCACATTTCTCTCCCTTCTGTAAGCTTCTTTAACATTATGTTGACAGGAAACAGTCAGAAAATTCCCCGTACATAACAGTACTTAATGTAGCCATGAAAGGGTCTAAGATGTGAAGGAGCTGACAAAACATAGCTGTTGGTGGAGAAAGACTGACTGAAACACCTCATTAACTAACAGTGGACTGTTATATTACCTGTCTACACTTTCTAGAAGTGTGTTCTCTGTCAAGTGAACTTTTTATCAAGATAGTGTTCTCATAGCAAGATGGCAGATGGAATCTGCTCTATAAATGACAAATTGCCTCACTGAATGTGTGACAGGGCTGATGCACCCAAATGGCCTTCAGAACCAAAATGACCTTCACAGGACCAGGAACATCAAAAAGTCTTTTTTTCCTTCCACAACTCTACATGTTCCTTCCTTGTGGAAGCAAAAAAATGTAACCTCTGCATCAACAGAAGTCACTGTCATTTCAAGGGACATTACTGTATAATGGGAATAAAATCTGAGCTAAAATGATAGGTATGCAGTTAGATCTTAATGTACCCCAAGCAAAGCCCTCAGTCTGTCCTTTCTTATAAACAGCTGGGTACATTGTTTCACAATGCTTCTATTCTGTAACATATTTATTTTTATAAATAAATTATCTACAGCAAGAATACTTCTTCAAAGAACCAAATTTTAGCAAGTTTTTTAGTCTGAACATGCAATATATATTCATGCATATGTCTGTACATGAACACACACATGAAGTCTCAGTTTTATGGCACAGTCTTAGCTAACACTCTATTGTGCTTTATTACAAAGAAAATAAAACTGATTTTTTTTTCCCCATTAAATTTAGACAACTTTCTGTTCTGTTCTCTGTGTCTCTCACTGAACAAAATTTTTGTTTTGCACTAGTGGATTTAATTTCAATCATTTTTCTACTGTGAATTCATATAAGCTGAAAAAGCACTTAATCAAGAGGTTTGTTACCATTCTAGCCTGAAAATAAGGGCAAAACAGACAAATGTTACATCTTGACAATTGTCGATGACATTAATAGATTTGAAAGTGGAATGGCAAAGTAACCTCTGTGCTCCTAAAGTTATTTGGTCAGCTTCTGAGATGAACCTTTATTAAAGAGCACTGATCTCCTCATAACATTTTCAGGGTTAAGTTTATTCTTTTTAAAGTGCGAACACAGATTTGGTTTCCCCACCTGAAAGGCTGTGTAACATAAAAATCAGATATTCAATGGGAATTAAAGGATAAGTTTCAAGGTATCAATCAGGTAATTGGTACCTGTGTTTGTTACTTTTCATTTAGCTGATTGTTTTTCCAGGTTGATCTTTCCTCTCTGACAGTCAGTAAATATCTGGTATTAAATTGGACTCATTGTGTTCAATTTGAACTTGTTGTATCCAATCGAGTACTGCACCATGTTATTGAACAGTGTGTTGTTTCTTTTTGCTTTGGGTAATCAACAGTACACAGAAATATTTTCTCCCACATTATTTTTTCCGAGATCACTTTTAGAGGAATCTTAAAAACTACCTGAAGTTTTTGGGAAAAAATACACCTGATACAATAAAAAGAGATTGTTCCACCATGTAAAATCCAACAGTCTAATGCTTAAGGATTGAAAGGTTAAGAAATTAAAGAGAAAAAGCTGAGAAAATTTCTTTCTGAGAACAAATTGTGGAAACATTTATGGGTAGTTCAAGTATTGAAAATGTAGCAATTGCTACATTTCAATAAAATGACAGGCTGGAATTAAACAGAGAACTCCTTCCATGTTTTTATCTTCTATAATAAAAGCTGTGAATGAAAGTTTGTTGCACTTAAAAGAGAATATGAAAACTTAGTTTGTGACATTAATGCTTATCAAAAGATATGGCAGTGATAGTAATAAAGTTAACAATAAAGATATTTGACATCAACCATCAAGATTTACATTTCCACATTTATTTATTTACTTGAACAAAGCCTCTTGCCCTTCAAGAAAAAAGTTGACAACCCTTTGATTTAGTTTTTTTCCCTAAACATTCACAAATGTACTGATCACGTTACTACTGGAAACAGTGTTCAGAGTGTCATTAAATTAACACTGTACTTAAATTTTTTTCCAATCATCTCTATCATACAAGTAAAAGTCTAACTTTCCCCATTAATTATTATCATTCAGTCCTTCCGGGTGAAAGTCTAAAACTACATAGCAGAGACATTTTTCTGATCTGACCTCTCTTTTCAGTTAATTATCTGTGATACATTTTTAGTGTTTAGTTTAAAAGCAAAAGATGTTTTATTTTATGATATGGTATGATATGATTAAAAGGCATAAAAATTCGTGTTTATGCATGTTGTCTAATTGCACTTTCTTTTCTCACTCAGTCTCTCTGTCTTTCAAAATATATGAAGAAGACAAAACTACAGCTCACTGTCTCCACAGAGACATCATGACAGTATCAGGAGAAAATATTTTTATTTCAGTACCTAATGGATTTGTCTCCTGAGTAAAACCACTCAATAAGGAAAGTGCCAGGAATAGAAAAACCATTCATTACAGTGAACAGCTCATTGTGATCTCCATTGGCTTGGTCTGTGCTAAGTGGTTTAGCAGAGTATTTAGAAATGTTGCAGAAGTAGATTTCTTTTCAGATTTGTTTGTTTTGCCAGATTCAGGGCTTTTAAAACTTCACATTCCAGTTTAAATGACACAAAAGAACAGTCTATTTCTCTCAGTATAAGAAAGTGGATACTTCACTTGGCCCTGGAGCTGATTTTGTTTAAAAAAAAAGCAATGTATTTATTTATGGAGAGAATCTGTATAATTTAACTGATAATTATCAGAAGAGGAGTTTTTAAAATTCACAATGTAAACCTGGAAATATGTGATAACTGCCTGCAAGACTACCACTCTAAACAAGACTTTGCCTGTGAAGTCAAGACTGTCCACAATTTCATATGTCAGAGCTGAAATCTTATGTTCTGAAAGACAGAAGCAACACAGAATTTTAACATTTTTTACTATTTTAAACACACAGATGTTTAAAATAAGTTCATCACCTATAAATGATTAGATATTTCTAATTCCCCGTTAAAATACAGTGTGGCACTAAATAGCATATATGAATATATGGCAGAGTTTTATAGTTTGGATTGTATGAATCAAGTCAATTCATTACATAACAGAAAAAAGAGGCCAAACCAAATTAACATATATGTCCTTCCAGGTAATTTAGGCTTCTTAAATAAAAATGGATTCAGTAAGAATATGTGATTTGGAATTATTTAACTTCCCATGATATTCTAATTGACTAATAAATTTTTTAAAAGTGTGTGAAGTTATTTTAG
Source organism: Tychaedon coryphoeus (assembly GCA_013398595.1). NCBI lineage: Eukaryota > Metazoa > Chordata > Aves > Passeriformes > Muscicapidae > Tychaedon > Tychaedon coryphoeus. The sequence continues at coordinate 843,449 of WBND01000020.1, read as the reverse complement.
CTCACTGAATGAGTTTCAAGTCGTCTGAGGTATCAATTTCTTGTTGCAAGGAATTTCAGTTGAAAATATATATCAGACTGATATACCTAATTATAATGTTACCAAAAAACAGTGCCACATAAAAAACTCTAGATATCTCTTTTTGAATTAAATATACAGTGATTTTGGAAGAGTATTGTAACTGATTCTACTGTTATCATCAAGGTTAGATATCACTGTTTTCATATCCATTCCTGCTCATGGTTATGAACATATTTACATAAACCTTCTGAAAAAAAACCAACAAACAAACAAACAAACAAACAAACAAAAAGCCCAGCCCCATCCCTACACCATCATTCATTTAGAAGCACTGAGATGTCTCCTTACATCAAGTTCCATTCCTGTTTAGAACACCATAAAAAAATGGGTTTAGTCAATACTCCTGAACTGGAAGCCAAAAGATGGACCACAAAGTCTTCTCACTATTTTTTCCAAATGTTTTAGAATAAAGATGGATGAAAATACCAAAAAAAAAAAATTATCAAGAACACTGAGCATCCCATTCAGATTTTCAGTAACACTGACTACATGCTGAGATGTGGCAAGAGGTGCCATGACTTGTAATGGTATTATGATTACACTGGCAGACTCTACTGACTGCTGTACAGTATTTTAGTAGTGTAAAGACTGAAAATTTGTTGTGAGATAGTAGTAGAGGAAATAATTAGGTTTGAAGAATTGGGCAGAAATTGAAGTTTGCTCACGAAGAAGTGAAGAACTAAAAAAAATATATTCCTATTTCCTCTGGTTTAAGACAAAGGACTAGCTACAGGATTCTTTAGTTGGCTAAGAAGGAGTAAAATAATACTAACATTAGATTAATTCAGATCAGCTTTACTAAATTATAATCATGTACAAGTGACTGTGTTGGACAAAAAAGGACAACTTTAAGGTAAAAAAACCAAAAAAGTATTATTGTCATCTCCCATGGGTCTCTGATACTCTGCTAACGAAAAGCCAACAAAAAGCTGCATTTCAAGTCTATCTGAAGAGTATTACCTTGATCGATTGAAGTCAAAGGCTAAATGAATAAGTACTCATTTGAGAAATACAAAGAAAGATGATTGCATTAAAAAGAATTTTGTTGTTTAAAGAGACACTTAGAAATGCAAGTATTTTATTTTCTAGTAGCTCACATATGTGCTTTGTTAGTCTGTTTTCCATTAAGTTGTCAGGTCAGTGACAGATTATTTAATGAGAACTTTTTATTTCAAATTACAAGCTTAAAAACTAATTTGTCTATTCAGGGATCTACCTTCACGAACTGACACTTTTTGCTTTAACTTTTACTTTAAAAATACCTTTGATGTATCCTGAAATAAAAATCTGACAATTTATTCGGGGAAAACCTGCAATTCTGAGGTGATGGTACCACAGAAAATTATGTATAGTAGTGGTGTAAGACATGAATCTTATAACACCTTAAAAACATATACAAGGTGAAATCACCAGAATACTGTGGATATTGGAACCAAGAACATTTAGCTCTATCAGTTTGCATTAGTTAAGGGAGGCACAGATGCTTTTGAAAAATAAAACCACAGTCTGTATAAGATAGTCCGAGAAACCTGAAACTCGATCGGACATCAGACATTTCTGACAAATTAACTCTTTTGTTTATATTTTTAAGTTCTTGGAAAAATCTGAGTGCTGAGAAAAAAACCTGTGGTCTGGAACACATATGATGGAGTATAGAAGGTGACTGGCGAGAGTGCCATTCACAGTTTCGATTAGTAATGATTAAATAATATATATTAAATAATAAAAAGTCTGTGAAAGTTATCTGGGTAACTGCGAAAGTATATCTCCATGTCCTTTATTTACAGAAAGAAAAAATACTGTTTTTAAAATTGTTTGTCAGACTTTTAGGAGATAAGCCTCCAAATAATTTTTTTTCATACAAATAAAACAAATCTTATTGGGATGAAGTAATATTTTAATAAAAATAATAAAAAAAAGAAGCACAACTATAAGAAAAAGACATGTTATATGCTTATAATACACTCTCCTTTTACATAGTGAAATGCAAAATAAAAATGGGGAAAGAGAGTTTTCAAACAAATGTCATAATCTATGGAACTTATGGAACTCCCTCTGTGTCATCTAAAATTTTCAGGTCAAATGGCACTGAAAATCCAAAAGTTGGCAAGAAAAGATATAACTTAAAAGAGTAAAATGCTTTTACAATAAAGAAATATTACTGTCTTACCAATTTAAAAAATGAGTAAGATAATTGAGATTTTATTCATGTTTTCTAAATTTTAAATTTTTTGCCTTCTTTTTTTGCCCTACAAACACAGATAACAGATGCAGTCTTTTATCTATAAACAATACTTATTTGAGGTAGGGCTACTTTTCTAAAATTTGTCATTTTTACATGACTATCCCTTTTTATCTCCTTATCCCTCTGTTTTCCCAAATGTTTTGCTGTCCAAACCGTCTTGAGCCCTTCTTTTGTATATTCCTCTGTTTCCTCTGTATATAATTTCATTCTATAATGCTCATAAAGCAAATAATTCTCAGAAATATTTAGCTTCATTAAAATTATATGCTTAGAAGTAGGAGATAGATTTGAGATTCTTACTGTAAATTTTTACCTTTTTGGGCTCTTTTAGAATAATAATTGAGGTTGTTCTCTATGGAAACTCCCTTTGCTTTTAAAAGGTAGTTTTAGAATACAAATGATCATTAGGTACACTGTGTAAGTATTTATATGTCTGTAGTGTAAAATGCTTACCTACTAGGTTATAAAGTTATGCATATGTAGCAGTGGTTGCAACAGTGATGCTGAAATCATCAAGTCATTTTCCTTTTCTAGATTAAAGTAGATAAATGTTCCTTTTTGATGCTTGTGATATAATAGTGGAAATTATAATAACGGCAAAGGGATAAAATACTCATGAGACAAACACTCAATAATCTTGCTCAGACTTTTTTCTCTAGCTTTGGGCATCCACAGAGGACTTTTTTATGTTCTGTGTTCAGGAAAATTGCGTCTGCAATGAGAATGTTTCAAAAACACTGGATATACTATTCAAAAAAGCCCAAATAAGAAAGTTCAATCCGTTTTTTTTCTGAGTGGGGAATAAAATGATCACAGTAAATTGGATTCCAGACTGAATTTCAAGGATAATGAGAGTGTACACTGCAATGTTTGAAACCTGGAAGTATTGAGAACTTGAACAAAAAAGCCCAGAATTGCAGACCTAAACAAATACAAAGTTTTGTCAGGAGTATGGAGTATTTCACAAAGAGTGCAGTTTGCTGGAGTATAATTTCTGTTATATCTCTCTATATCTTGATTTAGTTCTTTGAATTGAGACATCAATATTTAAAATTAAAAAAAAAAATGTTCTCAAATAGCTTAAGGTTCTCAGTCATAAGCAGTCATTGTATGAAGGTAATATCTTGATCCAACACAGATAATCCATTCTAGAAAACGTTCATGCCAGCCTGAAGATTTCTGTGAAAAAAGGTGCTCAGCACTTATAATGTGACTGAAGCTTGCTCTGTCTCTAAATAAACAGATGCAAGATTTGAACTGTGGAGTTCTATTCTGCTGTAAGTGTATCTTACCAAGTAAGGATTTTAGCATCATTATTAACAATTTTGTAGCTCTTCTTTTCCTCAGATTGCATGTCCAAAAATCAAACATGCATTTTGAGTAGAAAAAGAAAGTTCATTGAAACAAAGCAAGTGTCATTTTTCTTCCAAGAACCTTTGTATTCCTCAGAAGCTTTTGTTTTGCAGTTTTTATGACATTCAAAACTTAGTATCTTTTAGTCTTTTCTGTCTGATGAATTTTGCTTTGCAGACTTGATTTGTAATTTAGCTATTCTAAATATGTTTCACATGAACATTTAAATAAGGATCTACCAAAAATATTATGTGTGGCTATTTCCTCAACTCAGAAATATGATAAAAAATGGAGCAAGAAGACATTTAATTGGATGCACTAAATACATAGTGATAATAAGTAGACTCCTAAATCTATAATGACTTGTAGAAATATTATAGTCTTCCAATAAGGTAAGAGCTAAGTCAGTTCTATCAAAGAATATGAATCCATCACTCAGGTCATGAAAACGGAAACCTAACATCTAAAGGCTTTTTGCAAATACTGATAAAGATAAATGAGTTTTTGCTCAGCTGTTGGGCTATGTCAGTATTATTCAGTAGCCAGGCAGCAAAATAACAGCAAAATTATTATATGTGCCACAGAGGAATGGTGAGCTGACCATAGCTAGTTAAACAGACTTGAAGTTACATGGTCTGTTGATAATTTTTTGTCCAAAGGTCCCAACACATCCAGAAAATCACAGTAATTAAGAGGGAAGACATAAGGAAAAAAAGGAAACTTCATTATTTTATTGCATTAACCCATGCAATGCTGGTGTTTGTTCAAATTGACATTGCAGAAAGGGTGCAGTAGAGATAGCAGAAATTAGAAAAATGCCTGTGAGAAATATCAAGAATAGGAAATGGCTTCTGCTTTAAGACTGGCAAAATTGACTGTAATCATTCAGCTTTGAAAACTGAGAACTGAGGACATAAGAAATGTACCTGCTTTTTCCTAGGCATCATAGGAATCAACTGTGGTCAATTTTTCACCTTGTACTAGGAGGCTGATGCACTTTTATCTCATAGCCTGGAAAGAAAAGAACACTGATTGTGCAAGGAAAAGCAAACTTTCATTAGACTGAACTTTACAAAGTGGAAATTAACCTACTCTAACCTCAATCTGGAATCATCTTAAGATCACATAGTTTTTTACCTGAAGTCAGAGTACCCAAGAGGTACTAAATGTAACCATATATTTTTCAACATGAACCTTGGTATTTCAATACCAAACACAATGGTATTTGGAATCTAATTATAATAAAACAAAAAAAAAAGGAAAGAAAAGCAAAACTTTTGCCTACATCTGGCAACCCTAAAACCCACATTGTTTCAATTGAAAAAACCATGTCATTTTTAAATTCCATTATTTGATGGAGTCTTTCATTTTAAATCCACTTCTCTTTTGTTTTATATCATGGTATTTCAGTGTTGAATTTGTCATTAAAATGGGATATGGAATGGAAAAAGTGCTCTGAAAATGTATTATAAAGTTTTGAAAAGTCAGAGGATTGATGGCATTTAAGATGGCATTTTCAGGCTGCATTACATGGAGTAGGCTAGAAAATACTCCTTAAGGTATTAGCATTATCAGCCACTAACATGAAATAGTCC
>WBND01000020.1:816664-835974 GCA_013398595.1 Tychaedon coryphoeus | reverse complement strand
GCCTAAAGGTATTATACACTTTCACATAATATGCAAAAGCTCTTGGAATCAACAGCAACTAGGTCTCTAATACTAGGTAACTTTCCTTTTTTTTTTCTTATTTTACAGAACAAAAAAAGAAGTTGTGACCTTGAAATTCCCACTTTCAAAAGCATCTACAAATTCTATGTAAAATTTACATTAAATCTTGGAAAATTACAGTCTATGTTCATGTCATATAATATTCTAAAGGTGTCTATGTACAAAGTTCACCAGTATAGCCTCCAGTCAACTTAAAATATCTTTCTCCCTCAGCCATTTACTGATTTATCTTTGGAGATACCTAGTTTTCTCACACGAGAAAGATAAGAACTTTCTGGAGGGAACCTGACAAAGCTGCACAAAGATGAGAGATTGGAGTATTTGTCATAGGAGGATGGGTTAAGAGAGCTGTCACACTTTGGAAAAGAGGGGGCTCAGGGGGTGAAGGGGTGTTAGAAGTGCATGCAAATACCTACTTTTGAGGGAATGAAGATGAGACAGACTTCTCTGTGCAGTGGCAGAGCAAGAGTCAATGAACACAAGCTGAAATACTGGGAATTGCATCTAAACATAAGACAACAATTATGCTTTAAGAGTGGTGAGAGACAGGCAGGAGCTCCCCAGAGAAGTGATAGGGATACTGGGAGATATCCAAAACCCAACTGAACACAGAATTGAGCAATCTGCTCCAATTGCCCCTACTTGAGAAGGGAAGCTGGTCCAAATGACTTCAAGAGGTCCTTTCCAACCTCAATCATTCTGTAATTCTACTTTTTTTTGACTTCTACCTCTAGAGCTTTTCCTTTCTTCTTCCAATACCTGAACTTATCCCAGTCTTTGATTTTCTTCAGGCTGCAGCTAAATCTCACAGAAAAAAGAATGACTATGCTACAGGGAACATTCTGATTCACAAACACTTTTTTAAGAAACACTTTGACATGAATTTGAATGTTTTCTTTCAAGTAACTTTTCATAATAAATTGAACCATGTCTTATAATTAGGCTCAGAAAAGAGGCAGCTTAGAGCGAAAGTCTGAAAGGACATGATGCCAGAGGTTGCTGCTCTATAAAGCAATACAATAACCTTTCTTCCCTCCTCACCCTCTCTGGACCTTCCTGAAGCTGATAAATTATAGTCTTTGAGGTCAGTGTCACTGCTGATCTGAGAACCTATCCCCTCTCAGAAAAATGAATTTTCCAGCAGCCCAAATGTACAAAGTTTTCAATTGCTTCATCCCAGTTCTTGTTCACATGCCAGAGGCATGGCAAGAGCTACCACCACTTAATGGCAGAAATGCATCTTCCACTGAACTATGAAGGAAGCATTGTTTTAAAATGAGCTGTTCCATTAGTTTCTCTTTCACATACTGCTCAAAGATGCTGCAGCATAGCAAATGTCTTTTTGCCACTACACACAGCATTAACAATTTGCATTCATCCTGTGCCACTTCTGCAGAGCCTGAATATACTGATAATTGGAATATCCATAGAGATGAATCTATGAAAATTAACCAAACACTTAATTTTTGGGAGCACCAGCTGGAATAACCTTTAAACCTGTTTTGATTGATAAATTTAAGTTAAATATTCTAAATTTTCCACATATTTGGGGTTTTTAAATGGTCATTTAATGATAATTTTACCATATCTGGTACTTAGAAGTGCAAACAGGTGTTGGGCAGCAAGGTCTACAACTAAATAAGAGCATGTACTTTAAATAAGTATTAGATAAAATATGTACATTTTTATTCTTGACGATAATCAGAACTCAGTTTAATTTGGCAGGCTGTGTGGCAGACCATTCATTCCATCCCTCTCCACATCAATTCCAATACCTATTTAAATCAAGACACCCAGAAGATTTCTTAATCAACAGGTTGAGATGCTCATACAGTTTTTCCTGAGCAAGTAGCAGAATTGCCAATTAGTGGTGACAGGTATTTTGAAAACATACTCACATTGAGTAGCATTTGCTCTGACTGCATGCTTCTTAGTAGTGTCTTAGGAAAAGAAATCTCATTCTGCTGCTACAGTACGCAATTATATATACAAAGCTTAAATACAAAACTTTATTTCAGAAAAGCACAGCCTAAGCATATTGACAACATAAAGGATTATTTTAATTTTTTTTATTTCTTAATCCCAGCTGTAGTGATAGCACTTTTCTTGAATCTTTGGATCTAAGCAGCTATATTGTTTTAGGGCTCCCAGCTTATAGTGTAGAAAAGTAGTTTGTGTTTCATTTAATGGAATTAAGCATATTTATATGTTGATTCTGTTAAAGAACCTGAAGAAAGATACATTATTGATTATAGTCACTGCTCCTCCATCTCTCCGTTGACTTCAGACAAGTCAACAGATCTGGGAACTAATTACTGATTTGAGCTTAAAGCTGAAAGTAACAAATTTTACTGAATACAGTGAAGGGATAAGGTAGTCTTCCTCTTAATACTTTAGCATATGTCTGAATAAGCAGAACAAATATACATTTTTTGCAGGAAATTTCAAGATATTTCTAGGTTAGAAACCTGAGTAACGTGATAAGAGTAGCTGAAACATTGCTCAGTTCCAATAAGATTATGTACAACTAATGGGCAGAACTGTAAGTTTGAATTTCATTATATAAGATTTATGTGTAAAACATGCTTGACATCACACATTTATTTCAATTTCTCTATTTCCCTACATCTACTTTGGCAAGTTGTAATACAGTGCAGAACAAAATTAGAATAAAGTTAGTCTGCAGCAGCAATTTCAGTTTAGTTACTTTAACAACTGCTCTCTTGATCTGGTAGAAATTAAGAATGTAAATGTGCAACCATTTAAATTTTTAAAAGCTGAACTAAAAATCCTAGAATGAATTTTAAAATCATGGAATCACAGAATGTTTTGAGTTGGAAAGAACTTCACACACCATCTAATCCCAACCTTGTTGTCATGGGCAGAAACACCTTCCACTAGACTTCAACAACTGCATGTTGCTCAAAGTCCCATCCAGACTAGCCTTGAACACTTCCAGGGATGGGTTTTCCACAGCTTCTCAGGATGATCTAATCCATGTCCTCACATCCTCACAGTAAAGAGTTTGTTGATTATATCAAATCTAAATCTGCCCTCTGAGTTTAAAATAAGTGTCCCTTATCCTGTCTCTACAGGCCTCAGTAAAATGTCACTCTATCTTTCTTATAAGCCCCATTTTATATATAAAGGGCCACAATAAACTCTCCCCAGAGCTTCCACGGAGTATCTCAGCCTGTCTTTGTAGGAGAGGTGCTCCAGGACCTGTTTTCATGACCCTCCTCTGGACTGGCTCTAACAGGTCCATTTCTTTCTTGTATCCAGAACTGGACTGCAGAAGTGAATGCAGTACTGCAGGTGAAGTGCCACAAGGGCAGAATAGAGGTGGGACAACCACCTCCCAAAACTGCTGTTGATGATTCCTTTTATGTAGCTCAGGATGCAACTGACTTTCTAGGCTGCCATGGCACATTGCTGACTCATGCTCAATTTTTCATCCCCAAGTGCCCTACAGGGCTGCTCTCAATCCCTTCCTCCCACAGACTGTTCATGTTGATAATTTCCCTGACCACGCTGTTGAACTGCCCAAGGTTCCCAAGCACTCACTCCTCAAATCTGTCAGGGTCCCTTTGGATGGCATCCCACCCCTCCAGCATATCAGTTGTGTATTCAACTTGGTGTAATCTGCAGGCTTGCCGAGTTTGGACTCAGTCACACTGTTTATGTCATTAAGAAGTGAAGTTTTGACCTGTATAATGCAGGTCTGGTGAACTGGAAGTAACTTCTCAGAAAAGAGATCAGTTAAGGCAGCCAAGTAGAAAAATAGCACTTTTTTTTGGCGTAGCTGAAAGATTCAGGCCAGCCCATTTTGTCAGTAAGAGAAAAGGGTTAAATCTTGTACTCAACAAATGATTTTTTATTTGTGACAAAAAGCCTAAAGAAGAAAAGAAAAAAAGTACATCTGAAAATTATATTGCAAATGGAATTTGTTGCTCCTCCTTAATACAGCTATAAAGATAAATTTTAGTAGAAAAGGGCAATTATACTCACTGTACAGTAACCAAATACAAATTTAAATTTTTCTCTCAAATAAAAATAAAGAATATATTGTTAATAAGATTTTCTTTAAGTATTTAAGCTAATGACTAGTGAAGAATTGCCCGAAGCATTTCAAAATTACTTGCAGGAAAATATGCTTATTTCAACTTTGTATTGTCAGACTTGGAGAGGATTTGGTGTACCACATGACCTAAAACTGAAACAGTTTGAGAAGCATTAAATTATTATTTTACTTTTCTCTTGTTAAATTCAGTGCTGTTTAAACAAGACAACTAATTTGGTGCTGCTTAATTATCTTCTCCTGAAGCTTTTAATATGTTCTCATACAATGTAAATAAAGGTTCTGTCAGAACTCTTATGCAACTTTTTCCTGTGCATATGACCTGCTTCCCCTGGGATGAAACTGAAAATCCTGTTAGTTCTGTGCCTTTTCAAAACCTGCTAGGTTTAGATTCTCCTTCAAATGAGATTTTGGCTGGGCAGCATAATTTCCAGTCAAATTCAGGTACTAAAACTTGCTCTCCACATCCATCCAAATAGACTCATTATGTATAGCAAAAAGGGATTACGTCACATTTTTGCTAGGTCTCAAATCTCCAATGAATATTAAATAGACCGTCATGAATATTAAAATAAAAGATTTTTTTAATTCACTGAAATGAACAGAAGCAACTTCCTCCAGCAGCATGGGAGTGCATTAGAAGATTTAATTCTATACCTTTAGTAATTCATTAGAGATTTCTAACAAGTTGTTACACTTAATCTGTCATGTTTATTTAGACTAAAATACGCTGAACCATTTTATTATGTATGTCTAAGTTACAGCAAATGGGGCCTGGTAAGAATTTCACAAGTCACCAGCTTATAGAAAACATTAAGAACTAGATGACCTACAGAGAGACAGCCAGTGCAAGACTTCGAATTAATTGAGGTCATCAGATGCAAAAAGGCTTCCTGAAAATCCCTTTCCAAGTGTGTGTAAACCTAGAAACACTTGGAGGCTTGCTCTTTATGGTATACTTCCTGTGGGTTGTGATATCCAGATTGGTGCAAAAATCAAAGACAGAACTTTCCTGATGATAGAAGTGGGGATGTTCTCATGCTCTCACATGGAAATGAGATGTTAAACAGAGCAATGAGGTTGAATGATGTAGGATTGACTGTTTAAACTAAGATGGGGAGACGTCACCAAGAAACAGCCAAAAATTGCAAAGAAGTGTCCAGCTAGAAACATGCTTGTAATCCAAAGGGTTCATATTTGTCTTTGGAAAGGCCCAGAAATAATGCAAAGCAGTGGTGCAGAGAGGATCCCAGCAGAGAAGAGCAAAAGCTGCACTGAGAGTGTCAGGATTGCCAGACCTCCCTAGGGCACAGAGAGCACAGCTCCATGACGAGCTTGCTGAATCAAATCAGCACCAGCAGTACAAGAGAAAACTGTCTCTGGAGAGCAGAAGTATGTGCTTATGTGAAGATATGTTTAGGCATAAAATCATGTATATCATGGTCCAAAGAATGGTTGAATTTTTAATGTAAGCAATCTTTGCAAGGTTTTTGTTTTTTATTAAATTCCAATATGCTTCTGCAGGCTGGAGGGATGTTCAGAGAGAAACCGTTTTTCTTTTATTTGCCTAATGTTATACAGAAAAGTATAAATTCCTAGGAACTAAAAGAAAAGTGATAACTTCTTTCCCATCTGAGTATCTCAACAAAGTTATGCTCCTGTCCTTATTAGTGAGTTTTGAATTTTTTATAAAGTATGAACTGAGAAAGAGTCCCTTGGAAAAGGGTTGTTTGAAAACAAAAGCTGCATGTTAAAATCCTTTAGAACAGAGATACCCATGTCATTTAATTTATCTCTAGTCTGACAGCAGCAGTTTTTTTTCTACTGTAGCTATCTGAAACCATTCTTTATAACTAGAGCAGCTGGAAAATTTTCAGTGATCCATAATTACATTTCCCAGTAGCTAGCTGTAGGCATCTTCCTCTGTAGTCTAGTGTTGAGTTCAGATCCTTTTCTGATATAAAGAATGACTCACAGGTAAGTTTAAGACATGAGGAAAGCTGCTGTACTCCCAGCCAATCTTTAAACCACCCTTCCTGCTCCATGAACCTGCTGCCATTACAGCAGCAATTTATGAGCCGTATCCACACTTGCTGGTAAACTGAGCCTGTAGCTAAATTACCACTACTCCCCATCTCTGCTAAGGTATTCTAAAAATCTCCTGCAGATGCTTTTAATAAACATGGAAGTAAAGCAAAATTGAAAGTAGGGAATATTATGCAGTTTAGTTGTCTAGTCAACCTCTGAAAGAGGCAACCTAAAGAAAGGCTGGATTGATAGAACAGGATAATGATTCCTGCTTCTGTTGTTTGACTTGCATTTGTACTCTCAAAGCATTGCATTCTTAGTGCACTTTTTAGACAGTCAGCTCACCTAGACTGTAGTTCCAGTCCCTGGGGTATCCAAGAAACATTCAAGTTGAGCAATGTATGTTCATATCTTCCTATAGATGTAACTATTAATATACAGGTATCTACCCAAAATTCTTGCACCATCAAAACAGAGATAAAATAATTTAAAAACAAACCAGAAGTCATAATGAGTTCAAACTGCTTAGACAATACTGCCACAATAAATGAGAGTGTTCGACGAAATTTTGCTAATAGAATTTATTTTAGCTAATATACAAAGAGAAAAAAATTAAACCTAATTTAAAAATATTTGAAGTTAGGTTTCATTTCTATTTCCACTACCTTCATAGGCAAAACAGTCTTGACCATGGGATTTTTAACTTCATTTGAATTATTAAAGATTAACACTATTTTTGAATATTGGTTCAGGTACTGAGGAAAAAAACTCATGCACTTATGCAGACACATAAGGTAACAGCTTTGCTCCTGACCTCGTATGCTCAATTTCAGTTCAACACCTCTCCTGGCCTGTTATTAGTACCATTCCAACAGATTTCAGCAGCTGGCTCCACCATAGCCTGCAATACCTCAGGGGTCTCCATGCCATGGAGTCCTTCAGGGCACTTGCAGTCCTCAGACCTTCTCTAGCATGGATCACCCCCTTTCCAGAGCTTTTTTTCTAGCAGTATTCCCAGCAATGTCTTTTTCCCTACCTCTCCTGCATTTTTTTCACTGGTTTCTGCAAAATGTGCTCTTCACATCTCCTTATGTATCCCCATTTTTGTCTCCTGTGCCTTCTCCTCATCTTCCTGCCTCAACTTTCTTTTCATTTCTGCTGCTCCCCTACTGTTATGTCCTAATGATGTTTGAGCAGTGTTGCCACGTGCTCCTCATCCTGAAATTCTGGTGTGCTTGAATTGTTTCTATCTGTTGCCATCTGGCTTGACTGTCACAGGGTAGTTCCTGACTTCTTCCCACACTTGGCATTCTGCAGTGCTCAATACCCAAACCCTGTCAATAATTGCCTGTTTGGGATGAAATGGCCATCATATTTATATATAGCTGAAGTAATCTGCCCTGAAATTTTCAGGAAATTAAATAGCCCCTGATTACAGATGCAGGTCTGCCCTGGAACATCAGTTTTGACATCACTGAAAAGGTTGTTTATTAATTAACCTTAGTTAAATCGTTTTCTCTTTCTGGATTTTTTTCTATTAACATCAGAGGAAGGTAACATAAGAAAGAAGAAACCAAAATGTTTTGTACCACAACATCTTTGCATCTCTCAGCTGCCTTCTGAATATATCTCAAGGCAAACCTTCACACAGGTATATTTATCCCCAGGATTTAAGCAGATCATATTATGCATAATTTTTATCAAACATGAAATACTTTCAAGTTAATTAGACAGCTGATTAGTTGGTAAGCCTGTTTGTCATTGCTATCACCCTAACATTTTTCACTGCATAACTGATAAGTTAAATACCTGATTACACTGAAAGTTAATTGGTTTTTAATAGAGCATCTGCAGAAAAAAGAAGTTGTAAGCTCTGAGGTACATGCCAATCAAAATGTAATACAGTTTTTAACTGGAGAAGATTAACACATGCCACTTCACAAGGTTTGAACCTGTCTTCCTCCTCCCTGAGAGTTGCTTGAAGAGATAAAATTCTTGGCCAAGAGTGCACAGTGTGAATGAGATGCTTTACTTCTTTCTGCCAGCACAGTTCCTTTAACTTCAGTAGAATTTTACATGAGGTAAGGCAGTTAAGACTACTCTAGAGCAATTTATTAGATAAAGATTTGCTACATTGGTAAACCTCTAAAAAAAAAACCTCAGTTCAACAAGAAAATGGAGGAATGGAAAATTAATTGATTATAACTTGAAAGAGAATATAAAAAACTATGCCAAAGCTGTATTTCTAGTTTCTGCTAAAATGAAGAAAAAACAAGAGTAAGGTGTTTTTTGGTTTTGTTTGTTTTGTTTTGTTATGTTTTGGTTTTTGTTTTTTTTTTTAGGGAGGAACAAAACACAGAGTGACTAGTAGCCTTATTCTTTAAGAAAAAGGAACAACAGTTATGAAGAGAGATTTTCCAATAATTTTTCAAAACTATTACAAATCTTGGGAACTGATAGAATAAATCCTAGGCAATTAAAATACTCTTAACCACAACATTTACAATTCTCATAAGATCGTAAACTTTTGACATAATTAATGTAAAAATTATTGTCGGTAAATATAGATTTAAAAAAACATGCTTTCTTATACTGGATTGACTCCACTGAAACATGGAAAATAGGGTTAAAGAATTTCAAATTGAGACTATGAATCTGAGCATCAGTTACCTTGTAGGAGCATTGGTGTCCTTCATTCCATTTCTTGATCCAAACTTATGCACACACTCTCTAAATCTACTGCCTGCTCTATCCATACTCTTGCCATAGTTTAAAAGAGTTTAAAAATTCTGCATGCTCATATATAAATTCTGTTCTACTCCTGTATTAACAGTTTCAAACTCTTTTCTAAGTTTCTGTCTGGGTCACTGCTTTGCTCTTTTCACTCTTATTTACATTCCAGAGCCCTATTTTTTCCTATTCTTTAACTACTGCTGTTCTTACAATTTAAAAATATCTTCTTATTCTGATCAGTCTTCAGAAAATCAAAATGTTAACTCTGTACATTAATTAATCAGAACTGCTCTTCTATCTAATGTCAGCCCAGGATATTTAGAATTGGTACTTTTGATGTTATCTTGCTAAAATTCTTGGCAGAAAAAAATCTATATTCCTGAAACCTTTCACATGACCTCAAATATCTCCAATTAGTGAAAATTAAATAAGCCTTTAATTATTTTTTATGTTTATGCTTAGTTTTCAAATATATACTTTTTTTAGGTGTCCAAATCTTCCATTTTTCTGCACAAAAGAGCAAAAATCTTATCACCTTAAGAATATGCAAGTTTTCACTGAGGTATTTTTCCACAACATGTTGGATTGCTCTGTTAAGAAAACTTTTTCATCGTAACAGAATAGATATAATAGCATTGAGATGCATGTTCAAATTCATTCCAGTGATAGCATAATAGTCAAAAGAGTAGAAATCTATTATTGCAATTCTAATTAGTTTTGTTGAATCTCCTGAGCTCTGCTAATGCTACTGATGGTCTTGTCAGATCTCAATTGTCTTAACTGCAGTGGTAAGATTTTGATGTTCTCAAAAGCTGGGTAGTTTTATGAGTGTATTTCAATGCATGTGCGTAAAAGCCTTATAATAGATGCCTTTTCAGAAAAAAAAAAAAGGCATCAGCCTGCTTCTTATGAGCCCTTCCTTTTCTAACTAGTGGCTGAAAGAATAATTACACGTAATAGTCATCCTTGTTAGGTATGAGAATACAGATGATAACACAAATCCCCAAGGTTATAAACATCAACCAAAAATAAGTCAGTATTACTTTTTGTTGAATGAAATCTTCAGAGCTGGGACAATCAGTTTTTCTTCAACGCCAAAAGAATAAAACCCATATATCTGGCCTGCATGAACATTCGCATAGAGTGAAAATACAAAATACATAATTAGGAACACAAGGAAAATTATGCCCCTACCCGGAAAGTCTTTTACTGTTTGTTGAAATATTTTTCTTTTTTTTTTTCTTTCTTGTGCTAGCTTTGCATGGCAGAAATGCTGGCATTAAGCCAAAACACCAGAACAGAAAGTGTACAACAGAACCGGATGGAACCAGTCCTTACTCTATGAGATCCCCATCAGCTTAGAGGAATTAGAGCCTACCACTGACATACAAAAGATTGTGTGTACACATACCTGTGCATGTGTATTTCTTGCTCTATCACAGCCCCAAAAAGTGTCTAATACTGCAGCACCAAGTCTGAGTAAATTCAGATGTAACATAGCTATTTGATGGAAAGGTCAGTTTATACATAAAAAGGCATTTTCTCTGATGAATACACCTAAAAATTCACCAGCTCCCTTAGATTTGGCATGTAATTATTCATTTGAGTCCATCTTTACTGAAAGAACACAGAATCTATTTTCAGATATATGCAGGTAATATCTTGAAGGAGACTGTAAATAGGAAGTCAAAAACAGACAGTAGTCAACTGTCATAGACTCATAGAATCATAGAATTACAGAATGGTGTGGATTGGAAGGAACCTTAGAGATCATCCATTTCCAAACGCACTGCCATGGGCAGGAACACCTTACAGTAGACCAGGCTGCCCAGGGGCCCATTGAGCCTGGCCTTGAACACCTCCAGCAATGGGGAGTCCACAACCTCTCTGGGCAACCTGTTCCAGTGCTTCACCACCCTCACAGCAAAAACATTCTCCTTACATCTAATCTAAACCTACCCTGCTGCAACTCAAGATCATTTCCCCTTGCCCTCTCAAGGCAACATCACCCTCTCCACCCTTCTTGTGATCCCCATTTGCCTGCTGGAAGGTGCTCTAAGGTCTCCCTGGAGCCTTCTCCAGACTAATCACCCCCAACTCTCTCAGCCTGTCTTCATAGGAGAGGTGCTACAGCCCTCTGATCAACTTTGTGTCCCACCTCTGGACTTATTCCAACAGTTCCCTGTCCTCCCTGTGCTAGGAGCCCCAGAGCTGGATGCAGCACTGCAGTGGGGTGTCACCAGAGCCGAGCAGAGGGGCAGAATCCCCTCCCTCCCCTGCTGGCCACTCTGCTTTGGATGGAGCCCAGGACAGCATTGGTTTCTGGGCTGTGGGTTCACAAGAGCAAGTCATGTTGAGCTTTTCATCTGCAAACGCGTCCAAGTTTCTCCCCCTGGACTACTCTCAATATATTCTCCTCCAATCTGTAAAAGTAGCTGATAGGAATTTAATATCTAAAAGTTTGATAACTATAAATAGTTGACAGGAATTCTTTCTCAGCAGCATCAGAATTTCATATGTTTTCTGGAATTTGCACTTTTTCAGGTTGCAGGAAATCATTTAGGGAGCATAGATGACTGTAAAAGCGGGTATCTATTCCTGTTAAAATTGCTGAAAAGTACTTATTCTTCTCTTCTACATTATATCTAGAGAATAATAGTCTGTCTGATTCTTTGTTTAGCCTCTGAATAGTTCAGAAACTCTGCTGTTACACCTGTGGAACCATGGACAGATCAGAAACAGCTGAGGCAGCCTACAGAACCAAAGAGACAGGCAGCTTCAGCTAGGAGCGTGAGTGTAAGGAGAGTTTCTTCTCTGAATAAGAGTGGGACAAAAGCATAGTGGTGCTTTCTGATTCCATTTGTGGACTCATGGCTACAACTTCCATCTCCAGTCCTATGATAGGCAGCCCAATTCTTCTTAAGGTTTTAGTCACAATGACCCAATCTTGCAGAGGATACACAAGTACTTCACTTTATACATGATTATGATATCCATGTGATGAAGTAGTAACATAAATCTGTGGGCTTAAAATGTTTTGTCTAAAAAGCTTCTTTATGGTGAGAGGGATGAAACATTGCAAATGTTGCAAATGCAAATGGAGACTGTGAAGTCTCCATCTTTGGTGATATTCAAAACCCAACTGGACACATCCTTGAGCAATCTGATCGAGCTAATTCTACTTCAATAAGGGTATTGGTCCACATAATCTCCAAGCATCCCTACTAACCTTACACATTCTGTAATTTAGTGTGTGATTAGCAGGGTCCAACTTAATATGAATTGATACATTGGTCCAAACAGAGCAGGTATTGTACCCACTGCAACTAAGTGGGCTTGAGGGATTTTTTTTTCCCGTTTGAAAAACTACAATCTGATTTGTATCGTGTTAACAACTTCCCCGCATAAGCCTTGATAAAGAATTGCCATTATATTACAGCAGTGTCCTCATGAAGATCACAGCTTGAAATTAGAAATCTACAGCTGTTGAACCAGTAATTCTCAAAGAAGCTTATTCATTGACTTCCAGTCCAGTGAGTAAGTATGTAACAATATATCCAACAAATGTCTTTGGATATCATTCTAAAAAGACAGAGGCAGTAAGCTGACAACTTTAGAAACAACAGAGTAAACCTTTGAGAACGTCCTGGCATAAACCCAAACATAACTAATCACAACAGCTGTGCAAATAAACTCAGAAGTCCTATTTTCCTTGACATCCCACAGTAATCAAGAAATGTGGCAAAATGAGCAATCAGAATTGAGACATGGTCACCGCTATCAAACCAGCATTTCAGAATGACTGTTAGCTCCCTTATTCCAATAAGGCAAGAAAGGAAGATAAGGGCAGTTTTGTGCTTTATCGTAGCGAGATGGATTTTAGACAATAAACCAATAAACACCTAAAACATTAAGGTATAAAATTTTAGAATGTTTTGGAGGGGGGATTTGTTTATTTTTGGGGGGGTTGTTTTGTTCATTGTTTTACCCTCCAAAATTATGAACACCAGCAGCCTTCTCCACAGAAAACACTTCTCTGTTTGTACATTTTAAGCCATGATGTCTATTTCTCCCTTAAAATTTCTCTCTCACTTCCAAATTTTTAGAAAGAATTATCAACATTTTCTTATTTTTTTCTTCTGAACACTAAAATTGATTCTTTTAGCCTCAACAAGAGGACAAATTGAAGAAGATACAGATGCCTGATGGCAATTCAGAAGGCTCCAAGCCTTCCTACCAGTAGGTGGAGCAAAAATGTCATTAATGTAGACAAACTTTGAACTAGGTCTGCAGTCACTCACAGCAGGTGTTCCTTTTCTGTTCTTTTAGTGTTCCATCCAAGGAAGACAGCCTAATGTCTCAAATTATTTTAAATCACTTTACCAGTAAAGAGGAGAGTCTGTCTGATAGAGCATTCAGAGGCATTCAGAGGAACAACAAAGTAAAAATTGTGCTGCCCTGATGCTTGCTTGTCTCGTTTGAGTATGTGGGCAGAAGGACTGGGGACGTGGTTCAGCTCAGCTTGGCTGTGATGTATATTCATGGACTTCTGTTTAGCTGGCAGTTCCCTTGCTTGTAACCCTTGGTTCAGTCTAACAGATAATCTCTTTGTCCTTTAGCTCTTCCATGTGCATTGCTTTATTTCCCAGAACACAGTTATTTCATGCCACATCCTAGATCACAGTCACTCACTGAAAATAAACTCCTTTTCCTATGTTGCTTTTATTTAGTCAGGCAGGTATGTGCATATTGCCACAAGAAAAGCATGCTATAAAATCATATATCTGTCAAATACAGTCTCGAACAGGAAGGTAAAGAGTGTGCTAAAGGGTTGATAGATTTTTCACTCAAACAGTGCCCAAGAAGTTATTAGACAGAGTACCTTGTACACTAAAAGACCTTGAAAACACCTTTCAACTCTTTTAATCTTCTACAAGCTATGGATTAATGGAAATCTACATGAGACTTTCCACACAGAGAATACCTGCAAGAATTAACATTTAAACAGAAAACTTCACAATGAAAAGCCTTGTCATCTCCTGACAGAATCATTCCTGCTGTTTCCATCATCCACAACAAAGCAGTGCTTTATATTAAACCACAGCTAAGCACCAGGATGCAAATATTCAAGATGGCCTTTGAAAAGGACCACCAGAGTCTTGAACATAAATACACTTAGAATTTTGTTGTCAATCATTAGGAACTTCTTGTGTCTAAAATCGAGTACCTCTAAACTGAAGTATTTCTGTATCAACTTTGAATTTTTTACATTTGACTCTTCAGAAAATAACATTATTTTAACATTTTTTTTCAATTTTAGCTCAGTTTAGAGAATGTTGATGAGGCAAATTCACTGAATCTAACACTTTAATTATCTAATCAGTCAATATGAATTTCATCTTTCAAAATGAAAGATATTTAGCTTTGTTTCAATTAATTTGGGCTGTTAAAAAAACTTACTTTTTACATGGCAGTATAATAGAATTGTAAGTGAAAGGAATGATACTGAGATAAATTCTTTCAGAAATTTAACTGAATAGTGAAAATTTAAACATAGTGCTGTTCATTACAAGAACAATAAACCTGATAAAGGGTCTGGAGCACATGTCTTACGAGGAGCAGCTGAGGGAACTGGAATTGTTTAGCCTGGAGAAAGTGAGGCTCAGCAGTGACCATATCACTCTCTACAACTACCTGAAAGGAATGATTTCCTTCCCCCTCACCATACCTTATTTATGTAAAATTATACACACAGAAAGTGCCCCAAATCAGTCTTTTGCTGGCACAACAACAGCAACAAAAAAGCCCAATGTAGAACTTCATAAGCTCTCTCCTGTCAAGCCACACATTTAGGATTCAAAACTTACATGCACAAATTTCAAAGCCTGGCTCTGTAAAGGTTTGTTATAGTTTCTAGAGCTATAAAAAAAGATAGGAAAGGGCCTTGGGGCAGATGGAGACTAAATAAAGAATTAATGTCATAATTTTGACTTACAGTGGAGGGACTGATGCTTCCATAATTTTAATAGCAATTTCATTCTTTATTTTATTTTCCTTTTCTATGCCTTGGAAATACATATATCTCACCAGACTATTGCTCCCAGTGGCTCGAAACAGCCACTGACCGTAATGTGACATCACTCACCTACATTTGACAGAGCAGTGACATTCAGCTTTTCCTGCTCCCAAGCAAGTACAAAAATTTTAAGGGATTGTCAAGTATATCCTACACTCAAGCTGCTTAAAGCCACATCTGAAGAAGTCAAAAAAGGAAAAAGGAAAATTTTAAATACTGGTTAATAACTAGCAATGCATAATTCTTGCAAACAGCTTGTAATATTTCTTTGAAACTTGGCTTGCCATAAGTATCTGGAAGTATTTTAAAGTGAATGAATTATCTTCATAAGATTTTTTTTATATTTTTCATGTTTTAAAAAGAAAAATGGCCAAAACCTATCTTCAAATTCAGCCATAAGGACGTAAAATATTCATGTATTAAATAAATTTCTCATAAAAGATTTAATATATTTTATTACAGTTAAAATCATTAATATATTCTATTAATTTTTAACTGTAAAATTGATTTTGTGATGATGTTAGAGAATTCAGCAATAGTCTTATTAATCCCTTTCATATGTGCATAAAAATACCATAATAATACAAAGCCTTTAGAGCTCAATATCTAGGAAAGCAATTTACACCCTGAACTATAAAACAAAGAATAAGAACAGGTACATGTGGAAGGATGTGAAGGACAAGAAAGTCAGTGGAAAAACCCAACATCAATTTGTCAAGGGTAAGTCCCATTTGACCAATCTGGTTGCTGTCTATGAAGAAATCTAGGAACAGAGGTTGTGATTTTTCTTTACTTTAGCAAGGCTTTTGACACAGTCTAGCATGACAGCCTTCTCACAGATAAGCTGGTAAAACCTGGACAGATGGACGAGGGACGGGTGGGTATCTGGCTACATTGTCAAGCTCAGGGGGAGGTGGTTAATGGCTCAAAGTCAAACTGGTAGCTGATCAGGAATGGAGTTCCCCAGGATGATAACAGATCTCATACTGCCATGGGCTACAAAATGGTAGATGAGCAGGATACTTAAAATCAGTTTTTCACACCTTCTCATTGGGTTGTTTGCAGCTTCACTCCCTCTTAAACATATTTTCAGCCAAAGAACTTTTGTAGGAATGAAGGTAGAACTATGGCAACTATGAGGTTATCACAATCTAGTAGCCCTATTTCACTTTGTTTTTGTTTTGTTTGGGAACCCCAAAAGGCAAGCTCCCAATCTTTTTTTAACCAAAACTTGGCTAAATCCACACCAACAGTAGAACAGGCTTAGCATATAGTCTTGACAAAACGCTTTTAAAAAGACGTTTGGACATCACAATTCCTGTTAACATCCTTTTACTGACTCAAAAACCTACTAGATCTGAATTCAGCAGGTCAGGAAATGATGCTCATCTATGATTTTAAGAAGTGTGATGTCCCCATAATAACAGTAGAGCTAGTTCTTAGAACTATTCAGTTTTATGTCATATTTCAAGGAACTGCTACTGAACAGAAAGACTGATTCCTTAAAATGTCGATACACAACCGTCTCAACATTTTAACATTTTCATCTTCTCTTTTCTCTCTCTAAATTCCCCTTTTTTTTCATGTGTAGTTTAACTTGATGTAATCTATCAATTCCAACACTTTAAAGGATAAAAATAAAAAAAGTCATCAGCTGTAAACACAGCAGAAATTTAAAGCCTCGTGCTTGCCTTAGCAGGTGACTGTAGGGGTGTGTGATACCCAAATGAACTATTTGCACTTAGTGCTTGCTGCAAGCAGCTGATTTCTGCTCAAGCATTCCAGCATCATGAGTCAACATGAGAGTAAATGTTTTATTTCTTAGGTAGTTAAATGGTCTCTGACATTAATTGCTCATGGTTATTTTTACAGAAAGTTTTGAAACCCTGTAGAAAGTAATTAGATAGTTTTATTTCATTTGTGTCTATAACATGACCAAGTCTGACAGACAACAGATTACTTACTCTATGTTAAAAAGCTCCTAAATTCAGGGAAGTGTAGTTTGAATTGAGTGTTAGAACTTCTGTCCCTCAGTATTTTCACTCCATTACAGGAATATCAATAGTTCACCAGCACCGATTCAGGATTTCCCTTCCATTATTTGCTCTGTGGAGTTCTTTAATGGTCTGCTCTGCTTGTCTGTGGTTAGTTAATTTTCATGTTTCTTTAACAGGCATTTGTTATTCACAGTAAGAGGTTAGTATAATCTCTATTGAATTTAAAAATTGGTAGCCATTGTTTCTGTAAAGGGAAAGGTTTCTCTTTTTTTTAATCTTTTTTTCATTACTTCTTGCTAATTTCCGCCTTGCTCTTGAAATGTATCAAAACACTGGATTGAGAGTTGAACTGAACTCTTTGCTCCACTAAAAGTAATGAGCATCCTCTTAGTGATTTCACCATACACATATTCAGCCATGTCAGGTTTTTTTGTGAACAACCCCGGCCTCCCCTAACCAAATTTTTAAAAGAGATTAAAAAAATCCCAACAACTCAAATTGCTTAAGAGCCTAACTTGGTAAAATACACAACCTTATATTGCTGAAGTTTGCAGAAAAATATTTAAGAAGCATAGTTTGTTATTTCTTTGAAACTGTGGCTCTCTGGTCACAGAGGGGGAAAAAAAAGTCAGTAGTTTCTACTATGAGGCAAGTTAATTTCTCTGTAGTGATTAGTAGCATTCTTCTGTGAGTCAATATAACTCCTTCAACATACAGTTATAGGACCAAATGAACCAGAACATCCTAAAATACCATAATATAAATTAATATTTCAGCCATTGTATTGATAAGGATATATTTGTTTTATTATTGAGTCAGTAGAGTGTGTGAGGGGTCAAACCTATGAGTGATATTTGTCAAGATGCTTTCTAAAATTATAAAGCACCATATTACATTAAACTGATTGATGTGTTGGAAATAATTTATCTGGCCCTTATTTGTTAATATTGGCTGCATACTTGCCCTGTATTAAAAGGTAAAATCAAAGTTCATATTTCAGATATTTAAAAATCCAAGCTCTTGTACTGTATGTTTGCACCATAGACACTTGAAATTCTATCTAAATATTGAAGCACAATCTGTAGCATGAACATTTTATGTATTTCTTGCTGGTATTACAATAATTTTGAATTAATTACCTCACATATAAAACATGCTACTGAAACACTTCACTGGAAGAGAGGCTGTGGCATGGCTGTGCCAGGATAGAGTAGCCACGGACAGCATTCTAACACATATGCCAGGATGTATTAACTTATCACTCAGAAATTATTTTGTTATATTCCAATAAATTTCCTTCAAATGGGAACTTATTGGAAATTGTAAGTTGTTTTTGTAGGATCCTCACAGAAAATCAGAATACTGATTTATAAACCAAATAATATTAATGAAAATGATAACAATTGTAACTAATAATTTTATTTATAACACAATAAGCTACTTAATATTTGTCATTTTCAAGTTTTCCAAAAGTTAGATGAATTTAAAACTCATTGCAGCATTTTTATTTTTTTTAAAGCCAGTACATTTTTAGAAAGCTATGAAGGAATGAATCTAAAAGGCATAAGGAAGTGTTTATTTACATATTAAGTAGTGAAATTCTGGAAAGTGTTGCTGCAGGAAGCTGTGGAGGCAGATGTTGCCAACAACTTCAAAAAGAATCTGTAAACAATGGCTCTAGGATCAGATACTAAAGAGAAGACGAAAACAGGTATCCTCTAAAATCCTTTTGTGCTCTTTCAGCATCCACAATGTTGTGGTAGGGAATGGATGAGGTAAAATGGGCAGATGGTAAAAAAAATGAAACTATTCCAAGCCATGGCCAGTGAGCCAAGGTTGCTGTCTGGCACCAATGTAGAAAGGGATCTTAGCAAGGGATGTTTTTGCTCATCTTGTGTCTCTGTGAATATAGTCTATCTGATTGCCTTAAAATCTGAACCTCTTAGAAAAAAAATGTTTTATTTCTGAGTCACCTCAGCATTTGACATTCAGTGACACTTCATTTTACTTTCTTTTAAGAAAGTTTGAATCATATGTGTTAATAGAATTTAGGCTTCTTTTTTTTAGTAGAATTTTTTTTAACCATAATATTTTCTCATTTTCCTTGGTCTGCTTTTGTTTCTGCATCTTTCCACTGGTGTTCAGGTTTCTTCTATAGCTTTGGTCTACAGAGAATTATTTATCCATACTATGGCCCCAATCCTGTCTGTCCAACCCATTTGTGTGTCTAGACAGGTTTCCAGTGCCACAAATTTGAAATATCTGACTCAGGCTAAAAGGTAATACTGACCACTAGAATGTCAAGATGTGTTTTCTA
>WBND01000020.1:757467-815762 GCA_013398595.1 Tychaedon coryphoeus | reverse complement strand
TAAAAGTTATTTGGACAGTGATGTCAAAGTTATTTAAAGAGGGCTTCCTTGTAGAATTTATTTTATATTAGTTAAATGCAAATTTATGCATCCACTGAAACCGACCCTACTAAAAGACTGGGTAAGAAATATGAAGCAGGTAAAAAAATCCCTATATAGTTGAGTGAGACAAAATGGAACAGATCCCGCCCACCTTCATCCTTTACAGTTAATCTAAATGAAAAAACATTTTCTTACTCCTAATCAGAGGGATCTGGAAGTTCTAAAAGATGCATAGGTGTAATTTCAAGCTCTTGAAGAATCCACGGAGACAGGTAATTTCTGGTTGTCCTCTTTGAATCAGTTATAAACTACTTGTAGGGGAAACATGCATAGGCAAATTGATGGAGCGTATTATGCAGTTTCTAGAAATAAACAGGTTAGACTTAATGCTTGATAGTTCCCAAGGCAGCCATACTTACACTCAGCAGAGAACTCCAAAAAATGACTGCTCATCAAAGGGTAGAGACATACAGGTATTTCTCATTAAATGAAGGACAAATTTGGAAACTTTAGGAGTACCATCATAGCTCCAGGATGACAGACAAGTGTTCCCTTCAAAACAACCTGGATCTGGCTTCCTCACTGGTGCTATCCTTCCCTGATATAAAGGAGAAAGTTTTTATATAAGCACATTAAAAGCAGCCTTAGTGATATGAGAATATCTTTTATATCTTTTTTTTTTTTTAATTTTTTTTTAAGGACATCAGCAGATAGAGGACTTAAGAGCAGTTAAGCCTGCTTTATGAGTGACAAGATTCCTGAATGGGAGATAATTTTTGAGATACAGCAACTTCAAAGACATCTCTTTTGAGAGGAAAACTGAAGAGAGTATTCCCAGCTAACACCATTACAGGAGAAGTTCTCATCAAAGCAATTCCTTAAAACAGCAGCTTTGAAGTTATGGCAGTGATCTGTTGGAGATAGTCTGATCAAGTCATCATATAACCTTAGCATCCTCTTCCTGGATGTACAGAAACTGTAATTCTGTGAGCTTTGGCATTACCAATTACTTTTTTTCTGTGAACGTATACTTTAGTTTGACCATGATATTGTTTTATTTGTAATAAATTATTTCTCCTACCTCCCTGGCTGCAACTGTCAGTGAAACTTCAATTTTTATGTAAGTTCAACATTTAGAGTCTGCTATTTTTCTTTGTGATTTGGCAGAAATGGCCCAAGAGTTTTGACAGTTAAAAAGACACATGAAGAAACTTGTTTCTCTAGGGAAGCAGCTGAGAGTTCAGGGGAGATGTAAAGCTATTCAAGGCTGTACAGAAGATAATTTAATAATTCACTACAGAAAAGTGCTCTTGGTAATAACCTATTCCACGTATTTTAATATTTATGGCTAGTATCTGGTATGATCAGAAAATGTGACACCTGTGTGCCAGTGACTGACTGTCCTTTTCTAGATTACTGTTCTACTGTTGAATCTGTCAGATTCTTGGAAGTATCAGGATAGTTCAAAGAATAATATATTATTTTAATCCAAGAAACTCACACATCTGTGGCTACATTTGGTGCCAGTAAATAAGCCAAAAATCTGTAGAAGCAGATACAAGTTGTTTCTACTTTGAGAATTGTAACACCCACCAGTTGGTGAAGAGCGGTTCCACCTTCCTGGAAAATAATCTGGAAGGATAGATGCAAATTTTGCTGAGAATCTTTTCCTACTGCAATCTATTATATTCTAAATTTAAGGGAAAAGAGACTTGTGAACCCTGGGGATTGAAGTATTATGCAGTAATTATATATCTGAAGGATAGCTTAATTTTAACCCTCAGTAAAGGGCCTCACTAAGAGGAAAAATAGAGGTATAGGCGCACTAAAAATACCAAGTCTCTTCCTCATACAAGTTAAATGGACATGAACAAAGTCTCTCTAAATTTACAGGGCTGAGAATACAATGTCGTAAGAATGTAAAGACATGTTTTAAAGACTTGTATTAAACCTATAATAAGCAGATTAATTTAATATTCTTTCCCCATTTCTTATTATCTGTCATTAGAAAGGATTACTATTGAGCCATTTACTCTTCACATTAGAATATTTTTCAAGAAAATGAGATATTACATTTTTAAGTGACTCATTTATTAAAAAGTCCTGAATTATTCTACTTTGGTTCTTTATGTTCTGTATTTAATTGGCCAGGAATTCCATTTCTTCCTTTGTTTGTAGCTCTACTAACCTTGCAAGAGAGTTCAGCATTTATCAAAACAGAGCGTTGTCAGGTCAAATTTATATTATAAATACAATGTAGCTATAATAATGGTGTTTATAATAAAATGCAGTCTGCTATACTTACAAAAGCAAATCTTTGGAATGAAATTGCAAAAATCTTCAGGAAATTAGAAGAAATATTAATCTGAAAAATGTATCAACATCCAGAAGTATTCAGAGGAATAATGAGTTTTTCAAACACCACAGAAATTTCTGTCAGCATATATACAAATGTCTTACATGGGGAGTTAAAGACATTTGCCATATGGGAAATGATATGAAAATTTGAAGTCCTGCATACTGGTCTTTTATCTTAGAATGGATAAACAAAAAACAGAGAAACTAATTTAACCTAAAATGTTGTAGAACATAAAGTTGTGGCAAACAAAATGCACCAGTCCAAGCAAATTATATAGAATTTTCTGATTAGATGCATGCTCAGATTGCTTTCTCTAGATTTATTCATCACTTAGGAAGTATCAGAATTAAGATTAGGTTAACTTGGCATGCTTTTCAACCCCCATCTGTTACAATGTTCTGTTTCCCACTGTACTTGCACATAACTAGTCTTAGAAGTGTCAGCACTCATTTCATTTCAGTATTCAATTTTCCAATGTTTATTGTAGGATATATAGCTTTTTATAATATCTGTGAGTTCCAATTTAATAAATTGCTTGGTTTATTAGTATTTCCATACAGTAAATCACCAACCAAACATTAAATTGTGTTATTGGGACAGAAAAAGCAAATATAGGTCCATTTTGGATGCCCAAACTGAGACTAGTGTGCTTTCTAATACCAGAATAATAACTGACTGTTATCAAAGTAGACATATCCTTGAAAAAGTTTCTGTTGACTTCATTTGCAGCTCCGCTGCTCAAGTTGCTGCCAAAGAGATTTCATGAATGGAGGCAACATCCTTCAAAATATCTGTATCAGGGGCTGTACAAAAGGAAGGGAACAATCCAGATCTCTGCAGCAGCCTTTTTCTGTAAAAAAACCCAGAGAATCAAATATTAAGAACAGCAGAAATTTATTTTACAATTCTACAGATAATGTGAGTCTATTTACCAGAGTAACCTTGCACAGTTTGTTACATGACTTTGAGAAAACGAACATTTTCACTCAGATCTTTCCTAAAAATGATCAATAAGCAATGTCTTTCATGGCTGTATCTATGCTAGTCTGAAAGATTAACCCATTAAATTGGCATAAAATTATCTTTATCAGGTAATTTAACTTACAAAGAAGCTGCCTGCCAGAATAACTCTTACCAGACTTCACCCAGAAAAATAAGTTAAAAACAAAGAGTATTAAAGATCTCTCCCTTCCTCTTCTTTTTCTTTTAATAAATTTTTCAAGATATTGCGTTACACAAAAATGGGGATGCAGTATTATACAACTTAATTTTCAAAAAAGCTGTCAAACAAGACTTTAATCATACTGTTATAACAGGGGAGAACAAAGGAGGTGAGTTTTTCTTACAGTAACTAAAATTTTTTCTAAAGTGCCTCAGTGGCTCAGTGTTCTCAGAGACAGCTTTATAATGCCCATTGTAAACTCTTTCAGAAAGAGAGGACTGTCTTTTTATGCCTGCTGGAACTGAGCACTGGTCAACTTTTCAGTTTTTGTACGACAATGTTTTCTGTACTACCTGATGGGCTAAGCTTTGTTAATTCTCTTAGAAGCTCTACAGTGTGCAAAATTCCATTGCTCAAAGACACTTTTGTACCTGTTGTTTCATAACTCTGTATTAACTGGCTTCACTACTGTCCAAGACAGTCAGAAGCCAGAAAGTAAACCAAAGCAGTTCCTCATTTATATAATTGAAAACCTAACTTCCAACAGCAACAATCAACTGGGGACAGCAACAACTTCAATAAGGTTTGCTGTCAACCCTCATTCATACAATTGTACTTTCATGTCATTTTATCTTTTTCACCTCCCACAAGACATCCTTTGAAGTCCTGCTCAAGTCTAATTTTAGTCATGTATGCAATATATCCCATTTTTATTCAAGCAAAGCCTTAAGTAGCTGTCTGTAATCAAGGCTAGTAGAGAAAGAAATGTGTTTGAGTGAGAATACTGAAAATATCAAGATGATGTCTCATGTTATAAGGCATGAAAACTGCTTTTAAAGGAATGTTTGAAGTATTACATAAAATCAGATTTTTACTGTGGATCTGCCAATTGAATAAACAAAAAAAATTCAGCAAGTTTTGTTTGTTTGTGTTTTCCATTGGGGTTTTTGGTTTGTTTAGGTTTTTTTTAGGTACCTCAAAGAAAGCTGATAAAGGTATCATTTAGATTTGTAATTTGCATGGCTGTTCCTGTGTTTCTTATAAATGCAGAGACTTAGAATCTGTATCTCAAAGCTACAAATACAGACCTGCTCAGAGCAGTCTCTGGGAAAGCAAAAATCTTGAAGTAGGTCACCAGAAACAGCTTGAACTATCAGAGGAAGGTGTCTAAAGGTAAAATACGAGCACTTCTGCCTTCTTTTGCTTTCCCATTGTTAAGGAAGTATTATGAAATGTAGATAAGCTCAGAAAACGCAGCACCTACATAGCTTTTCTTTCTCAGTGAAAGCAGGCTGTCGCAGCCTGTGGTGTCTCTTTAGGCTTGAGATCACCTCAGGAGGACATGAAGGTGGTCTGGGATTCAGGGTTTTTTCCTATGCCTGCTGATGAGAGACTGCAGGAGGCTGTTCTCAGAGGTTTCAAGGTTGTTTATTCTTTCTTATCTCAGGAATTTCTTGTCCAGCTAACAGCGATCTGTTCAGCTAGACGTCCAGGGCTGAATCTGCCTGCCAGAGGCAGGTCTTATCTTTTATACTCTAAATTACGTGCTCAATATTAACAATTAATTTCCAATACACTACCATCTTATTACACTGCCCAGTTTTGTCCCCATCCAATCTGAGAATCCCAGCATGCCATCCAACATGGGTGATATGAAGAAGAAAGAAGAGGAAGCATACCACACCCCAAATCCTCCATGTTGGCCACGAGCCCCCTAATTTAAACATTCTTAGAAGTGCACCTTCCCCACATTCTAACAGTCTAATTTATACTCTACTTATTTTTGTGGCTTGCACTTCTTCCCTCAATGTTGGTAGATTTCTCCAGGGATTGAGATTCAGTCCCCAGGAGTCCTGGGCACTTTGCCAGAGCCTCTGAGATCCCTGCTAGGGGGGTCTCCAGGCATCCAGGGAAGCCAGGGGTACACCCTGGACTCCCACACAGGCTGAGAGTATAACTGAAAGTGAGTACCACTAATTTAATATCTGTGCAATATCTTGAAATATAGAGAAGCATCAAAATTTAGCTGGATGACAAAGAACTTTCTTTTGCCCTGGAATGTGTCAGTGTTCTTCCTCTGAATCATAGATGACATGTACACAAAACTGCAAGGCTTTATATTGGACAAGTTGCCAGAGGAGCAGTAAATAGCAGCATATCAGAGGGACCAGAGCTACTCTGAGCAAGTTTATTCTAAACAAACATTAACAAGGTTATATGTAACACAGCAGCACACAATCATGTAGTGAGGAAGAAAGTACCAGGAAGAAAGCAAACATCTGGAGCAACAAATGACTGTGTGTTATCTTTTCATCCAATTTCCTGAAAGTAAAAGCCTGGCAATTACATTTAATCTTCTATGGGAAGAAAACAGAATGCAATGTTTGACAAAAAGCATAAAAGTGGTACCCAGGAATCTTACAGTTAGGGGGCAGTAAGTTCATCTTCTCTCAGATGTAAAATTATAAATCATTCTGACAGTTAATTGACTTGCCATATGTACATGATTTTCCTTTCAGACGCAAAGAAAACTGTCTAAAACTGCAGCATTTCAAACACTGTAAGGATCTAGTTAGATCAAATAGACTATAGACATAATTGAATATAAAAACTGTATTATATTGAAATTTTTCCTAAGGAAATAAAAATTATGAGCTGAGGTTATTTAAACTCAGTCTAAGAAATATTGTTTGGGGTCTGTGACTCCCCTTGCATTTATTCTCTTATTAGGGAAATAGGACTTCACATCACCTTTCTGCAAAATCCAAGCTATAAATGGCTAAAAAGGAGAATGGAGCAGTGATAGCTTTCAAGATATATTACTTATTAAAAATATTAGAAGACAATATCAGAAGATTGGTGAAACATTTCAGAATATTTCAGTCATTTCTCACACTTCTAGGATTTCATGGACGAGGTCTTACCATTAAAAGAAAACAGAAAGAATAAACATAAAAGAAAACAGTTACAGAAGCAGTAAAATTTGAAGTCTTATATATGTATATAATCTGTACCTAAATATAGGAGTATAGTAATTTGCTTATTAATATTTTCTTTGCTTTGCACTTCTCTATTTTAAGAAAGGGAAAGTTCCACCTCTCAGTTCCTGCAGACCGTCCTGCATGTGGAGACAAGCGTGTCATGCTTTCACTCTCACAGCAGGAGTACACGAAGGTGGATACTGATTGGAAGTAAAATGTCCTTTGCTCTCCTTTCCAAGAACTGAGAGGATTATTAACCATGGCTTCCAGCACTGATTTCCCCCAGACACAGTAGTTCCAACATGTGGCCATGAATTAATTTCAAGCAGTGTTATTCACTGATCAAGTGTTACACTACAGATAAGTTCCCGTTTTTATTTGATTTAACCAAAGAGGAAAGATCAGTTTCTTTAACTGACTTGGACTGGCTAGGATGACTATGATTCCCTGGAAAACAAGCAAGGCAGGTTTTTGGGGTTTTTTTGGTTGTTTTGTTTTGTTTTGGTTTTGGTTGGGGTTTTTTTGTTTTTTTTATTATTATTATTGTTTTTTGTTAAAACAGACATTTCAAACATTGTCTACACTTTGAATGCACACAATAACTTTTAGTTTTGCTTACAGAATAAGAAAATTGTTTCTTTCAAAACATGACTGAGGTATATCTATAGAAGGCATTAATCCCTTACACAGGATCTAGTAGGTGAGAGATTGTACTAGAATTCAATATTTCTGAGTTTTCACATGGCCAGGTGAAAAAGACATCTTAAACAAAATCATTCTACATAATTTCACTTAAGAATTTAACTCATTGCATGCTGAAATACCTACTTATTTTTGCATCTAAAAGGCATGCTCCAGACATATCAACTTCAGAAGAATGCACCAAGAGTAAATTGTTGGATTTGAAAAGCCCGACAAGCAAACTTACATGGTTCATAGTTATTAAGAGAATTTCACAACTTTTAAAGTTCTATTCCTTCACCATTGTCATTCTAGTCAGAGGCATTGTTATAGATTAATTTTACAGGAAAAATATCACTGTTACGTCCCTCTCCACCTTTTATGTGTAATTTATCATTAGCAAATAGGATATAAAAGATGTTTAAGAACTATCCAGACATTTCAAAATAAATGGAAACAGTTTTCCTTTAATATATATTATTTATTTTCTTAAACTAAGTTTAAAAACCTCTTGCCTTAACTAATAAATTAAGCCATAAAAGTTTCCAGGGCTCAGGAATATCACCAGGAGTGTCATGGTCCTCCTCCTTATTCTTTCATAATGTAATTATTTTGATGCAGCACCAAACCTGGACACAGTTTTGGATGGAATCTATTGAGTGCCAAGTAGAGGGGAATAATTCTTTTCTCCACTTAGTAGCTGGTGCCTTTTAATGCAGCTCTGTATATCTTTGACATTGATGCTGCCAGGGCACACTTCTCGTTCATTTTCATTCTCTCTCTGCCAAGGCATCAAGGTCCTTTCCAATATAATTTCTCCAGAGCCATTCAGTTCTCAGCCTATACTGTTGCAAAGAGCAGTTCCTCCCACCAGGCTGCATTCTTCATTTTCTATGTTGAAGATCATGAGGCTTTTAAAACTTATTTTTGCTATGAACAGGTAAGATCGTTAGCACTCTCTTCCATAAGACAGCCTAAAGTAATTCCATTCCTGAAGGCAGGCTTCTTCTCCCTTCAAGACAAACAAGGTATTTTGGATATTTACTGCTGTGGTTAGCAGCTACCTTTTCAAAGCCAGTCATCTCTCAAATACTGCTCTAACATATAAATTAAAGTTATGAAGTCCTTAGAGCAAGGTAGACAACAGGTAAACAGGGATTTATTTTTGTCAATGTGTCAAACATTTGACTAGTTAATTCAGAAGCTTGAAAGAGGATTTGCAGATTGCTTCAGACACTGCTTGCTAGTTACCCGTAACATTTCAAAATCAACCAGTGAATATTATCATGAATTATTGCAACCCTCATCTTTGCACAAGCCACAAAATTCCACTATGTCCATGAAAACAGCCAGCTGTGAGGGGCAGCACTTCAGTGGAGAGCTTTTGAATTCACAAAGGTTGGTAACAAACAATAAAAAGTGCCATGATTAAAATTTAAGAAAAAAAATTATCTCTTGCCAGGACATCAAACAAGTCTTGAAACTTGGTTAAGGGCAGGATGAAAATAAGAACTTTGGCTAGTGGCTCAGTGCTTGCATTCTGCCTGGCTTTGCATTCCTCAGCAGCCACCAGATTACTTTGTTCCAGGTTAAGTGGACTCAAAGACAGAAAATGCTCACTTCCCAATGAGATCAAGAACACTATTACTCTATATCTCTAGCAACTAAGCTGTACTTTTTCAATATTATTGCCAAAAGCTATCTCAAAGGAATAAATACATGAACATCTGCATCTGTCACACTAAGTGTGTTTACTTCAGGTGGTTTATTTCTGAGAGGAAAAAGATGGCTTCAAAAGGAGCAAAAGGTTTGAATAGAAACAAACTTCCTGGCTACTGGAAGCTTCTTTCTCATGATAATTTTCTTTGAGGACATGGAGATATTGACAGAAGTATCTGTAGGAAAAAGAAGCCGTCCTAAAATGACAAAAGGTCAATTCTTATCAGGACTAAAAACCATATGCCACCATATAAAGTATTTAGGAGTTGAAAACTAATATATCAGTTTTAACAAGTAATCCTAAACATTTTTTATTCACAGAAAGAAGGTTAAAATAGAGAACAGAAAGAAGGAATTTTGTTTGGGCCACTGCTACAATCACTGTCTCTCTCTCCTAATTATGTAAGAAGAAACAGGTGACTAGCATGAAACAGGACAAGGACCAAAAGAGGCTCTCTGCTTTCTTAAGGTTCGAGGTTTATTTCATGGTAGTCCCAGGCAAAGAGAGAGAAAGAGGTTTCTCAGATAAGGGTCTTTTCTAGGAAGGGACAGGAAGAGGCCTCTCTGGCTTTCTGCCAATGGGATAGGGACATGGGGACAGGGGGGATAAGGCTATGCATTCTTTATACTTCCTGGTATTGAATTGCAACAGGTCACTTGCAATAAATTGTACCTATCACTAAAATACACTGTGACTGTATCTTGCAACTGGCCAGTCTAAGCACCATCTTAATAGACCCCTCCAATGTACACCACAAAACTCCCCTTTTAAACTCAGTTATGCCAGGACACAGTAATAGCAACACTTCACAATTTATTTGTTTCATTTGTTTGAGGTCTTGATGCCATGTGACAATTCACACGTTCGCTTTCTTTCAAAAGTTTGTTTGAATTTGAGAAGAGAAAAGATGTATTAAATAAAACTTAACACCACAATCATTGTCACACTGGTAAATTCTGAGAAAAGTGAGGTAATTAAGCACTATGAATGTATGAATATACTATGATCAAGCTCTACATTTACAGATAATTCAAGTACTTCCACAGGGTTGCATTGATCAGACAGCATATACATACAAAGACTACAATTTCTAAGCCTCCCTGTTTCCAGCATATCTTTAACTGTGACAGTTTGTAGTTGTACAGTGAAAATCAGATCTGATGGCATTCTAGTCTCCTCTGTAACTTCAGGATATGTCAATTAGGTGAGATCATGGAAGCCTAGATGCTCTGGCTAAGCTTAACAATTGAATTTTGGCTCCCTTTGCAGTCTTGGATTTTGAGAGACTCCTGAGCCATACAGCACATCTTGCCAACCTGTGCCTGAAGGCAGCTTTGTTCCTCTGTTAGGATCAAATTAGCTCCAGCAGCCTGAGTTGTGCTGTCTATAAGGCTGCTACAAAATTCACCTGCTCCTAACTTAATAAGTTGCTAAGACTAACTTTATATAAAACCCACCTGTTCCCCAACCCTCATCCTCTACATGCCAGAAACTGTTTCTGGTCAATGACCTACTTTTAGACTCTTTTCCTTTTAGGATGAAGAAAAGAATATAACTTTGAGAATTTATCAATTGCAAAACATAAAGACGGAATCATGTTGCATATAAGGTTTCTTAGATTTTATTCCTAAACTTGATATGTAAACCATTCTTTTCGCTTTCAAAGATATGATATTTATTCCCTAATAATACAAAGATGTGCCTTTCAACTTCACAACTGTTATGACCTTTGCAATGCTTACCTTTAGAAGATTATCCTTTTGTAAGAGACTTAGCTACTATTCTTCCTACTCATATACTGCCAAAGACTTACAGTAACTTTTTAAAACATTTTTACACAACTACCAGGAGCAAGCTAACAGGAGCATCTTTTTTTTACCTTCCTTGTCCAATAAAATCTCTTATTGTGGCTATTATCCAGAATACTTTTTCTCAAATAATATTTTTTGGCTAACTGCTATTCTGTTCAGCTAAGTTGTGTGTGCATAAAATTATATCACATATCCACATGCATGTAGAGGAGTACATGTTAAACTGAATTATGGACTAGAATCTAATATATATAATTTGAAGATCTTTAATAGCATATTTAATGGAAAAGCAAGATTTTAAAAAATTATATTTTAAAAACAGTTTAGAGGGGAAAATGTTAAAATGGGTGTACTTAGATTTATACTTTTTGTCAAAATACACTAGTTTTCTTCAAAGCTGTATTGATTTGCAGGTCTTGCTGAAGAAATTTTGAGTGATATATGTAATAAAAAATAAAATAATTAATTATGATTTATACAGACTAATCAGAGGTTAACTTCAGTAATGAAAAATGTTGAAATATAGTAGTATTTGTATACATCATGATCACCAAAAGAAACAAAATACATTATATATTCATGATCTCAAGTTATAATAATAGCAATAACAATTTGTTTGAAATGATATAAAGTCTGAATTCAGTGTAATTCATGCCTGAAAAAAGGAGAATTCCTGTTTGACATATTCAATCTTAATGTAAATAAATTTGATTTCTTTTTATCTCTTGATCCAAATCCTTCTATAAGGCCATCAATCAAATTTCTTCCATCTTTTTCAGTATCAATAAAACAAGGATTTCTTTAAAAGTCACTCTAAATCAGATACTATGTTCTGCCAGATATAATGCTATACTTTTCTAAGATTTTTCTCTTTCCCTAACATACATTTTCTAGCTGAGAGTTTTACCAAGTAATTGAGAAAATTCTTTCCTGAACAAAACAAACTAACAATACTAGGGATTCCTTCCTCAGGTCTGTCATGTCTTGTATTCACCTGACATTTCCCTCATACTTGTGTATGCTTCTTAGCAACTGTTCATGGGATTTCCTTGTCACCATCTTCTACTGCAAAAGTATCGATGTAAGTAAATTATAAGAGTGGTAAAACTTCCTTTCTGAGAAACTTCATCTTTCACACAGACACGCTGAAGGTTCGGTTTAATCATCAGCAAACCAATTAACTTAATCTGAACCTAAACTAAACTGTTACAGAATGACCATTATCTTACAAAGTTGTTAATAAAAATGAAATGCATATACACACACATAAAATCTTAACTTCAAACCTCCCAACATTTCTGCATTTCTTTAAAGCAAATGTTTAGATGCTGAGAAGACATAGAAAATTACTGGTTTTTAGACATAGATGCCATAAAAATTAATTGCAGAATCATTTCAAGTTAGATGAGTAAAATCCTAAAGAACTAAAAGCACAAAAAGACCAAAGTAATTTTTTAAAAATTGCAGTCGTAGTAGCAGATTTCTGCATATATTAAAAACCAACATTCTGTTAAAGTGACTTCTATTTCCTACATCATCAGACTTAAAAATATAATTTTAAAAGTTAAAAAAATATAAACTCTTGAGACAGGAGTGAAATTATTGCTATTTGTAAAACTCTGCGGCTGTGACTTTCACAATTTTGACCTCAGTATTAGAACCTATCTTCAAAATCCACTGAATATTGATCTTGCTTTCAACAGTGGAAATCAGATATCCTTCAGTTTCCATCATTGTGTACTTGTGACTATTTCACATCTTCTGCAGAAATTTTAGTACCTTGTTGGAATGGAAAAAATACCTACATAAAAAATTACTCCTACCTACCTATAAGAATATGCATAATGGGTCTCTGAGGATTAAAGAATATAGTTCACCATTTTGTGTTTGTACTAATTTGTTTTATTATCCTGTTTATTGCAGCTAAGTCTCTGACCAAAGCATCTGATATTGCTAGAAATACCATTTTATTAATAATAAAGGTTTAAATATTATCTGCTTCTCTGTTTAATGAGGGAGTTTACTTTTCTCAGAGACAGTTTTGATTTCCTGGCAATGCAAGGTAAATGAGAAAGCTGAAGAAGCAGGCAGTGGTCACAGCAGCAACATTAATCACATGCCATGGAACTCTCCCTGCTATGCATAACTTGACACATTGTCTTTTTCAGAAAGGTGTCTGGGTTGCCCCCACCATAACCTTTCTTGACCTCTTGTCATCTTCTATGTTCCTCTCATCCGTAACCTCACGTTTTAAAGAGAGAAAAATATTCATCAAAATGGTACCCGACTATGGAAGTTCCTAAAGTTTTAAAACATAAATTGACATTGGAAAGGAAATTTAAAATCTAGTTTTGTAAAGGCAGGTCCTTCAGAAAGCCCTCTATTTACTGCAATGGTTGTTATTGACAAGTTTTTCATAAGAAAATACCTAAATTTTTAGAGCACTCCAAGGATGGAAATAGAAGGTTCTTTTCCCCATTATTAAAAGGTTTTACTCCACCCACAGAATCACAGAAAACTCTGAATTTGAAGGGAGCCACAAGGATCTTTCAGGTGAAATATTTCAGAACATCAAGTGATTCAATTGAATAAATTCCATGGCCTGCATAATCAAAACACCACCTTCTAAAAGAAAAGCAAAAGGATGGAAAAACTCTCTAGATAAATTCAAAATTACAAAATCTGGGTGATCAACTCTGTTTTAGCACTCAATTTGTATCAGTCTTGACCCCCAACACCATGTGTCAGAAGAACCCATAGTTTCTCCTGCCTGAGCTCTACATATGCCTTCTAAAACCTGATATATCTGTGAGGTTCAAAGTTTTTAAGACACCTGCCTAATCTTTCATATCTAAGCATGTGCAGCTCCTTCCTCAACTGAAGCCTGAATGCCCCACTGCCATCCAGGGAGTCTATTCTGTGTGCTACCTCACATTTTCCTATTAGGATTACCTTGATCTTAATCAATTAGTCTACAATTATTATTAATTAGAGTTTGGTCAAAATCCATTTTATGCGATGGATCCATTTTTACTTGACTCCTTTTGGCATTCTTTTTATTTAAAATTCTAACAGTGCTGTTCAGAATGTTTTCTGGTATTGAGGATTCATAATTGTCTAGGCTTGAAATACACCTTTTACATTGCTCTAAATTTACTATGCTTCAGAAGAGGTTAAGAGGCTTCCCAGGCAGTAGTCTGCATTTTCAAAAAAAAAAAAATTCACTCTTACAGCCAGTAGTCAAAAATTCTGCAAAAATCCTGCTTCATATTTGCTGTTAGCACTTATGAATATTTGTTTTATTGTTCTGGCCTAAATCCAGATAGGTGACAGGTATGATTACCAGAGGTATTTACAGCAGCTCTGTCAGCACACTTCCCAGTGAGGCTGACTTGAAAAACAAAAGCATTTCAGGGACAGTACTGGCATTAATACTCAGACTCAGTTTCATGAGCTCTGAGAGCAGGCCTTCAAAAGCTTAAAAGACTTCCAGCAGGAAGACAGCTAATAGCAAAAACAGTAGGAGACCCAACTATTACCTTCTGTTCTGGCCCAAAGGCTCTGAAGAGGTTCACATTTCATTGTTCCAGAGCAGGGGAAAAAAGTGAAGATAAGGAAGAACAAAATGGGAACTTCTTCCTTTGATGCTTCTCATCTCACAGAAATAGCAAAGGAATGAAAAGCAAAATCCAATTATATGTATTTGAGCATGTGACGGCCACAGCACAATAAACTGAGCAGGGAACACAGGAACAAAAACTCTGATGTGAACATTAAAAATGGCATGAAGTACAGCCTGTTTCCTTTTATTTAATAGATATATTGTTCCATAACTATGTACACAAATGTGTACACATCTAAAATGCACCCTCTTGCACATAGAGATGAAAGATGCACTACTGATTTAGACAGTATTTCTTGCATTTTTGTCTTGGGATATACTAAAAATGTGTACTTTTTTTATTTTATTAAATGTTTCTTCTTTACTGAACAGTAAAAAACTGCATATTGCTGGAATGAATTCTTAAAATTGATCAAACTGATCCTGGTCCTTGAGTTAGTAAGTTATTAAAATTTGGCCTTATTCAGTTGCTAACTAACCAAAAGAAAAGATACACTGGTTTTTGAAAACACATATATCACTAAAATTATTTTACTGAAGAGCTTGGACCAATGGAAATCATGGGGTAGATAATTTCTGAACAGTTTTCATCAAATTTTGTCTATTTTTTATTCATTATGCACTTTTGATTGTAAATCACATAAGATTGCTTCTGTTCCCTGAGGAGAAAATTTTAAATTTGGGATCAAATGTCAACAAATGCACAATACAAAAAACATACACTGAAGATTTCTTATCTCTCTTTTCCGCTTATACTTTCACATTATGCAAATTCACTTTAAAGCATATGTGAGTTGCATCCAACTTTTATTTGCAGTAACCATTCAGTATTTTTGCTCTTTTGTTTTTTTGTTTTTTTTTTTATTTTTTATTTTGTTTTTTTTGGTAAACATAAATGCCCAACTATGTATGGTGCTTTCTATTTTTAAATATAGCTGTCCATTTTCCCAGACAGTCCTCAGGTTCTTAGCTTCCAGAATTTATTTTCTTTCTCACCAGTATTGTTATTTTCTGCAAGCAGTTGAAATTATATGGAATGGGACACCGTCTACTTTGCAGCACAGTTTTGAAAATCTTGAGTGGCATGAGCTATCGTTGAGCTACAGGAACAACTTTTTTTTCACAGTGATAAGGAGCATATTGCAAATGCATTCAAACAGCTAAGCTTGAAAATAGGATGTCTTGTGAGATTTTTAAAATGCATCTAAGCCTAAAACTTTTGGAAGTCACTTAGAAAACTCAATTTTTGCTTATTCCTGTTTTCATGCATAATCTTAAGCACATCATTGTGCTTCTCACATTTCCTTGGTCTAAAGTGGATAAAACATATCTAAATGTAATGACCTTGTCTCACATGGTAATGTCAGGATGAAATCATTCATTGTGAAGTCATCGGGGTTACTTCACTGGGGATGACTTTATCATCTGTGGAATGAGGGACTTTGAGCACCATACACAGAACAATAATTTCACCTTTTAATTCCTTAAAATGCTAATGGGAAAACTAGAAAACTCTAGAGAGCTGGTCACAGAACATCTCTATATCCTTGTCTTGTATGAATGGTACGTTTCTATTAATTCCTTTCTGAGGATGTTTTAGGAAGTAAAATGCACATTAGGTCTACATGTTTCAAATACTAACTTTTTTCTTATTTCAGAAGACATAGTTACATGTAAAGAACAAATTTTACTTAATTTGCCTTAGCACAGCTAACCTAGCCCAAGGACAAATTTGTTCTTTTTTCTTTAAACCATAATAGCTCTTGCATTCTGTTATAAAATTTCAGAAAATTTTAGTCATGAATACACTGTATCTAAGGGAGCAATGTACAACAGTTTGATTAATTTTCATACTATTGAGGCATGCATCAGAAGCAAATAAATAATAAAAAACCAATTTTCACTTCTGCAGAAATAAGTGCATCTGTGATCACAGGCGTGTACTCATCTATAAGTAAAGTGAAGATCTTCAGTTACTCAACATTTTTATGTACATGGGCAAGAGAGAAGTGGCACTGCTGTGATGTATTTAAAGTCAAGATGCCATGCAGGGCTTTTTTATCTCCTCTTCTATCAAGATGTATTTTTGTAATTAGTTTTAAACCCCTTGCAAAAGGGAGAACCAGTTGGCTTACAGAAACATGATGAGGTCCACAAATTATTTGCTATCCCCCACTGCATATTCAGCAGCTCAGACCAATCATTCCCTGCAAAGAGCTTGTCCTGCAACTGTTTTTTTAAATGTTAAAAAAAAAAAAAAACATTCGCAAAAGAAAACATGAAAATGTAGGGAAGATAGTGGAAATATCAGTCCAAAGGACAGAAGGATTTGCTTAGATTAGTTTTTGCACACATACGAAACTACAGTCCTCCAAACAATTATTGATCGAAAAATTAGCATCATAAAGGCAATAAAGTCCATTAAATCATTCTGAATTTCAAAATAATGGTAGGAATATATGCAATAGAATTATCTGTAGCATGTTTACAAAGTTTTGGCAGTACGTTTAGCCTACATCACGTTTAGCACACAGCACAAACAAACTCAGTGAATTTGTACTTGTATATATTTCCAAAGGTGGAATTTTCTGAAGGATTCACTTGCACAATCTACCTCAGAAAAGTTCGTTTCATACTTGCATGACCTAATGGGAATGAACTGTATGAACTGAGTCTGACTCCTGTCAAAGATTTTTGGGAAAGGTTGTCACCTCCAGGCCACAGAGCTACCACTGTGATGTGATGTCACTGCCATGGGAGATTCTGGACCCAAAAGTTCAGAAGGGCACGTCTAAGACTATGAGCAGAAATACCTGAAGTACTCTGAGAAATGTCTGCTTGAAATTTTCTTTCTTTAGAAAATTTCACTTTATTTATTTATTTATTTATTTATTTCACTTTATTTCACTGGTTTCTATTGCTCCTTTACCAGCACCAGTATACACCTTTTAGAAAATCAGAGTAGAAATGAGAGATCCTGAGCAGAAAAAAATGCAAGTTCAGCAGTGAAGCTGTAGTCCTCTATATGACCACGAATTCATATCAATTTTAATCCTGAGCATGTGCTTCCAAATTATCTAATCATGACACCATTAGGCTAATTCCTAAATGTTTTTGTCCTCACTTGCAATCAGATTCAG
Source organism: Tychaedon coryphoeus (assembly GCA_013398595.1). Lineage (NCBI taxonomy): Eukaryota > Metazoa > Chordata > Aves > Passeriformes > Muscicapidae > Tychaedon > Tychaedon coryphoeus. The sequence continues at coordinate 798,244 of WBND01000020.1, read as the reverse complement.
ATGGCAAGTCTTTTAAAAAACAGCCTGATTCTCATTGCATAGCAAATGCTTTTTCCTACAACCATTATTTTAGAAATAAACTCATCAAACAAACTACATGATTACAAGTTTAATCACGTCTCTAGTTTCATCCTGAAGCTACTAGCAAATAAAAATGAAGAATATTATTGACTTGCGTTGGACTAACTGGAAAATCACAACACATAATTGATAGGTCGATACAGTTGTCTGAGTTCTGTCAATGCAGCCTACATTTTAGACATTTGCATCTTGCTCAGAGAAAGAGGAAAGATGCTGATTGCATTAAAGATAACATTCAAACTGTGTTATTATATCAGACTAAAAGTCCTTTTAGGCTCTTCTTTTGAAAGCTGTATTATCTTCAAACAAAATACTGTGGGCTAAAAAGCTGTTTGCTAAACAGAGAAAGATATTTGGAAGCTTGCCTGTCACCTGTCACAGTATGACCCTGGTAACAGAGAAACACACAGAATATTAAATCACACATTTTTAGTTAAAACTAAGAAGATAACTATCCTAGCTAAATGATTGAAATAGAATTTGTGTGCTATCATACACATTTCTGTGCTGCAAAGTATGTAATTTTTTGTTAAACCGAAACTTGATTTCAAGAAACAATCCTTAATAGCATCCCTCCACTAGAAAGAGCATTCAGTGGTTATTTCATCTCATTTAACTTTAATAAAATAAAATATAAGATCTCTTATATTGAGAAAAGGTTAAAGTTAGCATTAAAATAATTCAGTGTTGGACAGATAAAGAACTGGTAAAAAAAAAAAAATCACATTATTCTTTTAAGAAACTGGTTTGTTTGAAAATAGATGTAAATGCTAGACTAATAATATTTATAATATTATTATATGAATTATAATATATTATTACAATATATTATTATAATATATTAAAATATTTAATATAATATTTTTATAATATTTATAATAAAAATATTTATAATATTTATTTATTTACTTATTTATTTATTTACTGTGATTTTGTTTTTAGAGAGGAAAATAGGAGAGAATAGGAATTTACCCATTTTTCTCATCCTATACAAGAAATGAGCACTAGTTTCTGGGCTCAGCTTTGCAAAGCTGGAGGTTTTTTCCACTGTGCATCAGAGAGCATCATTGTGGTAGCATGGACAGACAGATACCATTTTCAGTGGGATGTCTGGTACACAACGTGGCCAGAACCTCAGCCTCAGAATGATGGATCCATGGACTGTAGGGCCCCCTTGCCCCAGGGAATCACAGGTTTCCTGATGCTGTTGGTGGCTTCTCCATACTGTGGGACTGACCATGCTGGCAGTCTCAGTACTGGATTCAACATGGTTTTTCTAACATTCTGAAGCAATACTGGACTTACAAGAGGAAAATCAAACAAAATCAGGAGGGTTAATGTGATTGAATGGACAAAAATTTAGAGAGACCTCCTGGCCAGCGATTAGTGTGACACTTCAAATATTTCTTATTCTGTAAATGGTAGTTCTCCACTCCTTTGTCTTAGAGTCTTCTTTAAACTCCTCACAGAGATCAAATAAAGTTTGTTTTCAAATCCCTATATATGAAAACCTGCTTCTATATTAGACCTAAAAGCAAAATCCTGCTAGAAAGATAAACCCCTAAATCTTCTCCTCTGTCTCTTGCGTCAAGCAACAGTTTTTGCTATTCTCTTTGTGCCATCACTTTCAAACATCAACTTGAATATGTTAAATCTACCAGCTAAAAATTTTGTTATGTGACCATTTAATCTGAAAATTCCCCCTTTCCGAACTCTCCCATCCTCAATAAAAATTCATAAATACTTTTATATATTAGTATGGCTGTACTAATTTATATTTAATATGGAAATTCACCTGTACTTTTTTATATGGAACATGTTCTCTATCAAAATCTAAAACTACTACTTTTCTCACTATACAATATTTCTTCAACGCACATAAGTCTGTATCTATATATTCATATATAATTATAAACTACTGTGAGTAAATACTTCTAAACAGTTACGTGTATGTATTTACGCCTATACCTATATATTTCTTGTATGTACCACTTTCCCATTTCATATATATCATTGCTACACGTTTTTGGAGATTTCAGCCTAGAATGGTCATGCAAACTGAACTACAAATTCACAGCTGGACATAGTGAAACTGTGTAAAGTGAAAAGGCAAATATCTGGTGATTTAAGCAGCAATGACTGATCTTCTGTTGTGCTGATTTAAATTAACTTGTGTCAGAACCAGTCCAAAATGCACAGATATAATTTTTTGCTAACTTTCCTGTTCATTGTTTCAAGAACAAGACAGATTGGTTGATGTGGGATTTCTAGGTAGAGTGAAATATATGGACCAAAGTAGAATTATCTGACCAGTGCACCTCTGTAGAAGTGGATTTTCTACCCACTTTGCAGCCTCCACTAAAAAATCTGACCAGCATACACTACATTGTGAGAAAAGGACTGAGAAATCTACCAGGAAAAACAAACAGAAAAAAAAAATTGTTTCAATAAAAAACTGTAGCAAGGTTTGTGAGGAGAAACTGTATTGTGAACTTTTATATCCTTATAGTGCTACAACACTATTACTACTTTAAACTGTACCATTTTTCAAACTGCTATAAGAAAGGGAAGGTGTAAGAAGTGCAGAATAAGATTTTCTTTTTTCCTTCTGGCAGAACCAGTGGTGGTGTGGTCACATAGTAATGTCACTTGGAAGGATGGTAGAAGCATACTAATATAAAAAAGTTTAATGGGTCAGCTCAAAAGAAGAGTTCACTACAGGCTTAGCTGTCAACTAGCATCAATTTTCTCCCTAGATTTCCTCACAGAAAGGAGGTTGTTCTTAAACTTATTGATTTGTAAGAAACATGAACAATTTTGCTTATAAATAAATGCTGAATCCATGTGAAAATAAAGGCTGCATTACTCTAACATAATAATAGCCAGACTAATTTTTCAAAACCTCATAAATTCCAAAAGATTTTAAAAAGTACAAGAGATGTTTTTGTTTAAATAACATTCTTATGCTTTATGTGGCTTGGTTTGAAATAGTTCTGTGTCAGCTTAAAGATATTTTTCAGTCTTAACTCAATTTAGCATATAAACAACAATTTAAATCTTGATGAGGAGTGAATCCTGCAGACTATGGTTTCACAATTTTATCCCTGTGGGTTTTGCCAGTGTTTATTTGTCAAAAGCCGCTCAAGTTCTAGGGCAGTTTACAAATTGTGAACTCTGTCTTCAGAGCTCCTAGTTTTTGTGTTGTTATTTATCACCATTAACAGTGCTTTGACAGTATCTAAATTTCATTATACAACAGTAGAATGATGTCCGAATGATCATGAACCTCGCATTATGCTGCTTACAAGGCATAGTAATTATAAACTAAGATGCTGTCCATTACTAAAACTTTTTTTTCATTTTCTCTGCACTAAACAATAAGATTTTGAAGACAAAAGAACAAGAAAATTTTATTAACTTTCCTGACTCTCAGTGGTATAACTAATGTTCCATTTAAAATAAATTCAAAGGAGAAAGGAAGAAAGAAAGAAATCTCACAGTATTATAGAGTAAAGCAACAATCTCAGTTCTCTCTACATTATGACTGCTAGATTATGAGGTTTAAAATCTGCTTTTCAAAGAGTTTGAAGCAATGGTTTTGTAGTTTGAAAAAATAGGGAAAAAGCTATGTTTTAAGTAATGCTTGGGTTGAGAAGCATACTGTGAAATAAAAACAATAGAAGTACTGCAAGAATTTGAAGTTGAACTGATTGGATACTAGACTAACATTGTCATTATAAATAATGTAGACAGACTCGAGGCTTAAGCCATTTTTTTTAGATATTAAGTGGAATATTTTCAGAAACTACTGAGTTTTGAATTTCCTTTCTGAGTTCTCATCTGGGAGTATAATATCTAAATAAACGTGGTGATCCACTCCAGAAAAAGTCTTTTTAAGCCTGTCACAAACTGACACAATCATTAGTCACTTCTGAGCATTAGGAAATACTGCAACTTTCTAAGAACCAGAGCTTTCTTAGTAATGCAGTTCTGTTCCTATTGATAACTCTTGACTGTTGACAGAAAAAACATGATTTTAAATGATGCGGATTTGAAAAATAAAAAAGACTCACAGATTTACTATGAAAGATCTCTTGTAATATAATTGTTTAATATCTAAAAATCCTGTATCTAGCAATTACTGAAAAAAGACTATCAGTCAACCAGGCCATATGCATGTACTATTCACATACAATATTTTCCAGAATTTTTCAAACTTCCAAACTACTCATTCCATATTGGTGAACTATGGGTAGCAATACAAATTTTCATGGAAGACAATTCAGTCCTGTAATTATTCACAACAGTCATAGCAATGAAAACAACATAAACCATAATAAAAGCCAGGGTGCATTTATTGGCTAATGTAAACCCATCTAAAAGTTTGGAACTGAAGCCACTGTCTCTTGCAAAACTATGCCAAAGTGAATCATTGAAGGTCCCAGTTTACAATAAATTCACTATTTTTCGGATTTATTTTCTTAATGAGTTTATACCAAACGAAATTTTCTGAAATACTTACAGTTGAACTCAGTAACATCCTGAAGGGTGCATATGCTTTCAGTGTGTAGGTATTGGTGGTGTTGTGAAGCATGAGATAATACTACAAGAATAATTTGATCCTGCTTCCTAGTAGGAAAGGAAATAAAATTCTTAGTATAAAATTTCAGTATGTACTAATGGAATAATAACGAGAAGTTCTACTATAAAGAAATACATCATTAGTTAAAGCTGATGGAATGTGAGAGAGATCTGAATGTATTTTTTAGTTATAGAATCATTATAAGCAACAACTTAGAAAAAAAAACAATGCTAATATCCTTCAGAAAAAAAAAATCTCCGGTATAAGAAGGTATAACATTATAACTACAAAAAACCACAGAGAGGGTCTTTATTAGTATATTCTGTATGATTCTGAATATCTATGTTGGAAACCAGGTTAATTTGAAACAAGAATAGTAATTGGATACTAGGGTGATAAGAGAAGGAGCCCCTATTAAAAACACAATCACAGCATCATAAGGTGGTTTGGGATGGAGGAGACCTTAAAGATCATCTAGTTCCAACCCCTTGCCACGGGCAGGGGCACCTTCCACTAGACCAGGTTGCTCAGAGCCCCATCCAATCTGTCCTTGAACACCTCATCTACTTCAGCACAAAAGTGACTGAGAAAGATATTGAGTGTCTATAGATTTACTTGTGAGTAATAAAAAGAACGGGTCACAGGAATCACACACCTAACCAAATGTGATAGGATGCACTTGAAGGATTAAGTGGAAATTATTAGAAACAGATTGTCAAGAGTCCAATACTCACTGTCTGGGTTCTTTTAGATATTCCACACATGAAGAGTACAATGTTTAATACCAAATTTACTATTTTGAAATTATCTGATATTGCATGGGGTTTTGATTGAGCAAAATGATACACTAGTATACTTAAATCGCAACATGAGCCCAAATCACACTTAGTAGAGTGTAGCTGTGTGTTTATTGGTAACAGATTTCAATAGAAAATAAGAACAAAAATTTTTAACCTATGAGTAAGCTGAATGCTAGAATTATCATCTGAATGAAATAATAAAAAGAAAGCTTAAGGTTTTCAAGATACTGTTTTCTTATTCAGGAAGGAATTTAATAGCAGGACAGGAATCCTCTCAAAACTGGAATATTAAATCTAGGAAAAGAGTATTTAGAGGGACAATTTACTGTAATCTCCAAAGTGTAGCAGTAAATTTTTTTACTCTTTCCTGTAGCTTATTTGCCCTGTAGTTTTACTGCAACCACTTTGTGCTTTAGGACTGTGGCTGATCAGCTGCAGAAGACAAGGGCTCCCACACCAGTGCATAAGCCAGGAGTTTGTTTTCCCTGTTATCTTCTGCTTACCTGTGTGATTTGTAACTGCAGTTCTGGAGTATGTAACTCTCAGACCTGAAGTTTGCTACTTGTGTTAGTGTGTCCTGCTGTCTTAGGTGAAGTCAGTGCACACAAATTAACTATTCCACAAACTGCTGGGATTACAGGTCTAGCTCCCTACAGACCTGGCCTAAAAGGCCTACAGAATGATAGAACAATACTCCAATAGAATTGAATGTCTATTATTTATTGAAATACTAAATTCTTTGTAGAGAAAATATTTCTAGGCTTGTTTATATTATCTTAGATAATGCTTACAAAAGTGGAAATTTCCCCTCTCAGTGTACTGGAAAGAAATTTAGGTGCCTTTTATTTACCTTAGTAATTGGACTTGCACTCAAGGTTTTGTCTCACAAAAGATGATAAAAGCAGCTGAGAAAGGTAATTGTGTGTGTCTAGGAGGGAGGAAAGGAGTAAATTTTCCCACCAAATATTTGCATGTGACTTATCACAGAGAGTCACAGGAGAGGGGTAAAGCAGAAAGCCCAGGACAGCTTATTCTACTATCTTTCAGGCCCTGGTTCCACCAGGTCATAGTTTCTGATCTGCATCCATAGGTTTTTCAGAGACCTAGCAGTGATATATCAGAATTAAGGGTGTCAAACTTGTTTCAGGATAAAGCACCAGTCTTCCTGCAAGCACCACAGCTTGACCTGGCAGAGTTTCAATGATACTGCAGGCACTGTGATTCCTGTTGAGAGGGTAATTCTGAGCTCAACTTGCATGATGGACAAGGTATTTTAACAAAGCTTTTCTCAGATTGTGAGCAGAAACAGTCCCAGGAGTACCTTTTAAAGGTGTTGCCAGTCTATGTTTTTCTGAACGTTAACAGCACTTTTAGAACTGCTTTTATTTCTTTCCCTTTCTCTTCTGCCTAGTCTATAATCTCTTGCAATTTATTCTACTTGCTTTTCTGAAGACAAAAACATAAAACAGGGTTGACATATTCTTCATCTCAGTAAGAACCTAAAAATAACTTTACTTCTGTATAGTATAGAGATTTCTTTCTGGTATCCAGGATTTAAACATTTAAGTGTTTGTTTGTCAGGTGGGGAAAGGAGGCAATGGCTTGCTGAATATTTCATGCTTTATCCATCCTAAGGTACTGGGATTGCACATCACTAACTCCAGATGTACTCCATCACTCTGTGCAGTGAAATACACTGAGAATAAAGCTAGAATAAAGCTAAATTGAAGACCTTGAATTTTTGTTACCCAAGTAATCCTGAGAATGTCTCATTCTTCCAAAGTACACTGAGTGCTGATTCAAAAGGAAAATAAATTATAATAAGGAGTTATACAGAAAACTTCAGTGTCATTTTAGGACATGCAGCATAGTTCACAGTGTTACCTTTAGTATTTATGGCACATCATCTTAAGAGGGCAGAAATTGAGGGATGGTTTTAAAGGAAGCATCTCTAAAAATTATGAGATATTCATCAGATACATTCAAGAGTTACAACAGTACTGCAGAACACAATTTCAAATAAAATCTAATACAATAAAGGACAAACTTAGCAATGTTGTATAAAATATTTGCATAGAATATATAAACATATATATACATATATATATATATTTTTTTTTTAAGCAAAAATGTGATATTAAGCTGAAAACGCATAGAGGAAACATGACAACAAAATCTTGCACCAGGAAAATAGATGCAAATTAGTCTAAGCAGCTTAACTTTATTTGTTTAAAAAAAGGGGGGTGGGGATGAGGCTCTATAGCAATATTTTTTAAAATATTAAAATATATGTTTTTTTCAACATCAATGACTACATTGAGATTCAACAGTGATATGTGATATATTGTAAGCCTCAAATATTTGGAAGCAAATATTTAACTCTGAAATATTACTATATGGTAAATTTGAAGAAAAATATAATAATCCACTGCCAAATGTATCTTATCCAGGTAATAGATTTGTTCCCAATTCTCACTCAAACTAACTTACCTCAAGTTTCTTTCAAACACTAGTGTGGCTTCTCTGGGAATTTGAAAACCAGATGTTGTTTCATCTTATTTAATTGGGATGTCAGAAAAAAATTTTATCTACTTACCCATACAATTCTAGTGGGATCAGCTGTGCATGCTCCTTTTCACAGTTACATCAGAACCAGGAATAGTTAAAAGAGGAGCAGAACTGTGAGAATGTGGTTAAAAGAAATACAGACACAGTGTTGAAAATTCAATTGTCTTCACAAACATTTTTTGCATGTTGAAAATGTGAGTATCTTCTTGCAAAACTGTTAACTGAAAAACTTGAAACTCTTCAGGTATTTAGGCACTGTTAATTGACGCTGTCATTAATTACAACAGGGAAGTGATTCAGCCACTGAAGAGATCAGAATAATTTCATTTTATTTCTTCTCTAGTTATGTCATCAGCTGGAAACTCTGCTGGAGAGTTTTTACACTGGAACTCCAATTATGATTCCTGTGCCATCCTTAAAGCTTGTCAGATAACCATTACTGAGAAAGCTTAATGGTAACTAAAACAAAACAAAAGAGCGGAATATCCAACCACGAACATAAAAATTTCCTAGAATGTGGAGCTTTAGGAAAATAAATTAAGAGGGTGAACTATCTTCACTCTGTTGGCTCAGAGAGCAAAGTACAAATATGGAAGTGCAAAGTTTATCAGAGAATCACAAAATCATCAAAGTTGGAAGAGACCTCTGAGATCAAGTCCACCCTGTGACCAAACACCGCCATGTAAACTAGACCATGGCAATAAGTACCACCAACAAATACCACATCCAGTCTTGTCTCATGAAAATACACAGAGAGATGTGCATGTGTACATGTGTGTGTGCGTATGTATATATATATATTTTTTTCCCCCCTGACCCTGATGCTGATAAGTACCCCTCCAGTCACTTGGTCTCTCCACATTGCAGGAGGAAAGGGGAAGCAAGTCACAAAAGAAAAGGTGAGAAAACTTGTGAGTTGAGATAGAAAAAGTCTAGTAAGTGAAGAAAAGCTGTCTGGGAAAGAAAGCAAAATAAGCAATTTATTTACTACTTCCCACCAGCAGGCAAATAAAAATATTTTTCCTTCCTCTTCCATTTTGTTTCAGCTTGTATTACTGAGCACAACATTTAATATGGTATTGAATATTCCTTCGGTCAACTCTGGTCAGTAATTCCCTCCAACCTTTTTGTGCTTTCCCATTCTGTTTACTTGGGGACAAAGAGTGGGTATTAGAGTAAGCCTTGACATTGTGCAAACTCTGTTCAGAAATAGCCAGAATGCTGCTTTGTTATCAACACCGTTCTTGTTGCAAATCCAAAACATGGCATCATTCCGACTGCTATGATGAGAATTAACCTTATTCCAGGCAGATTAATTGTGATCATATATAGACTCAAAGTGACACAGGTAAGGAAGTAAATGCTAACATGATAACTTTTTTGCCAGGCTTGTCTGGTATTTTACTGTTGGGCATTCTGATTCCAAATATTAATAATTTTAAAGAGATACCATTAAAAAAAAATCCTGTAGACAAAAGAGCTTCTTCTTTTAAGTTTGGGGAATGATGTTTCCTGCACATGTGAAATATTTTTTCTGTATATTATAATACTCTTAGTAGATACAAACCTATTGATATACAAATGTGTTTCAGAGATTAAATTATGTGACAGCTTCCTAGATGTATTACTTTTTAACTTTTTTTGCATTTAAGGGCTTTCCCCTCAGTATTCAGCTTTAGAAAGATCTTGAAAAAATCAATAATTATTTTCTTCAGTAATTTAATCCATTTGATCAAGACTTAGAATTTTTATTAAAAATATTGATTTAAGTATGAGGAAGATGTTAACAAGACAACCATTATTTCAGAAAACATCAATAATTTTTCATCTTTAACATGGCTCATACAAGATTCTGCATATTTAACTATTTTGTAGTGCAAAAGGGAATAACAGGTGGTTATCAATTCTTAAAGACTCACAAGGAATAGGAAAGTGAAGATAATCAGGTCTACTGTGAGAAATTCTCCCTTGGGCACCTCTCTTAAACCTCTTTTTCAGTTAACTCATTCCAGGTTTTAGTGTCGTGAATTAGGATAGCTGCATTAACCATGGAGTTGAAAAGTCATGAATGATATGTGGGGTTTTTATACAAAATTTCCAAAGTCCCTTTGAAATGATAAAGTATTGATTTTCTCAAAGCTTCCCAAAATATTAATATTAATTTGTAACTGTTCCGAGTGATTTAAAATGTGCTGAAAGGGGCTAATGAGTAATGTTTAGATCTAAGCATAATCAAATCAGTCAGAATTTTTTAGAGACAAGGTTTTTTTTCTTCTACCCTTGCTATCTGGCAAAAGCTGGCTGTTAATATTTATGTAATAAAATATTATCCTGTGCTAGCAAAAAAGCATTCCAAAATTTATTCACTAAGAATATTAGTGAATTCTTGTTCCATAAGAATAAAACGGCTTTTGTAGCATAAAGTTTCAAGTATCACTCAGCACACTGTAGAGAACAATAAAAGTTCATCATCAGGACAGCTCATCGACAAACAAAGGCGATCTTAAATGAATTATTTTATCGAGTATGGCTCTGTTTACTTTTAACCAACACCAACAGTTTAGTGTGGCATTAGAAGGTGGCTTTCAACCACGGATCCCTTCATCCTGTTCTTGGAGTACCTTGTCATAAGGTCAGTATTTCTAACAACAAAATTCATTTCAAAGTGCCGTGAAATCATTCTCTAACCACTTAGTGGTTCTTTAAATTAATTTCTACTCCATTTTTAAACTGCCTAAGTCATGCAAAGAATTATAATTACATTAATTCTTGTGCTGTCTTTGAATTGAAAGAATAATTGTAACAAACAACTTCTTAATAAATAAAAGATCTTCAACCAGAGGAATAGTTCAAACTACTTGAAATTTTCATGTACACTTCCTTGATAGTGGGACTGTGTCGTGGGGCACTATGATATGCTTGTTTGGTGTCCCAACTACTTCACTCCTCTGAATTTCTGTCAGAAAAATAGTTTTTATTTCAGCCGTCTCATTAATCGGATGCACTGCCTTTCTTGCTTTCAAGTAAGATCTAAACAAAACTAGTCAAAAAGAAAAAAAAGGAGGGACCTCCAAATGTCATCTGATCGATCCTCTGCTCAAACCAGGACTAGCTTCAATAGCATCTCATTGCTCAGGATGCTCTTCAGGTGAGTTTTGAGACCCTGCAGCAATGGAGCTTTCACAACATTCCAAGACAATGTTTTCCAACAGTCATGTGCTCCTTTACTGTAGAATTTTTGGCTTACATTCACTTTGAAATATGCCTGTTGCAGCTTTTTGATTTTTTTTTTTTGTGTGTGTTATTAAGATGCAGTCTGGAGCAGAGCTCAGATGTGCCTTCCTTATAGGTTCTTTTAGGTAGAAGAGGATTGCAATCAGGTCTTTCCTCAGCCTTCTCTTCTAAAAGCCTAAATAAATCCAGTTCCCTCAGTTTCTCCAGGTATAACACGTTCAAGTTACTTACCCATTCCACGGTCTTCCTCTGAACTCTGAAGTTTGTTGATAATCCTGAGCATAGGGGCCAAAAGTCGTTACTGTATCCCACCTGTAGGCACAATGGGACTGAAAAACTCTGATTAAGGCTGACAGTAAGTTATTAATAATGCTACCTGACTTGGAAAAATCATAATAATGGTAATGCAAAATCCTAGTATAATAACTGAAAGGGAAAGATGCATTTGCATGGATAGCTGAAACTTGAAATATCAGCAGTGAAGTTGTTGTGCTTATTTTGTGTCATTCTTCTCATCAGGAAATTTGTTACATTCCTCAAATAACCTCTCATGAAGATAGTTTATTGTATGCTAGGACTTATTGATTATAACTTAATATTTAAATGTATTTAAAGAACTTGACAGTAGTGTCATTCTATTGTGAGTTCCTTTAGAGCTTACTCTCTTCCCTCTCACTCTCTATTTAATCAAGAAAATTTTGACATAACATTTGCCTTCAAAATACTTAAGGTTTCAGGTGAGATACTGTATGTATAATTACACTAATCATCTTTAATTTCTCATCCCTACAAGCCTTTGAGCTTAATACCAGAAGAAAACAACCCAATACAAAACAAAACAAAATAAAACAAAACAAAACAAGAAAACAAATGAAAGAAGAAACAAATATACTGTATTTTCATATGCAAAATAAATTTATCATTTTTTATATGAATCCTTAAACTCTTTACTTTGTAGAACCTCATACTGGCCTGTCTACCAATCAGGGAATTTCATTTCAAATCTCTAAACTTCTTGGAAAAGGATGAACAACTTCTGGAAAATCTTTTGTGAAGCAACATTATGGATGGTTCACACAATTACGTAATGTGAATAGAATGAGCTTCCTTAAAGTTTGTAGGGTTGACAAAAAAAAGTAAATTGCACTCATGACAATATCTCACACCATTTCTATTAAAATAAACAAAGGCTTTTTGCATTTAAACTGATACTTATTGCACTTGGGCACTGTCTGTATTCCTCATCTTTTCATCTATGTAAAATTATGACCTTTCATTTCTCCCTATTTATACATTACTTTCTTTGATCTTTTGAACTGTAAAAGTCCTCAAAATATTTACAATGATGAAGATTTTATGAATGTCAATATTAACTGCTCTATAGTCTATGTAGATTTTACTTCTTAATAACAATTTAAATTGAGAAGAACCAATTGCTCAACAGAAATAACCCACTTCTGGATTTTTGCTTTGTTGCTCCAGTGTCTTTTGAGAGTAGGCCCATCAGGTATATAACTCTCTTACAAGATATAATTACAAATTGTGCTCTCTACTTTTTTAATCATTTTTCTAAAGGAAAAAAAGCTAATGAGTTTTTTCTGAAACTCTTTAAAGCTTCAGGAGCTCTAAGTATGTTTAATGATTTATAAGTTTACATTAGTACACAAACTTCAATAATATTACCAAAATTTTGCTAAATTTTTAAATTGGTAAAGTTACTGAATTTTAGAAAAAAAATTCTATAATTTGGACATGGTCCAACACTTGTGCAGCCACTACTTGTAACAGCTATAGAGGTTTCTTTTTCCCCAGGCTATACAGGCACATATTGCATCTACAAAGGAAATCTACTGAGCGAGCACTGTTTGCCACACCAAAAAATGTACTGAAGCCCAGAACAATGGTACATTCCAAGATCTTTATTTCACTTGATGTCTAGCTGCAGACAGTGCCCTCTGACTCAATACACTCCACATTAATCAAAATCTTAGTGCTCAGAGATTTGAATGATCTTGTTTTCTCAGCAGTGATAAAGCTGCTTGACAGAGCAGTAAATGTGTGGATCTGTGTGTGGGCACCTGTGCTTTAGCATACACACATTTGTGCTGGGAAGGTATTCAGAATGGAACTAGAAGTAAAACAAATTTTCAAGCAAGAGCAAAAGTATAGCTTAGCTTGCTTGTGAGAGAAAACAAAAGAAATTATTGGTTCTAAGTCTATGGGCCCTTCAAATGGCACCGAAGAATACATGCATATTTGTATGCAAAGATGAAATGGTTCTGTAGGGACTTTGCTGATGTATTCATCCCCTCTAAACAACACTTAGGAAATATTGAGCAAAAAATTATGTTTCAAATATCTTACTGTTGTCTTTTCCCCCCTTCTTTTCTTGTTCTTACATGGTTTAGCTCACAAGGGTTGTGTAGGGCCAACTAAGGGTCATTAGATGCATCTAGTTTTTCAGAGTTGTTTCTAATATGCCTGGGATTTTAAAGGATTCATTCAACACATCAGCATGGGCAATTTGTTCAGGAAAGACAGGATGCGTAAGTGCTTGATCATAGTTTTTCATTCCATCATTCCATTACCAGTAGGTATTTAATACAAAAAGTAATATTGTCCAGGAACCTATGAAGATGAAAACAGCACCTAGATGTTTTCTGTACACACACAGCTGTAGCCATGAAAGTGGATGTAGTGCAGTTGAATATCTCATGCTCAATACCATGTAATCTGGAATCTAAATTTACATTTCTGCACATGAAAGTATACAAATGAGGAAAAAGAAAACCTAATCGGAGCATAACATTAAAGCCAGAGCAGAAGTTAAAGATGATGGAGCTCAAAGTAAGGCCTTTCATATTTCAAATTTCCATGAGAGATGACAAGTACTATGTAACAATTTAAGACACTAATTTACAGTCTCTCGATGCTTTCTGAACCTTATTGTAAAGAAAAACAATATCTAATTTTAGGTACAGATAGGAAGAATTCTCTTGTTTGTTTGCTTAGACAAGTGGATTGTTGTCAGAGAGTGAACCCAAACTGAAAGTCATGAAGAAGATCTCTGCAATCATTTCCAAAAGCTAAAAATAGCTTTTCTGGAGGCTTACAGTTAATACAGATTTTGTGTGCTCCTACATGTCTAAATATATCTTTGTATTACAAGGTTTTAACATGCTGTTCATAACATTACAGGCAAAACCTGACACTCCTTCTCTGTAAACAAACAGATATCTCAATAGTCTTTTTTTTTTTTGTTCACTTGCTAGTAAATTAAACCTTCACGCAGCAGTATTGCTTTCAATCTACTTCATATAGTTTGTTGGAAGGAGAGGCTTGATAACTTGCAAAGCTGTCTGAAGACTTACTAAGATGTTGAATTATGCCGACTGTACAGATTGAGCCAAGAGAACTGAGATAGGGAAGGTGTCAGTCTTACTGTCAGACTATAGAAATAAGCTGAACAACACAGCTTAGCTACTTGGTAAATACACCTGTGTTTGTTCAGTTTAGGTTGGGTTAAGTTTTTGTTTGAGGAAAACTGAACAGGGCTTTGAAGTGTTAAAGCTACTGAGACACCTCAAAATTTCACACATGCCAGACACCCTGTGAAAGCTGGTCACAGGAGGCACTTTTTTTCTTTTTTATATTACCTGTGTTTCCATTCAAAATGAAAATCTAGCAACAGGAGTTTTCAGATAGGATATTAAATGCATGGGGGGTTTTGGTTTGATTGACTAGTTGGTTTTCCTTTCTTCTTTACGTGTTATCTTCTCTTCCTACTGTGAAAAATGCTTACACACTTTGAGCATGCCCAGGTATAATCCCCACCTTCTCAGAGTGTAAGGAGCACCTGATAGCGATCATCTAAATATTTAAATTAACAGTTTACTTATTATTTCTTCCTATGAGGAAAAGTTTCTGCTATCTATTATGTATGGCTTGTCTTTCTTTTAAAGCTTAACTTCAGTTTTTTATGTCAACCTGGAAGTATTTATATCTACATAGATGTATGCTTTGTATAAATCTAGGTGGCTATAGTGTACACAGTCTATGCTTAAGTCTGGTTTAGAGATGTATGAACGTATTTTGTCATGGTAGAATTTTTGAAGTAATTTTAACTTGGCATTAGAAGAGTATTACAAGTGCCAATGTATGTTAGTACCTTGAGAAGCTACAGCAAAGATGTTTTTATCAGAATTTGCTGCAGGCATCATTTTCACTGTTTTTTTTTTCCCATCCAAACTGAAAGAGTTTTAAGATTTTTTTTTTAATTATGTCACCCTGGGATCTATTTGAACCAAATGTGGTGTTGGAGTCAGTGAGTCAAGCTCCCTGCTATTGTCAAGCATCCTGTCACAATCTTGACAAATGTGTTTTGAGATAAGCTGCAATACTACTGGTCATATACTCACCAAGAAATCTGTCATCTGGAAGCATCATCAGTAATAAATCTAAAAGTGTTAAATGAACAGATGTGGGGAAGAAAAATAACTTGGAAGAAACAAACAAAAAGCACTTCAGTCAGAAAGCATCATGTGGCACCATCATTTTCTTAAACATAACCACATTTGTTGTTTTGTCTTCTATTCCCTGCCTGTCCTTGAATAGAAGGCAATCCCTGCCACTAGCTTGCTTACTCTGATTCCACACCTTACAGGCTTAAAGACTTGCTTATCTTCATCTAGTACTCTTACCTACTTCGTAAAATCAAGAAATGTGCCAAGTAATCTAACATTACATTTAGGAAAAAAATCTCAAGCAGCGGCACTTTTAAAATTCAGACACCTCTCTGGTTGAGATGCTTAAGCACAATGACAGAGCAGCCCAGGAAAGACAGTGGATGCAATGCTCACTGAACTTTTATGATACATTACTATTTTTTTTCCTATTGCTTCAAATAATTTGGAATCAAAAGCAGCTATATTTTAGAGACCAAAAAGAGAAAGTCAAGACTCTGCCTTCCTAGCACCTAACCATGTATTAAAGAGAAAAATAGGAAGCTGAACTTTGAAAAATCACATTCATAATGCTTCGAAACCTTAACTCTCCTTACAAAATAGTGAAGTAATCAGTAGCTCTAAACTATAACAGAGCTGTTAACTAGTTTTACTAAAATTTTAGAAACTATCACTTTAAAAGTATTTCCTTTACTACTTCATGTTTTAGTAACACTAATTCAAGACAAAATATATTTTTGTTTCCTTTAAGTCTATGGAGAAATATTATAGAAAACCTTATTCTGCGTAAGAATCACAGCTGCTGGCTATGCATTAAAATTAGGTATTTTTGTTGAAATCTGGTGACTGGGAGTCCTTTGACAGCATTTTCCAGAAGCTAAGGCTTGTCTTCTCGTGCACTGTGAGTGAGAAAACGTTACTCGAGCTTTCAAACAGCTATTGTGTTGAAAGCCAGAAGTGTATCACCCAGCACTGTGTCTCTTCCTAAAGGTCTGTTAAAATAACTGGGATTACTCTGACACCAGAATCTGCCACGGACAGGTTATCTGGAAGTGTGAAGGCCACTGTGCTTAAATCCATTTCCATTTGTACTGAATGCCTATACGTAATTTAAAAACAAACAAACAGAAAAATAAAAAAACCGAAACACCAAACATCAACAACAATAAACCAGTGGGGATTGTAAAACACTTGAAAAGCCTTTTGAGCATTTTCAGTTTAGAATTTGATAGCTCAGTCCATGAAGCAGAGAAAACACCGTTGTTATGACAAGTTCTATGCAGATCTAATTAATTCTTCAGAGTGAATGGCTATTTGCTGGAAAAAAACATATAATGATGTCACTGAAGAAAGCATGTGTTGTGCTTCTGGGTATTCATAATTCTTTGACATATAGATAAATACTTTCTGCCTCAACCAAATATGTGGTTGAAAAAGATAGTATGAGAAATTCTTTTGCTTATTATGCAAAAAATGAAACCACCTCTGTTTCTTGAGTTAGTGGGGCTTCCTGTGCATAATTATAGGCTTCCTGTGCTCAGATTTCAGCATGTTTCTAGAAGGGGTAAAGCTTGCAGTACAGTTACTTTATGTCGAAGGAAAAAGATAAACTCAGGATTCTGAAACAATACTTTGTGATATTTTTCTGCTCGAAGTTCATTGAGAAATGGTCCAACCTTGTATAATTTCTTAGAAACCTTTTAATTATAGTAGCAAAAGTCTTCCTAGAAGAGCTGAATTTGATATATAAGTTATGCAGTACTGATTTAAAATTTGGCAGATCAGTACAGTTAAAGCTGCACAAAAAGAAGTCACGAGGTTTTAAGTTGCTTGCTTGGGTTTTGCTTTCATTTGGTTGATTTGGGGTTTTTCCTTCCTTCTCCACATCATTTTATAGAATAGAGGAAAGATTAAAACGTTTGCAAAAAAAGCCCTCAAATTAAGCTTAGCAATCAAATGATATCCGGAAATGTTGTAATGCTTTTTTCCATTGGGAAATTACTTTAGTAACTATGAAAGTATGACTCGCCCAAGAAACTTTTTATTTTTTTGTCACTTTCTGAAATCTTTTGGTGCTGGCAAACTGTACGCGTAAAACATATATTAGCAAGCCCAAGGTGCCACCACAGATATATAAAAATTTCTCAATCCTGGGTCTCACATTAATGGTTGCTGACCTGGCTAGATATGCCCAATCTGTCAGGGGTATTCTAGTGCTCAGATAAGATAGCACCAGGGGTGTCAGGAATTATTGAAATAAACTTTTTTCAAAGCCAGTTCTTGAAAATTCAATCAGTTGCAACTGGGGTTGATTCTTGACTAATGGGATCACTTAGGAGTTCTACCAGGCCCAGAGATATCTTAATAATCTCACAGTTTGAAAAATTATTTTTCTGCTATGGGAAGCCCAGGAAGAGGTACATTCTTGGGGTCTTTGGTCTGGTTTAGGAGCAAATTTTACTTGGCTGTATGTCTCCACTGTCAAGCTCAGGGATCCCCAAGTACATTTTCAAGATCTGTTGAAGTTGTTTGTCGCAATTGGATTATTTTACTGTTCTTTCTGAAAGTTTTAAGCCCTATTTGTAAGAAGGAAACAGCATTTTCTCACTTTGCCATGGCTTAACTATGCATTTTCATATGTATTCTGGGTGAATACATATGTATAGATACATGGTATGCATATGATATGTATAGATACATGGTATATATACAATGCATATGTACAGTGACCTGAATGTAAGTAAGATGGGCAGAAAGAAAAAACAAATACTGCTGTGCCCGGAGGGTTTGAAAAGGTGAGGTGTGTGTATTTATACATGTGTGTGCATATATGCATTCATATATGTATAGACTTGTTGAGCTTGTGCTGCTAAAGAGCAGATACTACAAAAAAAAAAAAAATGAAGAGCAGGACTGTGAGGTTATGACCTCCAGTGCTCTAGGCACAAACTTTGTCCAGTAATTCTCTAAAAAAGCAAGCAGCTAATAGTTGCTAAAAGGTTTATTTATTGCAGAAGCACATCAGTCTCCAAGGCACCGTCGCAGACATCAAAGTCCTTACTAAGTTTAGTTTAGAGTCCCAAGTTAAAGCAGAAGCTGTCCCCGAAGTTGTTGGTGCAGCAGTTCCTATCTTCTTTTCATGTGTCGTCAGCTGTAAAAGCAATGACAGCAAAGCAGAGAGGCAAGAAAGGCAAAAGGCAAAAGCACTAACTCTGCCCAATACTAACTCTCATATAGGATTTTCCCAACAAGCTAAGATGCAAGCTAGGGCCACCACTCCTCAACCTATTAGAATCCTAATTTCTTAGCACACTAGGTTACATATAAACTATGCATACAATCTATCTTGTTCTATCTAAGAAATGTAAGCAATATTCTTACTATAGCTCTATTATGTCTAAGTCCTGTCTACAACTGTGGGCCTGGAGCCTCTACTGAAGATATCAGTATGTTTACAACCTTCACTAGAACTCAAGCTACTATTGTGGAATCCAGATCTTTTACTCACTAAAAGCACTACAGCTCCTACTAAAACTTACTGACTTACTTCTACTTTATGTATAAGTGGCTTAATATACTTCAATCCATCCAAAGGCTGTAATTCAATCCCTGCACCTTGATTCCTCCTTGAGGGATTCAAAGAATCCCCTAACTCACTGACTCCGACACAGGACAAAACTATCCAGTTTAAAAGAATCTCTTAAGTATATCCATAATTTCTTACTCATAAAGATCTTGATTGAATTTCATTTCATTTCTTCTCTACAAGAAGTAGTTCAGGATAAGAATATTTCCTACATACAAAGAAAAATACGGTTTCTTCTATCTATCCGTCCCTCACCCCATATTTTTCAATCAATTCAAGTAGTGCACACTTTTTAAAAGGGAGCTTTCCTTTACAGTACATGTTGTTCCATCACTTTGGTGCCAATGGTAGGTGTCCAGCTCTTCACAAAGCACTGAATCTATAATACAGTTGTGTTATTCACACAATTGCTTTTCATGAGCTGGCTCTGAGCCCATGGGTATAAGTGTCTCTGTTTGTGCTAGCTCAGTGGTGCACACGATGATATAATTGTTTCTTGACTAATAAGCTGTAATGTGAACCACACAAACTGTGGAAATTTAATTTACAAGGTAAGCAGTCATTTGACCATGAATTGAAGATGCTGCCACATAGAGGATCCAAACTACACAGTAGTGAGAGGCTGCTCTCTGCTATGGACAAAAACTGCTGCTGGTAAATGAAAGGGCTTCTGGGAGACCATTACAGGAAAGAATACAGGATTAATAGCGTCCGTCTCCTTAGTGCAGGAACAATTTATCAGCGACTATGGAAAGGTAAACTCAGATTTTATGGCTGTTTTCATTCTGTTCAGGACAGATTAATAAATTGAACAAAATTTAAAAAAAAAAATTGAAAAATATGAAACGGCTATCCTTTCAGTGATACTTGTAAGTAAAAGCAATTTAAGCCTACTAAATTGTTGGAGACTCTTGGATTACCTGAGATTTTCCCAGCTTTATGAATAACATCAAAATGAAGGTACAGCTAGATATTTAAGATGCACACTCTTTTTTTTTTTGCACACCTTGACCTTTCTTTCAATTTAACACTGCAGAAATACCTATTCTTGTATCTCCCTTTAAAAGTTGGCTAAGTTGGCTAAGCATGTTTGAGACATCTTTCCAGGCTCCTCCAGGCAAAATGGGAAGTATAACTCAACTAGCTTTTACACACTGAATGTCATCACTGCACAAGTTAATAAAAAATTAAGTAGGTTTTTTTTTCAGTAAGCAACATGGTGTATTACAAAGGCTTAGTACTGACTATTAAAAGATATATTCTCGTTTGCATTCTATTGCAAATTTGTTAAGCTATGAAGAAATATTAAGAATGTTTAATTAGAATACTGATAATGACAATTTCTTAAAGCTTTTTCTTGCAGCTAGTTCTTTTATTTGGAAAACAGAAAACAAAACCTGGTTGCTTGCGTGTTGTGAAATCCAAGTGGAAAAAAAAAAAGAACACAGTGAAGATCACATGATTTTCTGGATCCAATAGTCTGAGGACTCTGAACCAGTGAGTATTTTTCCTAGGAGCCTACACAAAATTTTCCTGAAACAGCTAATAAGGAAAATGGGGAGAAAGAATGGCCCATTCCATTGCCCAGTTTCAGGTCAAATTGACTGTTCTTGCAGGGAGAAGAGATACAGACTGGCATATTCTGCAGAGAAATTACCCATCAGACTGCACACTAAGCAGAAGCCTTTATTTGGGTGTGTCTCACCAGAGAGGTGCGATACAAAGACTTTCCTATCAGAGGAGAAATTCAGTAAGTCTTCATTTCCATTTCCAAGTGAAAAATTCTTTGATTTTTTTTTTTTGTTAGATTTTGTTTGTTTGTTTGGGTTTTTTATTTGTTTGTTTGAGTTTTTGCTTGTTTGTTTTTTGTTTAGTTTTGAAGAGTAACATCCTTGTGTCATGCTCTTTGAGCGGAGTATCATCAGTGGCTAGGGTCTTCACAATACTCTGCTGCTTCTCCTTTGGTAGAAGAACTTTGATGGTGATATCATTCAATAGGACTTTGCTACACATGGGAAAATGGAAGCATAAGGAGCCACACTAATTTTCCTATTTTTTACACATCTTGATAGGAAAACTTTAGCAACATTGACTCATCTCTTTTATATATATCTGTATCCATATCTGTATCTATCTTCTATCTATACTTCCATCTATACTATATATATAAATACACAGACTATGTATATATAAAATACATATTATAGCTATAATTAGAAAATCTTTATTTTATTCTGGAGGCTGCTATAATTATCCCAGCGTTAATAAAAGCCATATTACCTGTGGATTCAACACTGTAAAACTCCTTACCTGTACTGACCTAACTGCTTCTTGGTAGTTTCTTGATACAGATTTGTTATGGCAGATTTTTGTTTTAAACTCCTTAACTCCATCAGATCATTCTGCTATCATAGCAATTTTTCTTTTATGAGAGCTATTAAACCAGGATAAATATTTAATTGCAAACACACACAGCATGAGTTCTTAATATAGTTCCTTTAAGAAGTCACGGAAGGCAAAAAAACAGTTTCATACTTTGGTTAAAACACACATTTGCCTGTGAGTGAAGAATGTAGTTGACAACAGGAATTAGAAAAGTATTCTAAGAAGTAATGTAAAAAAGACACAAAAAAACCCAAGGAAAAAGCAACTATTTTTTATAGGGCTGCTTCTGGGAACCCACACTTTGCTGAAAAACCTCAGATTCTTTATTCTTTACCTAGGAGTCCAAACAGATATTGACCTGGTTTTTTTCTGGTTTTCATTTGAGATTCTTGATAGCTTTGATTCATCTGAAAAAGATGATTATATGATGATGATGATAAAGAAAGAGAGGAACAGCATTGCTCACAGCAGAAGTCTTCAATTTTCGTATCAGGTAGCTCACAGCATGAGGAATGATTAAGTTTTGCAGGGACAATGGAGATCATTTGATAAAAATCCTGGTCAAATGGAGTGTCCTAATGCAGGCTGGCCAAGACTATGTCCAGGCAGATTTGTCATCTCACCATCTGCTCATCCTGCCCATTCTCCATTAGCTTCTCTGTGTAGGAAATGCCTCATCTACCAAGCTAATAATAATAGAGTCATAGATGTTTATCAAGTTAGTCATTTATTTTCTCCAGGTCCTTGAATTTCTGAAGGCTGGCTCTGCTGCTAAAAACTGAGGTGAGAAAGCTCTTTGATACCTCAGCTTTTCCTGCATCCTGGGTCAACAGTGTTCCTGATCTGTTTAGCAACTTCTTCATGCTTTGTCTAGTCTTCCTTTTGTTACTTGTCTATATATAGAATTCTTTCTTGCTGCCTTTACCATCCCCTACCAGATTCAGCTCCAGATGAGTGTTGGCTTTCCTAATAGTGGCTCTCCATGCTTACACAGTGTGTCTATGCTTGTTACTTCTTCTATCTTCTGTATTATTCTTTGCTATGTTTGAGTTTTGCTGGGAGGTCCTTGCTTATTCATGCAGGCCTTCTGGCAGTATTTACTTTCACTCATTGGAGTAGACTGCTCACTAACCTGTAGAGTTGATCCTTGAATTTTACCCAGTTTCCTTGCATCCTTCTTCCCTCCAGGGCTTTATCTCATGTGACACTTTCCAGTGCATCCTTAAAGAGGCCAGAATCTGCTCTCTTTAAGTCCAGTGCTGCAATCTTGCTTTTTGCTTTCCTCTCTCTCACCAGGATTCTGAAATCTACTAACTCAAGGTCACTGCAGTTGAGGCTGCTTTTAACTTTCACATCTCCATCCAGATCTTCTTTGCTTATAAGCTGAAATTTTTAAAAATAGAGATCTGCTCCAAAAAGGTCAACATATCCTCTGGTTGGCAAACCAGAATATTCTGGCTTTGCCCTTTTGTCCTCTAAACCATATGTGTTGTGAATGTCTATAACTATGCATATATTTTAAGCTCTGCCCACATTCCACTTCTATCATATCAAGTATTGCATAAAAACTGTTTTGTTGCCTGCCAGACTCAGAGGTTTACTTCTCACTATGGATTTGGGGGTTTTGCTGCATGAATTTTATAGAGTGCTTACACTGCACTGTTACGTGTATGTTTCCATCGAGTGTAGAAGTTTACTCTCACAAGCAGTGACTATGAGAGATTATTTAGACAGCTTTAACAAAATATATCTGCTGTTTCTCTGATATGCAATCTTTCACTTGGGTGTTCATATGTGGGGAAAAGCTGTGGATCTACAGGAATTCGTTGAACCCATGTATTTTGTTTTGTTGGAAATTACTAACTTGACAACGCATTGTTGAGATCTTTTGCTAAAAATAAAAAAAGTTCTTCAAAATGCTGGAGATATTTTATTTCATACTGAGTTTTCTACTCAGCAGTAAAAAATTGTGATTCTTGTTATAATCACCTTACCAGTTATTAATAAGTAACATATTTGTAAATTAGCCCTTCAAAGACAGATTTTTCTCCCATAAATCATCAGTCAATTTTTTTTAATGATAGATGAAGACTTTTATGTATAAAATAAAAACCTTGAAATATCTAAATCTTAACAGATTAAATCCAGTCCTGATATATCTATTTAAGCCTGATTTCTGTCATCCTGGAACATACTCTAATTTCTCAATAGGCTTTAAGTGACCAGCATTACAGATGCTGTAAGAAGATGGTTGTCTTTATTTTCAATTAAAAGCAATTACAAGCATGTAAGTTCTTGAAAAATAAAACTGGTTCAAGTTTCACACTAAATGCTTTAAGTAATACATTACTTCTCGAAGAACCTGATAGGATGTATTAGTCTGTAAAGGGACCATTTACAGAAACTATGAAAACACCAATTGAAAGAAATGCTGCTGTTGGAGTTTTTTCAAGGATGTGTTATCATGAACTTAGTTGGATATGACTGAGAGGCCAACAGTTCAACATGGTGTCTTTTCCAAGTCATAGGAGGTTTTAGTTTGAAGATCATTAAATGCCTCAGTTGTCTTCCAGATTGGCTACTCCCTAGTTTAATCTTAAACCTAACTGTGTTCTAATTTTACACTTAATTAGTTTGCAGTAATGTGAAACATTGATTTTATTTTCTTCGAGTATCAAGGGCAGAAACATCTGCTGAACAGAAGTTTCTTCTTTTTAATGCCATAACTGATGGAACACTGCTATCCATCTTGGAAATATTAGAAATAAACTTTCAAGTACTTGCCCCTGGAGGGTTTTTAAAAATCCTGGTCTTGCACATCTGTTAGCCTCACAACTCTTTCTTTGTGTCTGCTTCTTGCTCTTGCTCTATTCTTCTATTGCCGTGGGAGCGTTTTTTCTCTCCCTCTCTTTCTCTTTTTCTATTCACTGCTTTCCAGAAGCTTCTCCTAGATGCACTTTCTTGATGCCTCATATATAAATTACTGTCCCTTCCCTGTAGAGAAATCTGTATGATCCAAGAAATCAAAATAGACAGCTCTTTTCTCTGTTGGTTAGCCATACATTTTTAACAAAACAGAACATATAATAGATGTGCCATAAGTGAAAACAGACAAACAAATGTGCATCAGCATTAATATCTAATAAGGATGCCTTTAAGAAGTAAGAGAATGCCTAAAGAGAAAAAGCTTGCATGCTAGAAAGAAGGCTACTCAACTTTGTTAGCTAGAACTTGCAACAGCTAGCATAAAAGCCTGTTTATATTTGATTAAGAAAAAAAATCTCTGAATTCTACTTTTAGCCCATATCTCTAGGTTCAAAGTAAAATTATCAAGATTTGGTTGGGCTGTTCCTTAGGATCTGAGCCCATGCATTTATAGCTGTAATTGAGGGAAAATTTCTTCCAAGATAGGCACCCTGAGAAATCTCCCATTGCCTGAGTTATGTACCTGCCAAGTTTCAGAATATGGAAATATAGCTGAAAAAATTTTTATTTCTAAATCTTTTGCATCTTTACTATTATAGCAATGCTTGTCATTGAGAAATGAAAGAGAAAAAATGTAACTATAAAACATTACTTTTTTTTACCTGACACACTAGTAGCAGAGAATGGGGAAGACGTTCTTTAAAAACTCTGCCAGGACACAGAGTTCCCAGGTACAAGCACTGTCCAATGAAATCTTGTCCAAAGATTTAAGGGCTTTGATGCAGATAACATTGCCACATATTTGTGCTAAGATGGAACCAGGAAGAAATGCACATTCTACTTCAACATTTCACATTCTTATCAATGTTTTTGTCCCACAGAAAAACTTTGAGGTAGTTTGAAAGACTCCTCTCATGCAAAATCTTTCCTAGGCAGTGTTCAGGCTCATTCAACTCTGATACCAGTTGTATCTCTCCTGTCTCCAATTACAAAATAAAAATAAATTTTTACTGCAGTTACTTTGCCTTTAGGACCCACAAGGTCCACATAGACATTATTGATAGCAAGAATGATGTGTTCATAAGGCTCCTTCAGCCTTAGTTTCTAGCACTGATATTCAAATTTTGAGTGAATATTAAAAAAAGATGGTTTTGTATAAGTTACCAAGCTCTCACATTTGACTAGTCTGAGTAGCTGTACCTTTACTTCTGGACTAAAAATATATTTGTAATGCACTATACTGAAGAATAAGGATCTTGATGAATATGGTCTCATTTAGAGTTCAGGAGCAGATCCATTGGAAAAAAAAAAAAAGAAAGAAAGAAAGGAGAAATTGAGAAATTCAATGTCTATGAATGAGCTTAATAGTCTAAGAAAGAAAAGTTCTACAATATCTATGCGTAACATGAATTCATCCTAAAAGCTATTTTATTACACCGTGTTCAAATTTTTTATAACTTACTCTCCCCATTTATTATTAAGGAGGCCTCTGCAGGGTGAAGAATTGTTTATAAAGGTGTAATCTATGGGTACAATTCCACTACCTGGATCAGCACCACAGGCTCTTTTTCGAAATGCAAATTACTTACTAGGGCTTGAAATTTTTTTGTTGTTTTCAACCAAAACTAGTTTAACACTCCAGGGATGTTCTGTGATGCTACTTGTAATAGTCAGAGGTTCTTTTAAATGTTTTTATGGTAGAGATTCTATCCAGGTTTGAATATCTACCCTAGGTCAAACTGAACTTAGCTACACTGACTTGACCTTTTTTGGGATTTTTGCTGCTGCTCACAGGGTCATGCAATTGTAAAGAACAGAGGTGGTTGTCCAAATCACAGAATGCTGAAAAGGTCAAAGTAACAATGCTGTCATCACTGTTTCTCTGGGTGTAAGATGTTAGAACTGTAGGCACATAAAACTCATGACTAGACTTGAAAAGCCTGGAAAATGATCTATGCAAACTCTTGGGTTTGGTGGTAAGGCTGATGGCAATGCTAAGTCATAAAAATGCTGTTATTCTGTTAAGGTTCTTATGATTTTGTGAAATATTTTTCTGCCATGTCAAATTAAGATTATAAACAATGTTTCATTATAGATATTTTTGTCTTTTATATAGTTTTCCCACAGCTAAATCAAGCATTACATGTTTCCCAGATGATGGTTATGTCTTACAACCTGTATTGTGCAAGACCTATGAAAGAATCTTATTTTTCTTTAATCTATGATGCTATCATAAAATTAGAATGCATGATTTTGGGTTTTAATTTTTTTTCCCCCCTCCACATTACAACAAGCTTTCCCATTCACATCCTTAGATAACTTTATTAAAAAAAATTCAATACTCCTGCAGCCTTATGTTTTACTATTGACTGGTATACAGCATATAGAGCAACTATTTTACATATTTGCTTTTCCATGATTTTGTACAC
The DNA here is from genome assembly GCA_013398595.1 of Tychaedon coryphoeus. Lineage (NCBI taxonomy): Eukaryota > Metazoa > Chordata > Aves > Passeriformes > Muscicapidae > Tychaedon > Tychaedon coryphoeus. Next base: position 771,191 of record WBND01000020.1, on the reverse strand, counting down.
AATGGCATAGGAGCCTCACTTGCCACATAAATAATATCAGATGAACTACATGACATTTTTAGCATTCCATTTGCAAATGAATTGATTATTTCAATTTCTACAAAATTTTCCCAAAATCCTGAAAAGACCAAAGAAACTCCACACCTTGTAAATCGAACAAAAAATTTGTTCTAAGTTAAATTAAAATTTCAACAGCCTTATCATAATACGACAGTTGATACAAATCTCAGTACAATAATGTGAACACAGTCCAGATTTGTACAGAGCAGCCTCACAAATTATAAATGTACAGTTGGTCTAGGTACAGCTATTATCTGCCCCTTTCCCCCCGTTTTGCACCTGTCTTTCCATTGTCCCTCTGGGTCCTAAGTTTGACATCTGTCTTTCCCAAGAAGAATAGGAGTGATAGCAGGGCTGCAATAAGTCATCATTGTCCCAAGTCCTCTACCTGAAGATATGTGATGTTCATAATGAGAGTTTCCTCCCCTTCAGTTTTGCATTTTTTTTGGATTTATTTCTTATGTTATCTAATATATTCTGCATCCTTCTCTTTGACTTCTTGCTAAAGTTCAATACCTCTCTGTGATAGTGTGCCCTGACTAATACAACTTTTCACCCATTGCTATGCAACCTAAAGCAGACCTTACCTCATGAGGTATTTACAGAACCAGCTGAAGCAGGCAAGATGGAAGTTCCTTCATTGTTACCACCATTAAAGCACCTTAAAACTGGCTCTGGACAACACAGACCTCATAATGTCCAGCAACTTTGCACCATCAGGTCACTACAAAGCCTTTTGCCAGGGATTATAGAATGGTAAAAGTTGTATCTGTGGATTTTAGTAAATATGCACAGGTTTTTTTGAAGTTTTTTTGTTAGAAACAAAATATATAGTATTCCATCTGAACTTTCACCAGAAGGAAAGGACTTACCTGTTTTGCAATTAGACTTAATAAATAGGAAGATAGTTCCCCTTTCAATCCCCAGGATAGTTAAACTTTCAACTCCACTCTTTGCACAATGTATGGTGTGGCTATGATGTGGCTCTCCTCTGATAGTAAAATTTGGTGAAAAGTGACTCATAGTTTATTAGAAAACTGGGTGATACTTTTTCTGTGTTTGGTGGAGAGACAGCATCAGCTATCTCAAAATTTCTGCTAGGAGTATTATTCCAAAGTCTTCTTTTCTACTGCAGGTCAGAGGCAGATTCACAAGATGAATGACAGCACCCACAACTTTTCCCAGCAACTGGGCTTTTAAGGAACTCTCTCAGGGTAAAACTCATTTCTTTTTTCCCCTTGCCTTTCTTGTGTTATTTTTAGTCGTACAGTAGGTACTAACTGTCATTCATTCAATCAAGACTGTTTTAATATATTGATAGACTTCTACTACTTTTGCTGGAGAAGTTTAATGTATCTGTCAAGACAGTTATCAGCATTTTGATTGTTTTGAAATTTTTTTAGATTTTCCTGCTTAATGCAATTGGTAGCTGCTCAACATTCACAGTCTAAATTCAAATATTGCAAGCTGAATAAATTTAAGGAAAGTAAATAGAGCAAAAATAGTTTAGGTAAGATTAAAAAAAACCTTTCTCAGTATAGAAACAGTTGAATAGAGTAATTTTAATCCTATATGTATTTAAAAATTATAGAAAGGTGTCGTGTTCTTATAAACAAAAAAAAATGAGAAGGAACTTAATCAAGGTTTATATAATTCACGTCTGTACAAGTGAAAGCTGAATAGCTAGGTTTTCCATTCAAATACTTTGGTCATGTAGACTTTTAAAGTCTAATTATTTTAAAGTTGAAATATCTGGCAAAATAAACAAAAGAAGAAGAAAAAAAAAAGAAAAAGAAAAGCTACATATGACATTTCTACCCCAACACACAACTACACAGGATATTGTGTAAAGTAATATTTTGAGAATGAGTACAGAAGTTTTCAGTTAGAAAAGTTAGAGTTGATTGGTGCTAGAAAAGGAATACTCAGAAAACTGCTATTATGGGAGTATTATAGGCAGGAGGGAAAAAAACCCCAAAGTATGACAAAGAACTTAAGCCTCAATTATTTTTATAGAATGCATATTTCGATATATTTTACTCTTTCTCTTGGGGCTTTCTTCAAAGCTTTGTCAGTACATGGTATTACTTGTCTCAAGCATATTTCATCTCAGCTGTCGTCTTGGCCTTAGTGTTTACATATACATATATATATGTAGATATATAGATATAAAAGAGCTATGATATTGATATCAGTGAAACCTGGTGGCATGAGTCAGCAGAAGTGCTGGGATGGAGGGGTGTGCAGGGCAGTGAGTTAGAGGTGTCAGAAGGGAGAAGGCAGATGTAAGAGAAAAGTTTGATTGTAGAGCTGTTACAGTTAGTACTGATGTGTTGAAAGCCTCTGGGTGAGTATTAGTGGGATGGAGAACAAAGGAGATGTAGCAGAGGATGTTTAATACCAATCACCCAGCCAGGATGTAAACACTGATGAGTTATTTTATAGGCAGTTAGGAGAAATTTCAGCATCTGTCCTTATGTGAAATTTCCTTGTCCTTATGTGAAATTTCAGCTTCCCAGACACAACTGGAAATATCACACTACTGTGACAAACAGGTCTTGGAAATATTTCAGGTTTGTAGGTGATAGCTTCTTGTCTCAGGCAACTGAAGAACCAACTAGAAAAGATGCCTTCCTAGATTCATGCCTGTGAATAAGAATAGGTATGTGATGGCAGGTGTCTGTCTGGCTAAAGTGATCATGAAATGCTTGAGTCTAAAATTTTCAGTGTAATGAGAAAAAAGGGACAAAAAGAGTCACTACCCTGGACTTCATGAAAACAAATCTTAAGCTATTCAGAGAACTGTGCAGCAGAGTACCCTGAGAATCTGCATTTGAGGACTTAGGAGTCTACAAATGTTGGTCAATATCACAGAACAACCTTTGAGAAATACTGGAGCCAGCTATGTCCTCAGGAAGTAGGAAAGAAGACCAGCTTGCCTGAATGTGGAGATCAAGAGTAAAAGACACTGCATGATCTCTTAAAGTGAGGCCAGACTGTGCAGGAAGAGCACAGAGCTGTGCTTCATATATACAGACAGAAGAAAAAAAAGGCCAAAGGTCAATTACAGCTGAAGCCAGCTAATTCTTTTTAGGAAAAAAGATCTTTTCAAAGTATATTAATAATCAAAAAAAACCCTACAAAAATACTCAGAAAAATCATTTTATTTATTTTAATTTCTCAGGGATATTTATTAATGTCTATGTTAGCTGAATAAACACAAGATGTGTTCTTTTCTAACAGTGAGTATTATGCACAGAATTTTAAAGAAAGGAAAATGTATTGTTAATTTAAGTTTATCTTCTTCACTCTTAGCAGCAACATAGAGGAGGCATGGCTAACCATATTCTTGTCTTCTCTTATGATAGTGTAATTACCCTAAATCTTACAACCATTGCCTTCTGATTGCAAAATTAAACATGCTTGTAAGTATGTATGTTGTAATGAAGTTATTCTCAAATTACACTAATAAAAAAAATCTGAGGGGAGATTTCAGTACTCAGTGTTCACAGTGTAGTATTGAGCTTATCAAATTAAAAAATTACTGTCTTACTGTAATATTCAGATGTTTTTCACAAAAGATCCACGTTTACATTCGTGGAAAGTATAACTCTCCTTTGAAAATGAACTTGAAGTGTGCTTTATAAGAAACTCTCTTTTTCACATTCTTTGCACCATTTGTTGCAAAAATCACAAATGAAGGAATCAATCCAAAACCTACTCTATCTGATTATAGTTTTTTCCTGTACAGAATGATGGATTCCTTAAGGGAACTACTTTCTGTATGTCTCTAAAATCTATGTTTGTATCTCTGTTTTTATTCAGAGATATATATCACCACTGCTTTGTGTTGGTTTTTTTTTTTGGCCGGGGTGGGGGGCTGTTGTTGCAAGGAAGGTTCTGTGAGAGCTTATGTTCAAAATTTGTAGAGACAACAGAACTTTCGGAAGTTAAGTGTTCTGCTAAGAACAGGTGACTCACACTGTGAGTGAAAAGGAAAGGTCTAAGAAATGAATTTTCTGCATTAGGAAAGGGTGATAACTTCCTGTATCCAAGAAATGGCTGGATTTTTTAACATGCATGAAATGTGTTGCTGCATAAAGGGTTATGGAGCGGCGAGAGAACACGGCAACAAGGCAACTCCCTTGCTTGGTGCAAGAAAGCAAGAAAGAGCAGTTTATTGAAGGAAGCCATTGCTTTTTATAATACAGTTTGTGCAAAACAAAATACAGACAGTTCATTGGTCAGAGAAAGAGACACCTCTTGTCCCAGGCTTCTCACGGATCCAGCAGGTGTTTATCTATTGTTATGATTCTTTCTCTCATGTTTACAGTAGAGAAAGAGGCCCTAGCTTGGGAAAAGTCTCAGCTAAGCCTGAGAAAGTTTCACGGCCTGAGAAAGGCTCAGACCCTGTGAGAAAGGCCTGGCTGAAATGTGCCTGGGCCTGCAGCAGTGTCCACAGAAAGGTTTGGATAAAAAATCTGAAAATGTACTTCTGCCTACAAACTTTTTTTCTCTACTAGAGTTCAGAGTTTGATGGTATTACAAGCTTCTCATATTTCTTCATTTTAGATAGAAACACTTAATTTTCTGTGCTTCTTGTTCTGGATTTTGTTTATGTCACAGAAGTTCCAAAGTAATAAGTCCTTTGCACTTTTCCTTTGAGTCTGCTTCAGATCTTGGCTAATTAACAAGAAGAAGAAAAAAAACTCAACCAAATTAATTATCTGTTTTTATTCTTTTTTCCTAAATAATATAATTAGAATGATGTTATGAAAGACTTGGTGAAGTATAAAATGATGAAGACATTGATGCAACCCAAGGAAATAAACAAACAAAAATTCACGAAATTACTAGACAGATGAGCATTTTTGTGGTGATAATTTTTCATGGTGGAATGAAAAAGACATAACTTGAAATAGAAATAATTAATTTCTTAATATGCCATTGAGACTGTCAGAGTAGTATTCTCTGGTATTTGAAACAAATAGGGAAAGAGAACAGAGTAGAGAAATAAGACTAGATGGGAATTTATTTTCACTTCATGTTAATCAGCATAATGACTTTGTTGGACTTACAATTATCAGCACTTTTATATGACTTGAGAAAATTTTTTTCAGTCAACTACAGAACTAGATAGATAATTATTACCAAGTAAAGCCTTGCTCTACTGACAAACATCCTTCTCTTTTAATCCTTCTTGGAAATACTTCATTGGAGGTATATTTTGTTTCTTCTATTGTAATATCTCCTGATTCTCTCAAGTGTTGCTTTATCAGTACATAATTTGTCTTCTGTACCTGAACTCTTTTAGGTACAGAATATGTCTCTAGTTGTAAAACATTGTATGAATCTATCAATGATTAATAGCAATAATACAGCTGAGTAAATAGAGATGACTTTTTTGAAATTGGAAAATGCTGCTGCTTTATTAGAGAACAAAATTAAAAATAAACATTCTGGTGTAACTGCACTGACTTTGGAGACAGTTTGTATGAAGGTCATCACTGTTTATCTCTCTTGCCATTTTGAAGAACCCTGCACTTCCCCTCTTTCTCTTTATGCTTATTTCAACATGGTCATCTGTTCTGTTATTCTCTTTCCAAGCTTTGTATAAATAGGACTTTTGTTCCTGACAGGCCCTTATAAGCTCTGACTTTAAAGCAAAGTGGGGAGAAATATGAGAAAAAGAGAAGGTGGAAAACCACTGGAAACAAGGATGGAGTGAAGCCTTTGCATAATAGTAGATATTACTGTCACAACATTTTTTCTCCTTTACAACAAAATTTCTTTTTGGTAAGGTTCCAGCAATCTAGCTTAATAATTTCTGCCTCTTTAAACCTCTGTTATAATGACTCACAGATGGAATCAACCTAGCACTGCCAAGCCCACCACTAAACCCTATTGTTTTGTACAACCTGAAAGAAAGCTGTAGTCAGGTGGGTGTCAGCCTCTTCTCCCAAGTAACATGTAACTGGAGAAGAGGACATGGCATCAATTTGCATCTAAGGAGGTTTAGATTAGATATTAGAAAAAATTTCTTAATGGAAAGGGTTATTGAAACAGACTACCCAAAGAGAAGTGGTGGAGTCACCATCCATGGAAGTATAGAAAAAACATGTGGACATGACACTTGAGGACATGGTTTAGTGGTGAACACAGAGGTCAGGCTAGTTTTTGACCTAACAGGTCTTTTCCAACCTTAACAATGCTATGATTTATTTACGTGAATTTCCCCAGACCATATTTTTCAGATTTCTCTGTCAAGGCAATTATTCTTTCAGAGTGAAAATCTTGGGACAACTGAAAAGTAGTTTAGAGCAGAGAACAGGATCAAGTGTCTTTAAAATAAAAGGTCATCCTAAGCAGTGCACAGGAACTTCGGCTGGGAGAAGTAATGTTCAACATATTGTTAGGAAAGGGAGAGACTACTGAGGTGCTTTTGATAAAAACTTTATGCTAATTAAGTTGGTGAAAAAAAGTTAATGGTTAAGGATCCCAAAAGGTCATTAAGAGACTGTGTGATTGGACACTAAAATGGCAAGGGATATTTTGTATAGATAAATGTCAAGTCATGCACATGAGAGTAGCATTCCTAATTAATTTATAACATTTTTTTCTCTGAGTTCATAATTCTCACTCAAGAGTGAGATCTAGGACTATTATAAAAAGGCCTGTTTTACAAGGATAATAATCAGCACCAATTAAAAATTTCAAGTTTATGTTTGAAGTTATGGGGAAATGAATATAAAATAAAACTAAAGGATATCATTACCCTACTATGCAAATTCAAATTTTGAATGCACCTTAATTACAGCGGATAGTTTTGTTTCTCTGAGGCAAAACAGGTCTAGAAGACCAGAGAGAATATGGAGATTTAACAGCTGTGAATCCACAGTATCTTGGAGCTCATGCTGTGTAGTTTAGCATTGATGGCTGCAGTCCTTGGTCAGGTTGGAGGGGAATGTGAAGCAGACTAAGCATTATCTTTCTTTCCCATCCTTTCTCATTTATTGTTGACTTTTCTGTAGTCCTGTCCTCTTTCACAAAAGTAAGGGTGTGATCTCAACAGGTCCCTATAGAGACTATCTTAATTTTAAGACAAAGGCTTCTTTTGAGTCCATCAGATATCTTTCCAACTGCTTCTAGAGGATGACTTCTATTTCTCAAGGTAGGTCTCATGTCTATTCTGCATTCTTGCTCTTGCAAATTTTGCTACGCTCACATACTTTTTGTACCCTGTTTGTGAAATTGTACTGCAAACCTCTAACCCTTTGCTATTAATTTTTGTGTATAAACTTCTGCTTAATTTTGTTAGAAAATATTATACATTGTCACTGTTCAACTATTTTAGTATGCTATTTTAGGTCTTAAAAAAAAAGCAAATATTGGTTACATTCTGCTTTGTACATTTTGAATTTATGAATATAAAAAGCCTCTATATTGGTTGTACAAGTAACTCCTGAATTCCTGAACTAGCACACTTTCCTGTACAAGAAAAGAAGCTGGTAAATCTCACTCAGTAACTCATGCAAGCTGGAAAGCTAATCCACAAGACAGAAGAAACCCCAAAGAGACAGAACAAAGAGTAGAAGAAATCCTTATCACCTAAGATAGCTTGAGATATTCAGTAGTGAGATGTCCAAGAACCAAATTTTTCTCTTCCATCTTTCCTACTGCTGTGTTTAAACTGCAGTTTATGGTGAAAAAATAATTATTGTTGCAATTATCTTACTATTTGATTGTGCAAGAGGTGAAGCCCTATTCCATCATCTTTTGTTCACTTTGTTTATGGTTTGAAAGATTGAAGGAACTGAATGTTTTTCCTGTACAAAATCCTTCATTATGTCTTAGTTCAGGCAATCCTTGTATTCTCAGCTAATTTTTTATCAAGCCTCATGTGACAAAACACTGGGAGTAAAATTTCAATCTATTTGTAGATGCTTGTCCGTGAGCTGAATTTACTGAGGCACCTCCCAAGACTTTTGCAAAACTTAAAATAGATAGGTATCTCAAAAGAAGTAAACTGTTTCTATTGATAGAGGAATTCTTGGAGGACAAACCACATTTGTCACAAAGTTACATGATAGCAAGTTTTGTTGCCAGGTGTGAGCCAGTAGTTTATATTTCTCACCATAGTCTTGATGAGCAGGCCACAAAAGGATATTTAACCATTGGCTCTTTCATGAACTTCTGCTGTGATAACACATACCGGAAGAGATGTGGTAAAAAGTGTTGAATATAACATGCTCATAAGAACATGATTTTAAGTAAAAGCAATTAATTTTGAATTAATGAGATTAAAAACAGATGAAATGCTAATGTACTGATTAACAGAGGAAAATACCAGATGTCATGTTTAGCAACTGTTATTAAGTTTGATAATTAAAACATATCTTATATGTTACAACAGAGATGGCTCATTGATTAATTTTTATTCCTCAATCAAAAAATGAGTTCTGCTTATTTTCATAGTTCTGTACTCAGAATGATTATGAAACAATAAAGGCTTTCCATTATGTTTCACAATAAGAGCTGCCAGCTCCTTTCTGTGCAACAGTTAATAGTCGCATGCTTATTTGTTCAAGGGGGTTGGCTCTACACCTGAACCCAGAATGCATTTTAGGTTGAGAGCTGCAAACTAGGGTTAAATGTGACATAGATGCATCAGGCTGATGCTTCTATCACTATATTTAATCACCATATATTGTTTCTTTAGGTGGCTCACTGACTCTGGGATGCAGAGATAGAGCTCTCTCTGTACCTCTTTAAGGGCTGGACCAGGGGAAACTGGACCAATGATATTGAGTATCTTCCAAACATGGCTGTAGGAAACAGAGTTAAGAGAAGTTTAACTTTTTTCATTGAGTCATCCACCTCTTCTGTAAATTAGCAGCACAAATCTGGAGGTGCTTCTTTTCCTTGCCTCCTAAGCTGGAAAACATTTGTGTGGCTAGTTGGACCATGACAGAAGCACTAGGATATCAATCCTCAATATATCTGCCTGTGCCCTAAGTGCAAGTTGTCTGAGTACAATAGAACAGCTTAATACTCCTGGTTGACAGGAAAGAACTTAAGATGTTCCCCTGATGATGATTCCACTGAATAATTTATGGACTCACATGCTGGGCAAGATTACTTTTTAGAAAACAGGGATCCTTTGGGTGTGTTAATTCTCCATTTATCACATATGAATGAGAAATCACTGTTTCCCCTTTTTTAAGATTGCAAGTAAAAGGCATATTTAATGTTAGGAGGTGCTAGAAAGAAAGAGAATGAAACTGGGAGAACTATCACACTATTGTTGACTTCACACTCAGAATGACATGTGCAGTCTGGCTGAACCTTAAATAAAATTCATAAAAGTTGTCAGGACAGCAAGACTGATTAAATGTATGAAGTTCTTTATCTATATGAAGAAATTTCTAAATAAACTTGGTTTTAATTTAACTTGAAAGTCATTAAAGGGAGATAAAAGGGACTTAGAGAAAAAGAAAAGGTGTTAGCTATTCACTCTCCATTCCTGTAAAATAAATAGACAAAATCAAACAAATCTGTCAAGTGACAGATGTAAAGCAAGCAAAATAAGTTGACTTGTAATTAAGCGGTTGAATTACTTGCCGCTGCTGTTGTGGATATTACATTTATTTATATGGATCTGAAATGACTGGACAAATAAATTGATGGGATAGAAATCCACAGAGACTCTTTTGCCTACAAATTCATGGTGACAAGTACTTCAGACTGAATTGCAGATTGTTAAAGATGGTAAATATATTTCACAGGCAATATTTGTTTGCTTTCTTTGTTCTTTTACCCTTTCACAAGTATCTGCTTCTGGTACAGATGAAAATGGGGTGCAGGTCATGGTGACCTCTGGTTTAAAGCAATATGACATTTCTTAGGTTCAGAAGATAGATTTGAATTATGACAGGTTCCTCTTCAGGCGTAAGCAAGTATTCTATTCCAATACAGAAGCACTTTTGAAAAACAGACTTTCTGCCAGCTTTTAATATTGTGGAACATCCTTGTGTGAAGGAGAATGAAAGGGATTGAATGGGGGACCTTCAGGAAAAGAAAGATTAGCAAAAAATGGAGAAACAGAAGAGAGTGTTCATATCTAGTGTTAAATTCATACCTAGTGAAATTCTAGAAGCTGTTTTATGCAGTGCTCGAAAGGACAGGATTACAGCTTATAATACATGTGTCTATAAATAATTACTGAATCAGTTTCATCTAATGGTGAACCTCCTGCTACCTTAACATTTACTATCTGATTGAATTATGGAAGCATACACCGCGAGAATATCACTAAGATTAACACCTAATGTATCCTCAAAATGGAAGGGTTAAAACTGTAGTTGCAATCCTTTGTTTTCTTGTGAGAATCTTATACATATTGAAATTGACCTTCTGAAATGCATTACAAGCATGTATCAGCTCAATTATTTATAAGTAATTAAGAGACGGGATTTTATTTTCCTGAAGAATAAACTAGATCTCTAAAGATAGTTCTCTCTTTAAAACAAATTGTATTTCAGTGCCTGAAAAAACAATTTGAAATTGTTCTCCAATGTCATATCCAAATTTGCACCTTTATATTTAAAAGAACACCAATGGGTTTTTTTAGCTCTTGTAATCAACAATTAATATTTACTTTTGTTTAACATTTTATATATGCAAAGACCAACTCCATTCACAAGGGAATAATATTTTAGAATCATATTTTAAATTTCCAGTTCTTCCCACTTGAAATCACAAAGATTTCACAGCCAGTCACAGAAGTAACAAATTCTTGGCTAGCACTGTAAACCACTCTCAGTGCAGAAGACACTGTTTCATATTCCACTGTCATAGCTGCCATCTTCCATTGACATCTTCCTTGCTTCAAGAGGTTAATAAAATTGTTGATACACTCAAACACAAAGAAGAGAACTTCAAGCAGAACTTACAGTCAGCTATTAGGCTTCAGAGTGGTTCCTTTGTTTCCTTTGGGAAAATGAAATGTCAAGGTGTTTCTATCAGCTCTGTAGGGTCAAGTTCTCTTCTGAGAAGCCCCTGACATCTAATCTTGTCTTCTTTGAAAGAAGCATTGATTTGCTTCGGAACACCCCTTATTATCTGATTATAAAATCAGTGTAGGCTTCTACAATCCCTACTCTCGACAAGAGAAATATTCCAGCCATTGGTTTATGCCAGCAGCTCTCCTCCCCCCACACATCTCCTATATTGTTAACAGTTTTTGTTAAATAGAGTTTCCAAACTGTCTCATGCAGGAGTATTCATGCAGAAGCTGCTTATCTATAGATTTGGCTAAACTATCAATATCCATTAGCAAAAGATGCCTATTCTAGCAGATAATATGTTACCTCACTTTGGGGAACACATGAATGTTTATTTCAGTAATTGAATTTCTTCTGTAACAGCTCCAGAATATTCACTATGTGTTTACAAATGGTAATAAACAATTCAAAGAAATAGTAGAGTCTGAGTAGAAACAAGGAAAAACAAGTGTGTAGATGGCAGTACATAAGATGTGACAGGCTGCATCATGCCACACCTTCTTTTTTAAGAGGTTACTCAAAAATTTATATGAAACTCTAGCACAAAGTTTCTAAGAACAATTATCAAAGCTATAATTCCTTAAATTATTCACTTGAGTGGAGAGAATGTGTTTCAAAGTTGAATCAAGTTATCTGAGCCCTACCTTAAATATGCTTCCTATCAAAATATTTGATTTCACAGTCTCAAGCCTAGAAAAATAGTTAGCTTTCCTTAGAAAATTGCATGCAGTAACATTTTGCTATGACAACTTTTCTGAAAAGTGTACTTTCCTTTATGCCCAAGTAATTACAGCTTTTCTATGAATCAACTATCTTTGTCCTCTTCCCAGAGTGAAATATGTCAAGAAAAACGTTCTGAACTTGTTTTCATTCTTATCCCTTACATATTTACCAAGAAAATACATTTAGTTGTTTTCTTCTTCTCATAGAAACATCAGAAACAATAATGAGCAAGTTTTAAAGTCAGATTTCTTCAGCTTTCTTATCAAATATTAAAAAAACCTTTCTTTAATTTACTGTTCAACATCCATGAAGTGTTTTCATCAAGGCAAATTAACACTTTGTTATCAATAGAAAAAAATTCAAATATTTTTTTCACAGGATAAAAGAAAGTTAAATAGTTTTCAATGTAAATAAGGTCTAAAAATTCAATAAAGATATTGTGGAAAGTCATAATTTTTGCCCTCTTCTAACACTTCATCTCATAAAAAGGCCTAAAAATCTCCATTTAGTAACTTTTAAGTGTATGTATGTTGGAGGCTCACAAGAGTGATGCAATCTGGTTTTAAAGGCTTATATATTGTTTCTTCAATACTTATTTATTCTTTTTCTTTAACTTACATATTATCATTATAACAAGGAAAAAAAAAAAGATCAAATACCCACATAATAATCTAAACAAACTGTGTCAGCTGTTTAGCATGGGTAGAAATTAATCATAAATTGCTTGAAGTATGGCAAGTTTTAATGTTACTTTAACTCACAGGTTTAAGATTGAAGAAACTATTTCAAAACTTTTTTTCTAATATTTCAAGCAGATCATTTATCTTGAATATTCCTGTGTTTCCTTTTAGCAATCTCTTTAGTACAAAGTTATTATTAAGCTGAAAAGTAATGTACTATTATGCATAGTAATACGCTTTCCTTTATGTCTTTGCAATTAGTTTGCTGATGTTAGATAATTGTGTCTAGGAAATGGTCTACTTATGGAAAATTTTCAGAAAACTAATTAATACACAAATATTCTTTGTTCAAATATTTAAAATAGAATTGTAATAGAAAAGTATTGACATTAGAGATAAGTAAAACACGTTTAGTTAGGGTTCTTAGATGAAAATCACATACCATAAAATACAATTTTTTAACAATTCTGGTTTTCAATATATGTAGAAATCCACCATAAGATTAACATATAGAAATTTCTAGTAAAATCTTTTTGTTTATTTGTGTTAATTAATAACAATAAAAAACATGCATCCATGCATCAGGGAATTTCAGAAATAAACTAGTAGGCATAATTGAAAGAATGTCACAGACAAGAAAAGACATTGCACTGCATAAGAAACAACCTAGGAAGCAAAGATTCTATAGCATATAAATCCATGTAATGTTCAAGTGCTTTTTAAAAAGAATTATTAATTTCTATTGAGTAATATCAAACATTATTTTGCATAATAAAGATTGTGTTCAATTTAGGCAGTTGCTTTTCTTTATGAGTGCTTTAAAATTAATGCAATAATGATGACACCAAGTATTTTCTCATTGTTAGTGATGTCACTCTAAAATATTTCCCCTGCAAGTTTCTTTGTGTGAGACAACAGTTACCACCTATTATAATAGAATAGCTGTGTCTTCTAAAGGATAGTTCACTGGTAAAAACTGCTAAATTCCTGAATATTGGTTGTATATCACTACTCACATGGCTTTCAAAAGTGTTGTAGGGTTTTTTAATTAAAGTCTGGTTAGTTCCTTCAACCTCCTTTCTTTTTCCCTCCTTTTTTTTTATCATTTTGTTTTTCCATACCAGGTATTAAATTAAAGTATTTAGAAGATAAGTTCATGTCATAACATTTCTTTACAGAAATTAAATAATCAATGTAG
>WBND01000020.1:676574-734933 GCA_013398595.1 Tychaedon coryphoeus | reverse complement strand
CCCCTTTCCTATGGTAGTACAGTTCTTAAATAATAAACGTTGAAATTGCATTTCCCAAAACAAGGTTCAGTCCCTGATTTTCCTTTTACTCTATGAAAGCTCTGAAAGCATACTAAGGATCATGTTTTTTCTTGCTCCTTATGTGATCCACAGTCTGTTTCTCTACAAACCTGATGGTCAGAAGTGGATGGATGGAGCTGGGCAGCTCCCAGGAATAGAAGGGCATTTTTCAGGAAGGAAGATATTTTCAGGGAAAGGAAGCAATTCACAAGTCTTATAACAAAGCTCTTACAGCATGGCCTGAACTTTCCCTTTGGTCTGCCAAAGGTAGTTCTGTAAAGTTAGTAGCCTCAAAAACCTGCAAAAATTTTAAGGTAAAAAGCCAGGTTTCTTTTTTTGTGCGTGCTTGGGGTTTTTTGTGGGTTTTTGAAGTTGGCTGGGGTTTTTTTGTTTTTGAACTCAAACACAAATAAGCAACCTCTTAGAAACTGAACTCAAAATGAATGACTAGAAGTACCTAAGAAATACTTTTTTTATAAATAAAATTTTCCCTACCTCTGTTTTTGTGGGAAGTTGCCAAGACTTTTCAGCTTCCTCAAACTCTGCAGTCTCCTCTGTATCTCCAAGCAAAGTCTCCTCTCACTTTAATCCATAAGGCCCTGACTGTGCCTACCTTGCACTGCATTTTCAGGCTTTCAACTGTGCTGCAAGCTCACTGCTTGCTGGCCACTCACTCCTTCTCTGTCTTTGCACTTCTGAAATGTCTCTATTATGGGAAATAGAAAATAATATAATAAAATAATATAAAATATCCCAGAACCAACATCTCCCTTACATATATTCAGTTTATTACAGTGTGCAATGCACTCTCCAGACCCCAGTCCTGGATAGGGAGGGGAGCATGTCTTAGGACCTTCTTAGAGACCTTTTCTCAATGAGACCTTTCTTAAATAGAAGGGGAAGATATTTAAAGATGTAAGGGCCTCAATTATATCACACTTTAGGACATATGTTTCAGGAGGTACACCAGAGGTGGCACAAGTCTGAATATATTTTTACATGTCTTTTTTTTGTTGTAACTCTTTGAGATATTCATTTGTATATGGTTATAATAACTTTAGACTGCTAAAATTAATTCAATGTGTAATTATTTTGACACTGTGATAGACATGATAAAATGCTCCCTATTGCCTCAACCAGATTATTGACAGAAGATATTAGAGAGGCTTGACTGTGCCCTCCACAATGAGGGAGTCATATTTATGTCTGTACAAACCTTTTTGTGACAAACTGAAGTGAATGAAGATTGGATGCTCAAAATCTCAGGAAACGTAACTAGTAACACACAGTGTAAGAAAGAGCTAAGTGTGCTCAGTTGACAATTTCTGGAAATTGCCTTTAGAAGACCTAGGTTTTATTCCTTGTATTTGTTTCCCAAAATTCTTGAACTAAAACTTATTTTCCTAAGTCTTCCATAAATTTTGTTCCTGAGAGATAAATATATGCGAAGAAGAAAGTGAGCAAAAATCCAGATTCTTAAATTATTTTAATTGTCAGAATTTTTTTTCAAGGGCTTTCACACTCAGAAAGATTTAATTCTCTTTAACTTTACAGAACTAGCCAGACATTCATGAGAAGTCATCCTCTTGGTAAAGTATCTGGTTTGGTATTGGATGGTAGAAAATTGTGCTCACTGGCACTTGGTGCATTTTATATACGCCCCTCTTCTACTTTCTGTGTCCTAACTCATCATGTGCAGGATGAGCTGGTTTTATCCTGAGATTAGTCCTTTCAGCAGAGCTGTTTCTGCTGCTAGGTTTGTAAAAGAGAAAGATAATTCCTTGTAAAAATCTGAAAGCAGACTGGAGGACTAAAAGTGGCTGTAGGCAAAATGCTATGTGAAGTGTTTGAGTTTTAAGTGAAGAAAAGACTACAAAATGAATGCTGCAGGAATGCTGCCCCTATAAATTTTATTCTGGTCACCTCTTCACCATTTGAGAATTTGGAATCTCCTTTCATATGATGGAGGACATTTTCTGTAACCTTGCAGACACATTATAAAAAATTCTTTTTTATTTAATGAACAATTCTGATATGATAATGAGAAATTTCATATCTGTTTGGATTTGTAAAAATATATTTGTAACTTTTAAAAGGTGTATATTATAAAATCTTTATACTTATGTTTAAGCTTGCAAATGAATAAATTTAATTTGAAAAATAATTTATGATTCAGTGGCCTTGATTATTATAATATGGTTTTGCTTAAAGTGATTGTTGCATTTGCATTTCTCCAAGGGACTGAAAAGGAATTTTAAAAAATCCTCAACAACCAAAACTCTGTTTTTATGTTTTCAAATACTGACAGATTAGATTTCACTCCAGAATATTTTCCTCATCCTTATCAATAAGCAGAACTTCTTCCTGAATCTTCACTTTTCAATTATGCAAAAGATATTCTCAATAAAGAAATGTATGTGAATTTCAGAGTAGTAGTTTTGACAAATATATGCAAAACATTAATGAAGTTAAACTATTCCTTTAAAGAAAAGGAATTGTGTTTGACATAACAATTTGTAAATAAATAAATAAAAAATAAAAGACTAAGTGGATTTTGCTGTAATATTTCAGCCCTTTTTTAGAGTTGAGGAATGTTTAAAATGGAAAAAGACTTTGAGTCGGACATTAAAAGTTAGCTTAATTTTCATACACAGACTTCTGCAGTAACTTTATTCTGATTTTTCACTCATGCTGACAATTCAAATGTTCCTTTGTGACAAGCAGTATTTACAGCTGTTTTTATGAAGAGATGCACAATGTTAAGTGATAGAAACATTAATATGCTTTTCATAGCAAAAAGATTATTGTAAGTTTTTGGAACATAGATGCCAACTTCAGCTGAACTACTATTGATACTGAAAAGGAATGGGAGGTTATTTTTTAGTATTGCTGATTTTAGTTCTGATTTCTTTTAATTACTGTCTTCTGTAGTCTGATTGTAGAATTGGGAACCAAGACTTTCACATGTGTGTTAAACATAATCCCTTAGGGCCAAGGAAAACCTTCTTAGCATTATGACTATTACAAGAAAGTGGCACCTGGTCATACAAGAACAACTGGCCAATTGTTGCTATTCATCTTGCAAAGGCATTGGGCAGTGCCAGGAATGTTGTCTTTTGTGGTAGAAATTGAAGCAGCACAGCTGTTTTAAAAGAGAGAAAGTACATATTAGTGCCATAAACAAGGTACTGAAATAAGAAGTGCATGAGTAGTGATTAAGGCATGTATGGAAATCAAGGGTCAGCTTGTCTCAAAGGCTGGCTACTGTGGGCAAACCATTTACTTTGCTCATCCCCCCTCTGGAACTTCTTCACAGAACTCTAAACAGAATTCTAAACAAATCCCTGTGTATCTAATAATGTTAAACAGTTGAAATAATAAAACGTGAAGACAGAATTTGAAGTTAATTGCTTTGCAAGTAAGTGTAGGTCAGTATCAAATAAAGAAAAGTGGCTTATTTGTTTGTTTGTTTATTTGTTTATTTGTTTATTTATTGACCTTGGTGTTTCTGAAGTGGCTGCATTTTCCTTCATGAGAGGAACTGTTATGTATTTTAAAACTGAGAGTGCCTGACAGAGGAGAGACAAATTTTACAACACTGGTAGTGAAACAATTGCAAATTTACAAATTAAAGACTGCCAGCAAGTCCCTATACAGGTAAATGTCCATCTTCTTGAAATTAGCTGTGGCAGTCGTTCTATAAGCGCATTAAGTGTTCATATAGGGGGCACCATCTTGCTGAGTGAATTGATAGCATATATACCCTATACCCATGAAGATAAGACTTGGTTCCTTGAGATGATCTTAACCACAAAAACTATTGTTACACTTTTAAAAGCTTTCCTTAAAAAAAAATAATCACATAGATATGGCATATCACTGAGGTATAAAATTCAATCTGGCACTGAAGATTACTGAGTGATTCTGATGTGATGAAATTAGGCAAGAAACTTCCTTTATTAAATAGTTTATGGGTGTGAAATAGGAAATAATAATGCTCATTTTCCCTTACAAGCCATTTTGTAATCTCATGTAAGATCACTCTATGAAGGAGGAAAACCTTCTTCTTTGTGAAATCCTTTTCCCTTTCTGAAAAAAATCTTGGCATTAATCAACACACTAATGCTCTGGCAATATGTGCAAGAATATAATTCAGTTCTTTGTTGTACTGCATAAATCTCAGATGATGATTTAAAGCAGCTCAGAGGCATTTTCACTTTTCATTCTTCACATTCCCTTAATGCAGGTTCTTTCTGAGTCATTTCCATACTGTGTGGACTACTAAACATACTGAAGTTTTGCTTGCAGTTGCCTAGATTTTCTTTAGAAAGTCTGGCCAATGATACAGACTTAAAAAACTACATCAAAGGATAAGAATATTCATATAAATTAAAATCTCTCCATAGATCATCCTCCAATTAAATGTGATCCCATTATTTTCTTGTGGAAAAAGACACAAAAGTGAGGTCAATTATCATAAAACATTGTAATTAGTTAGCCTTTGAGTAATGAACTTTAATATTTTTTATCTTCATTATCCAGTAGATCAGATAAATTTTTACACTATCATCTAATGGTATTTCTTCATAAAACCCAGTCAATATAAATATACAACGTTGACACCAGTATATCACTCAATTGTTCTGATAAATAGAAAATTTAGCAATTCAGCAATGCCAGAGTCAGGTTCCCTTCTGAATATTTCAATTTTAGCCTACCATCCTGCTTAGAATGTTTGAAGTTTATTAATTGGGCTACTCTGTGGTTGCTGTGCATGCCTTTCTTTTAGAAACACAAGGAAGAATGGTCTTGCCGAACTAATTTTTTTTCCTGGGCTGCAGAGTAAGTTGTAGTTTAAAGGCAAAGCAAGATATACATTTCTGTTTTGAACTTTAAGGCAAGTTAGCTCTTCTGATAATACTTGATAGAAGAAAGCTACTTTTACAAAATGGTATTTAGTTAACTTATTCTGCATTTATATTAATCATAATTCAGTTCTGTAAATAAGATTCAGAGAGAAATTAAAAATATAAATACTGCTGCCAGGTTTTTTTAAGAAATTGCTGGGAGAGGTAGGACTTTTTACTCTTTTTTTTGCTGAAATTTCTACTGAAACACTGTTAGAAGGTAGTTTATAGCTGTCCAGCATACAGATGTGCATATTCAAATATGTGACTGACAGACTGCTATAGGAAGTGCATGTGACTTCCAAATATGATCTTTCTCTTTACTTTTTTTTTTTTTTAATTACCAGATAAAATCTGGCATTCCGTTATCTATAAAGGCCAAAGTTGCTGCATAAAAAAGACCATAAACATCCATGTTTCTTCTCTAAAACCAGCAATATAAGAACTTTTGTCATACTACCTCCAGGGTTTCACTAGATCAATTATGGAAAAGATGCCCTCACAGCAGCTATATCATTTTAAGGGCAAGTTTTGCCCTTACCTGAGGTTAAAAGCCTGATATTAAAAGGCTGAAGGAATACTTTTGCATAGTACTAGAAGAAAAATTCTGATTTTTTAAAATGCTTTTTTATGTTTCTTCTTTGCTGACTACATCCTATAATATCCCAGATATGAGTTAAGCCTGGGTTCCCTCTATTTCTTTTAATGATTTTCCTCTACTGCCACCTGGAACCTGTTTTCTATATTTTAGTTTGAATGTATCCATGGCTGTCCTGATTATATTGGTGTGGTTACAGTATATTTCAATTCAAGTAACCACTGTCTTTCATTTGATTTTAAACACACTAGTTAGACAAGAGAGTCTTCTGGTCTGCTGAGAGCCATGTCTAATTAAGTTGCATTTCTCTATACTTGTGTGTATTTAATTTCATTTTTCCCCCTATATGTAATCTTATTTTGCACAAAAACAAATTCCTGGTGTAACAAGGGGCTTATACTTTTGGGTTTTGTGGTGACATTACCTTATCATGCAGATTCTGTGTGATGAAAATGTGGACTCATTAGTCCCTTTCCTTTTACTTTGCATGTCACACTCCAATTACTTAATATCAGAAGCATGAGTGTGTCCAATTTCACTTCCTTTTTTCTAGTTATCGAGTTGTTCCTGCATGATAATCCATTGCCTGTCACAGTGATGATGCCTCCTAGCATTTTTATCAGATGTAATCAGCAAGCTCCTACTTTTATGACAAAATAGTTAATGAAAACATTAATTACAGCAAAGCCAAGAGTTGAAAAATAACTTTTCACTCATCACATAGGTTCGACATAAACTGCTAATTGGTTACTCCTTCATAAATACTTTGGCAAATATTTATAGGGTGCCTTTTCAAATGTTTTAATGCAGTGCACTGGTCTCTTCTATGTCCCTTCCACTGACAGGAAATTAATTTCTATATTTTTATCAAGGAAGAATTTTACTATGAGAAGGTGATTTCTGATGTCTACTTTTATCTTTTATGTTGCCCTTAGATGTGCTCCTTGAATGGTCTTTCTTGTTTAATTGCCATTATCTCTCTGCAACTGTCACACTTCTTGAAGACAAACAATATGTTCTATCCAGCTAGAATTTTTTAATGCAATTCAAAGTTTCAGCTTCTGCAAGACTTGAAAAATCTTTAGTGAACTGAAATTTCATATTCAAAAAATTCCTATTTGTTTCTCCAGGTTTTTAAAAATTATTTTAATGTCTTAGTCTTGCTAAACTCCTTCCTACTAATCGAGATAAATGAGCAAGTTTGTATTACTGCAGTAATGGATATTGGTTTTCTTTAAGCAAGCAGGCACTTGGAAATGTTCCTACGCACTTGAAAATCTTTAATAGGGCACTTTTTATTTATTTTTTTAGCTGCAGTAGCTTACACTAAAGTAAATATAGACCCTGAAAAGTAACTGTCACATATTCAACCCGTAACACACTGCACATAAAGGAAATACAAATTCAGTTTCTTTTTGGACAACCTGCCGAACTCCATTTCATGCTTTTCTGGCAAAAAAACCTGTAACAATTGTCACAAATACCCTTGGGGAGAGATACCCTAGGGACAAAGTAACACTTTTAAGTGAAAATCTTGGCCAAGTAACTAACCAAAATTTATACAGGACAAGTCTACTGGATACTTTGACAATATCAATATTTTGGCAGTAATGCATTTTCTAGGTCTTCTAAAGAGTGAGCACTGCAACCCCTGTGCACCTGAGAGTTCTCTGCTCCTCTTGGATTTTGCTTGAAGAATTGTGTGCTAGCTGGCTCATGATTCTTCAGCAAAACATCATCATCACTTCTCCAGAAAATACAAGAAGTCTCTTCACTGTTAAATCACTAAAAAATATTTATGCCCCAATACAAGAAATAAGTTATTTTTTTTCTATTATTTATTATTTTCTATTAATTATTAATTTATTATTATTTTCTATTCTTTTATTGACTTATTGCAGGTTGCCAAGAAAGGGATGCTCACAGAAATTTTTGAGTAATAGCTGCTCATTTCTTAGGGGGAATAGTGCAAGGACCCCTAGGGATGGGCTAGTATATGCCACCTCCCAATCAGGTTTGAGAATCACCAGGGTTTTGCTTTGGATCTAGGTCAGCTGTTAGTCTGTCTGCATTACAGTGCTGGGCCAGTACTAGAAGTAATCTGGTACAGAGATATACCAAGGTTATGACTAAAGATATTGAAATTAGCCAAAATTGTAGATGTTTAATCTACTGCCCAGTATCGACACTCTAGAAGAGTGGTATGTTTTTTAATTGCACATAACAATACTTGCTTACTTCTGGGGAAGTAAACTAGATGATAATATAAACTAGGGTTCTGTACAGATTAGGTTTGGATTTAATATTCATACAATAAATTGGAACAGCTACAAAAATGTTACTTATTCACTCAGCTCAGTTCTTTCATGGTTTTTTTCCTAGTGCCTGAATTACAAGTTCTTGTTTTAAAGGTAGTGATGTCATATTTCCAATAAAGTTTGTCTTCTCTGTCTAGTAAAATATGAATAATTAAGAAGTACTCTATTAAACATGAAACACAGGCTGTATGTGTTATACAAAAGAGATTAAGCATAATGACCATGAAAAAATGAAAAAGTCAAAGCGAGGGAGGGTGCCAGGAAAAAAATCAATAAAGAAAACTAAAGAACAAGGGGGAAAGCTAGGATACATAGATGAACTCTTGAAATCAAGGCATTTTTGTTTCTAATAAAGACATTTTTCTTATTTGCAGCATTTGTTACCCAAAGCAGACATAATTCCAAACATTAGTATACTGTTAGTTGGAGTTATTTTCTACATTGAGAAGCAGCACAAAATACTGAGCAGACTGAACAAATAGACTGACAAACTAAATTCAAAACTTTCTTTGAAAAATTGTCTATGAAGTTCAATTTGTATTAGTTTTAGATCTTAAAAGTGATTCTTCTTACAAACAAAATTTATGCAAATCTCTTTTTGATACATCATTTTCTAAAATTTAGTGATGAAATGAGTAATTGTTCTACTCTACTTGAAGTTTGTAGTCTTTCTTTTATTTTGAAGAACAAAAGCAATTAATAACTTCAATCAGAGTTTTTAAGAATACATTAAAAATAGTGAGATAAGTAGTAGGTGAAATTGTAACAAAAGTGCTTTTATAAAAACAGCTGTAACTAAAGTTTCCAGAACTGACTGTCCTTATGTATTGAACTTGCTTAACAGGTAAAGAGTAATTGACTTTGGGTTTCACCATTTTTGTACCTCTATTCCTGACTGACAAAAAAAATATTAAATTATGAAAACTTACTGTTACTTTACGTATTTAATAACAAAACACGATTTTAAGCTTTTACGCATTTAAATTGGTTATACTACTACCTCTGTTTGATTTAATCAATATTTTAAGACATGTTAGAGGAATACAATGGTATTTTTCAGTCCTCCTTTCGATCTACTCCTGTATTTAGTTATCATTCTTACTCTATCCTGGAGCAATG
This sequence comes from Tychaedon coryphoeus, assembly GCA_013398595.1. Taxonomy (NCBI): domain Eukaryota; kingdom Metazoa; phylum Chordata; class Aves; order Passeriformes; family Muscicapidae; genus Tychaedon; species Tychaedon coryphoeus. The sequence continues at coordinate 725,931 of WBND01000020.1, read as the reverse complement.
GAGTTCAGCATAGAATCTTTTGTTGACTTTAAAGAATGTTGAACTGGGTATTATAAATGAAGCAGCCTACCTAGATATTTATTTTACTTTCCAGGATATAAGTATTTCTTGCAACATACAGATATATTTTCAAGGGTGTAGCAAAGATCATAATTCTTGCTCACCAGATGCTACCATAAGAGTTTTTCACTCAAAAGAGAGAAAGAAAACATCATAACACTTTGGAGAATCAAGAAATTGTCTTTCTAAGTTGCACTTAGAGGCAACTTGGGCAAAATTATGAACATTAACCCACACAGAGGAGACTATGCAATGAAAATCTAAAGGCAGAAATTGCTTCTGACCTGGCGCTAACTGCAAAGATGAGATTCTACAAAGAAATGAGTAAGAAACACATTATCATCAGCTCTCACCTTTATAATCTGTTCCCATGTTTCTCCTTAAAAATATCCTGACAGTATTTAGACATGTAACCAGATAGCCTCAGGTGGCCCTGCACCTCTGAAACAGTAAGATAGCACTAGTGCTCTGTTCCATCCACTAAAAAACATGAGTACCCACTCCAGGTCATAGAGCTCTGTCGACGTGGTTGCCAGATGGAGAATTTTTTGTACCAGAGGATTAATACAATTATCATTTTGCAAAACCTTTAGGCTAGAAACAGTATCAAAGGAAAGGAATAAGAAAAAACTCTTCATTTCTCTAAGAACTCAGAAATTAATGAACCTCGGCAATTATGCCAACTTTTCTCCTCCTTTGGAAAGTAGTACCAGATCCTTGGGCAGTCACTCCATAGCTGCGGTTGCCAACCATCAGAGACCACCAAAGAGACCCCTACAACAGAAGAATGCATGCACCAATGAGAGGGAATATATGTAAAAGACTTGGGGGAAATGATTATCATAAATACGTTTCTTCTGGGGAAACCATGAATATATGTGTAAAATACAGCATGTAAAAAGGAGCTTTATCTGTACTTAACAGGTTCAAAAGGTGGAGCTATCCCCCATATATCCAGTGCCATAATAAGAATGTCTGTCCACAAATATTAAAACTATAGCATCAGAGAATCTACTTCCTTGCTGGTTTTGGTAAAAACATCACTTTGTTAATCAGTACATTCAATATCGGGAATGACGTGCCCTTTGGAAACTTTTTGACAAAAAGTTTAATCATAAAATCATAGAAAGGTCTGGGTTGAAAGGGGCTTTACAGATCACCTGGTTCCAACCCCTCTGAATGGGCAGGGACACCTTCCACTAGAACAGATTGTTCCAAGCCCCATCCAGCCTGGCCTTGAACACTTCCAAGGAGGGAGGAGGGGCTATGCACAACTTCTCTGGGTAATCTGCTTCATTGCCTCATCAGCCTCAGAGTAAGGAATTTTTTCCTAATATCCCAGCCAAACGTACTCTATCTCAGTTTAAAACCATTCCTTTTTGTGCTATCACTACATGCCCTTCTAAGAAGACTCTCTCTTCTGAGTTCATTGTAGTTATATCATAAGAGAAAATTCTCTACTGAAATGAAATTATTTTAATGATGGACAAAGCATTGCTGGTATAGAAATATCTCTGTCATGAGTGCTATAATGCCAGTCATAATGGATCAGAAGTACCTCCAAAAAAATTACATCCATAAGATTATGAATTTGGGGTTGGTGGATTATGAGTTAATTTGAGAGTTTAATTTCTGAAACTCCTTTTGAACTAGAACATGGAACCATAAATATCTAACTTGTTATGACAGTGGCTTTCAATACATCAAAATGCTTTGAGGTTAGGAACAGCCCACTGTTTCAAAGGACATTGTATAGTTAAAGAAAAAAAATGTGTACTTCACAAATGTAAATGATCCTGAAAAGGTGTTATCTGTTCTACTTGGAGAGCTTTGGAACAGAGAATATGGATGCTATTAACTTTTGCTTAATTGCAGAAGGGAATAGAACACATCAAACTTCTCATCAAACATATTTGAGGAATTCTGATTTAGTCACAGTATTATACATTATACAACCATTAGTTCAACTTGAGGAATTATGAACTAGCTGAGCAGAAAACAGACAGCCTTTTCTCAGCTGAGCCAGAGTACAAGATGCATTTTGAGCAGAAGGGTCCCTTGTACCCAGTTAGTCCTCCCTCTGATACCACAGCTTCATATCTAGAACCACAGAAGATCAAACATTTCATCAAATCATTCAATTAAATCATTCAAAGACGGTCTTATAGGATATCAAAAATGTCAGAAAGTAAGATGTTTATAGCAAAGCCAGTCATGTGCAGTGATGTGTTTTGAGAGTTATACGCTTAAAAAGAACATTTGAAAGGATGTGCCTTGAATTTGTAGCATATATAAAATTAAGAGGGGAAGGAAGAACCATGCAAGTGCAATGATGCAAGAAGACCTATCCAAAAGACACCTGAGGAAGAAGGTGGAGAGCTAAGCACAGAACTGCACACCTGTACCGTATGGGTAATGAGACAAAACAAAAATAGTTTTCAGTGATTTTTCAGGAACAAACAGACATTGGTACAACACTATAGCTTGGCCAGAAAAAAGTAATTCTTGACCATCCCTGTAGTGCAAAAAGATCATCCCTATGGAGCAAAACCGCAGGTAACTGCAAAGTTCACTTTTTGGAGGTAACTCAGTTTAGATAATATTTGATATTGAGGATATCTAAAAAAGAGATTTAAATTAATGTTATCCTCAGTGGCAATAAGGGTATACCTGTGCTACCACTTCAGTGCTCTTCACATTTTTCTCAGTGCTCCTAAATATTAAACTCTAAAGCAGAAATAAGTCAAAGGCAAAGGATGTTTTACATTCCAGTATAAAATCAGTCACTGTGGAAAATACCTGAGTAATGTTAGAGAGTATGTTAATAGCAATTCAGAGGGGGCATCACATCTGCAATCTCTTCCTATTAAAAGTAGTTGCAATATTATTGAAATCTCTGAGCCTGTAAGAGGGATTGAATATGTTGCTTCATACAAATTGCATCACAACATCAATTAGGATTTGGAAGCAGATTTTTTTTTTATGTTTTCATGGGGTTACACTTCATGAGTAATATTAAAGGTCAGAAATTTCAGGTAGAGTCACTGGAGTGTGTTAAATGTGTCTGAACTGGAAAAGAACTGCAAATGTAATGTGAAACCTTTAGACAAAAATTCACTATGATTCAAAAGGCAATATAATTTCAGGTAATTCTGTTAATTTGATGGAGCCATTCTCTGGACAATAAATTCCAGAGTCTTCAGGTCTTTTATCAGGGTATTTAGTTTAAAATAGTGTTTAGTAATCACAAACAGTTTTATTAAATAAATTCCTGTGAATTCATACTCAGCTTTTGACTGCAAATTACCATAAATTTAAAAAAAACTCTTTTTCACATGGTCAAAATCAAATTGTTCTTCTTTACATTTGGATAATGTTTAGTTCTTAATATGGTAATAAAGAAGAGGAGGAAAAGAATTTAGTGAAATAAGATTAATTATTAAAACATTCTGACCTTAAAGAGACTTTTTTGGAAAAATCTCTTCTGGGAAAACCAGTTGGCTCTACTTAAAAATGCATCCTTTATGAATCCTAAGCTCAGAAAAAAAAGACCACTTTTTAGGAGGCAAGAAAATGGGTAACTTATTAAGCTGATTGCATTGCATCTAGAATGTAATGAAAAATTCTCCAAACATTATTTCCTCTTCATCCTTTCACTAAATGTATCCTGTTTCTAGGTAATAAAATTAGTAATGATTAAGAACACTCTAGCTTAAGCTATTTCAGGGATTTAAAAAATTCCAGAGTATTTATCTGAATTAGTATTAGTATAAAAGTTAAATTTCCAACTGTACTTTAATTACTTTAAACATACTCTGGAGTAAAAATGAATTTGTCCTTCAGGTAAAAAAAAAAAATTGGTAAAATTTTCAGGGCTAATACAATGGAACAGATTTCTCTGAAATCCACTGCCAAAATAGCAGGGTAGAAAAAGCTCAGGAAGGCTTCATAGTGGGAGTTTTATCTACTTTCTGCTGGATGGTATGAAAGATCTGTCCTGTTAATAGACTGTTTGATCTCTGGCATTTGAGGTATACTTTTGAAAACCTGGAAATTCATGTGTCTCAGCTTGTAAAATTAGAAATGCAGAGTTAAAATTTTCATCAGACTTGGAACAAACAGCTGGGTTCACAGTTGCCTTTAGCAGCGTATAGCTCATTTTGAGAAAAGCAAGCAGAACAAGCTAGTTTATTGTTGTGTATTTCTCCAAGTGTTTACAGTACTACAGAAGTGTATTAAGCACAGCTGCTCTTCTCATCACAGCCATTCCATAATTTTTTTACATTTATGTCAAAAATTCTCTGCTTTTGACAAATGTTTTTTCTTCAGCATCACATTGACTTAATAGTTGATCTCATGCTTACACACACACACACACACACACACACACACAAAATCTGGAACATAAGAGAAATTATACTCTTCCTGACAAGAATCTTATATGATATAATTAAACTCACTTAAAGTAAATTTGACTTTGGTACTGGCAAGAACACCTATAGTACTGAGAGGCACTAGTGTAAGGTGTGAGAGCTCATGCAGCCTAGGCAAGACAGCTTTTTGGTTCCTTTGGTTCTGTAGTCAAAAAAAAAAGAGATACTAGCCTTTTTCAACCTGTGGCAGGGCAGAGCCAGATATTCATATGTACCTCCTGGTTGTAACCAACAAACAGCAATTGTGCTCTTTTGCTGACAAGACTAATTTAAGGAAAATCTGTGGACAGAGAGGTACTGTCCAGCACTGACAATCCAAAGGTTTTAATGGACTGCCAAATCACTTGAGTTGGGAGTTTGCATCAGGGTCATAGGTCATCAAAAAGGAAATTACTAAACATGGAAATCTTACATCTCTTATGATTCTGACTTTGTATCTGTTTCCACATCATGTTCTTCCTTAGAGAGAGGTTGGCCAGCTTTACAAGACTAGGAAGTTGCATCATCTCTTAAAACTTTGTGCTTCCACTAGAGTTAAATGAGGCTATAGTAATTTAATTTTTCTGTCTCCTCTCCTTTATTAATACTGAATAGGAACAGAATATGATACATACTTCAACTATGCTTGTATTGTGTTTATAATACCCAAGTTTTGAAGGATAAAAATCAATTTGTACTTGCTCCGTGCTGCTTGATTTGTTAGTGAAGTACAGTTGTTGCATACTTGAATTAACTAATAGAAAAAAATGGTTTTGTACAGTTAGTCTCACCAGTGCCACCTGCCAATGCATTTCCTGCAGTGCAAATCAGATATGCTAAGTGCTCAAGCAAGTGATTTCTCCCTGCATGCGTAAATTTACGGCATTGCATTCCTAATAAAACTGCTGGCCAGTGGCATGTGGCATGAATGGCAGATAAATTGATGGTGGTTTACAAGACTATCATGTGCTGTTTTCTAAAAACTGGCTGTAAAGCAGCAAGGCTCTGCTTTGCAATTCTTTATTACAGGCTCTGTACATCCGCAGGGGTTTCTGTTCTGTGCAGTGAGCAGAAAGGCAGGCAAACAGTCTCTGGATTATCAGCACTGGGTCATCAGCTGCTCATCTGACTGAGGAGATAAAAAGGCAGGGTGCTCTAAAGTGAAAAGAAATAGCTTTTGACAATCCACTGTTGTGGAACACCAAAAATCTGTCATTCATATGACTCCTATAAACTGACTCAAAAAGCTAATTAAATGCTCAAATGAGCCTTGAGTATTATATGGCTGGTCTTGAAACACATTTATCCTTCTGCTACACACTCCTGAAGTGCAAGACAGATAGATGGAAGCAGTGCCTACCCTTGCTGAAAACAGATTTTCATCTTATGTTGAAGGTCCAATTGTTATACAATTTTGTCCCACTCCTTTACAGCATTATGGATTGCCCATCATGTTTAAAAGATCATTTGATCCAGTGATTGTGCTCTTTGCACTCAGAAATGAAAATAATTTTCTATTGTTTCCCCAAGAGAGCCAATACTGAGTTAGCTGGTGACATCTTTTAATTCTATTCTATTTTGAAGTAGTGTACTTAAAACTTTTAACTACCGGAAACAAAAGGTATTTTCAGGTTTTTAAACCCACTATCTAACACCAGAAAAATGAGATTGCTCACAGTGCATTTACTGATATAGCCATTAGATGACTGTGGTACTGTGAAAAGGAGAATCTACCTGCATTAATTATAGCTCAATTTGCCTTTATTTCATATTATTCAACAGCATATAAAGGGCTAGAAATACATTTTAGTTATGTGTTTAACTGAAATTCTGTATTTTTGACACTAAAAAAAGGAGAGAGAACATGACATTAATTTGGAAACAGATCATGACTTTGAGTAAGTGTGACCAGAACTCACAGGTTCCTCATTGCTATGTATAATTTTATAAAGTATTGCTTACATTCTCCTGTCTATTTTACCCTTGCATCTTCTCCTTATCATCCACATACAGTAAATTAAAACTGTAAAATTTGGGGTGTTATAAACCAATTACATTTTGTTGCTTCTCAAAAATTTTTACTTTTCCAAGGGAAAGCCATCCTCCCCTATACTGTAATACAGTTTGCAGTAGCAGAATTCCATGGTGGAAGAATGAGTAGGCAGTAGCTAATACCTGTGCTGTTCTTAAAAAGCCTTGGGTTCACTCAGAGAATAAAATTATCTGCCAAATGATTTTGCATATTTCTTTTCCCAGCTCTTTAACAGTTCACTGCTTCACATCTCGCCAAAGTCTCTGCAGAAAGCTTTTGAAAGCATTTTGAATTTTGAAGCGCTTTCAGTAATATTGAAGCTTGGAATGTCCTGAACAGTAGTTTTGTCAGATTGGAAACTGAAAATGCCATCATGTTGCAAAAGCATTTCATTATATTTGAATTGTTATATCTTTTGAATGAGTCGCAGTGCTACCTATAAAGGTCTGATCTGAAAGATGGCAGCTCTTATTTTCATTGCCTGATTCTGCTGATTTTAACTTATTTGTGATAGCTGTAAATTATAAGTTAAAAACAAAACAAAACAAAAACAGCAAAACCAAAACAGAAAAAGAGGTGCATTCCAAATATTCCCAGTGAAGTAAAACCATTCAGAACACTTTTTTTTTTTTATGACTGAGTCCTCATAACTGTAAAGGTCAAAGGATTTGAAAGACTCAAAGGTAAAAATCCTGCAGTCAGTTGCAAGACCTTGTTCCATTTGGTAATCTTATGAGTTAGTGAATTCACATCATTGTTGAAGTGATTTTTGTCTTTAACTTAACAGGGTGCTGCTATTAAATTCTTGTGTTAGAGTATTGGTTTGGTCAACTGCTCAGAATAAAAAAGATAAATTTTTGCCACTAGAACAGTACATGTCTGACTCTGCTTAATGATTGTGATTTTAAATCCCAATTGAGTTTATTTTCAGTACATAACTTAAGATACTGACTCTTGTATATACTTGTGATCTGATTTCTTAATTTTTTTTTCACTTAGGTCACTCAAAGTAAAGTGAATAACAATCCAATTTATAATTTAGCTTTTTTATGTTTATGTCAAAACTGAGATCCAAAATTTTATCCTGACAGAGCTTCTGAAATTTGTATCTAATGTATCTAATGGGTACTTCATGGAACTGCAACTGAAATGATAGACTCTTTGAAAATGGCCCCAGGCAGAGTTTACTGCAGTCACCTAATTCGGGAGGATCATGTAAATGGGAGAATATAAAGTGCTATTGACTGCTATTTTTGACATGTTTGAACAGAGATATTGCAGGACATAATATATACCAGAAAAAAAATAGTATGCCTACGCGGATTCAGACTAAGAGTGAAAGCAAATGAGACATCGATGTAGTGATCATTCCCTTTTTATGATCTCCCAGCTCCCAGCAAGTTGTAAATCAAGTACTTCACGAATTTAATGTCATATTTTTGTATTGAATAGCTCATGGTAGTTATTTTTTAACCATTAGTTTTCTTATTTTCTGAATTCATGCCCATTTTTGTTATCATATACCTCTGCAGTACCGTCTAGTTATATATTAAATGAAGCACACCTTTTATTTCCAATGTTCCTCCTGTTACTTTGTTTGATGCCCATTTTTCCTCATACTCTGAGAGGCAATCTGTAATCAACTCCTCCTCAGCTTATTGTCCTGTCTATAATGACTTTAAATTCAATTATTGCATTTCTTTTGTCATCTTTTTATTTAGTAGGAGTCCTCACTCCTTCAGGAGCTGTTCGGAGAAAGAGGTTTAATATGGACCTTGGTTTCTCCTTGTTGTCCTTTTCTACAGTTGTTCCTTTTCTACTGTAACTGTTGAGGATGGGAAGTTTTAAATTGTGACTGAAATATTTCAGTTTGGTTTATTTTCCTTACCAATAGCTCTTAATATGCTATACTTTTTTACTCTTTTCCACTATAAGATGAAGATAGAAATGTTTTGGTTTAAACTTTACAGGAGAGATTAACAGGAAGATAATTTATGTCGTGCACTCTATTTGATGTGTATTAGTCACAGGGGTGAGAGGCTATTCAGGTTTCTTATTATGTTTGGTGGGAATTAACATGAGCAATTTACTGGATCCATATTAAAGGATCTTTTGAGTTAGTGAAACCAGTACATACAAATATTTATGTTACATTCTATATTTCCTCATTGTGATCTAGCAGTTTGCTAAATGCTGGTGGCTGGTCAGTGCTCAGTATTTGCCATTCACTTTTTCAGGCAAGAATAGCACACAGCTAGACTGAAATGTATAATTATACTAGTGAATAACTGCAGGTGCTCAGGCATACCCAAAACCCAAGACTGTTTGAAGACTGTAGTAAAATGGACCAAATTAAATTGAGACAGCATTACAGATGTGAAGTCTTTTTTCCTCTTTCCTTTCCTCTTCTCTTTTCTTCTCCATGATTGATGGTGCTTTTTTAAAATTTTCAAAACTTGGGTGTAAGAAGGAAAAAAATATATTTATTTTCTCTCCAAATTAACAATGGATTAAAAATGTCCTTACAATTGATGCTACTACCCAATCCAAACAAACTGAAAGTTAAATGAAAGCTTCATCTTTGGAAGCAGCATAAATCTTGTTACTATATGCAATTTGGGAAAAAAGCCAAATATAATGTTTCCTGTTGTGTCTTCTTCGCATGCTAAACAAAAGAATATTTATCTGAGATATTTAGATTCAGAAATCCTAACCTACAAAATATATTAACTTCCTAGAGAACATTTACAATCATGTTCATGTCACTCCTTCCTTAAAAATAATCACAGTAGAGTAACAAACTTTGAATATTTCAAAACTAGGACAACTCATTCTAGATTAACTTGTCCTTCAATTGGTCTTAATGTCACCCATATTTATTTTTTGAATGACCCTGAAATAGAGTATTTCAAGTACTAAAAGACATACAAGCAGATTAGAAGTATTTGCATTCATACTAATCATTATTTCTAAGATAGAGATGTATTCACTCATGTAGAGCAACTATTTATAACTATCATGAAGTGAATGCTACAGTTTTAAAAATGGTATTATGACCTTGAAAACTTTCTGTAGGTAAATTTTTTGTCTGCAAATAACAACAAATATTTCAGAAGCAGAATGTGGATTGTTTATTTTAAATTATCTGTTTCTAGTTCATTTAGGGAAAAACCTTCAAAATACCAAGGAACTGTTGTGACATTATCCTATGTAAAAAAAAAAAAAAAAGTTTTTGAATCTCTGTTTTTTCAGAGTCACCTAATTTTGGAACACAGTGGTAAAGATTTCAAGGAGCCATTTCAGAATAAAAATCAGATGCATAAATCTGCAGGTTTCATCTTTCTCTGATCTTGAGTAGTTTGCAAACTCAATTTTTAATCCTCTTTTTATCATTTGCTAAACTTGAAAAAAGGTTTTTTTTTTTTGCATTTGAGCACATTTCTTCTCCCTTAATTCTAAGGCAACTTGTGTAGAAGTAAAGGTTGCTTCAAACTGCCTACCTCCAACCACTCAAGTGAAGGTTGCAAACCAATGAAATAATGAAGAATGCACTGCTAGGTTGAGAGCATGCATCATTTTCTCAGGCATTTATATCTTCAATTCAGGATCTCTTTTAAAAAGAGAATGGAAATGTACTAAAAGCAGTCAGTGCTGGATTGACAAGATTATCCTGCTAGGTGATGATATAGATGATACCAAACCACGTATAATAGGCAAGTTAGATAAGAAATTCTGTCCTCTGTAAAGTGAAAACTCTCTAATGTGGGAGAACACATTGAAACATTCAGCTTGGAGACTAAGATATTTCAGCTGATAGAGCATGAAATTATCTCAGTGTGGAGGAAAAAACATTGTTCTTATATTGTGAGGTTTAATTAACTTTTGATTAATTTTTTTGACTCTTAAATTGAGCTACCTTATATAATAACAACTTCAACTTAAATTTATGTGTTTACTTCATATGAATATATTCCAGCTGCAACATTTCTAAAAGATACATTAGAGATTTTAATGTTTAAAAAATTCTGCCATAATTAATTTCCATGCACACACACATACACACATACAAATTTTAACTCCATTCCCTTTATCATAGCTTGAACTTTTTCTTTAACAAAGTAATAAGGTTTAAAGCATATTTAATTGAGGAAAGAGTAATAATTTGAAGTCTGATGGATATCAGCCTGTAAAGATTTTGAAGGTATTAAATATTATGTTTCTGTTGAAGTGTTGCAAAATACCTACTGGGAAAATTAACTACTAAAATAAATTAAACATTCTGCATAGTATGAAAAACATTCAGTTTGCTAATGTTTTCCACAGAATTTTACTTTCAGCAATTTTTAGCACTGAAAATGAACTGCAGATATCCTTCCATTCTCTTATTTGCAATAAAGAGGAATTAAATAATAATAAAAAAGAAAATTTTAGTGAAGCAGGAAGAAGGAGGAGGATAAGTTAAAGCTATTTCTTGGATGCTTTTTATTGATTAATTTTGCTTAGATGTGAAGTATTTGGACAAATTAAAAGAATTTATAGCATTACATTCCTCCCTTGTTAGGGATAAGTAACTGAGGCAAGGGAAATAGGGTTTGTGTGTTGAAGAGAAGCATTTAATGACAAGTGCCTCACAAATCTGAGTGACCTCACAGATTTGAGAAATTTACTTGTATTTAGTAGAAAAAATAAGCATTATGATTTCTTCTTCTTCTTCTTCTTCTCCTTCTCCTTCTTCTCCTTCTCCTTCTTCTTCTTCTTCTGTAGGAGGATAGGTAAAGACTGACAGCAGAAGGTTGTTTATTAACTCACCACATGAAACAAAGAAATTAATCACAATTGTAAGAGAGAAGGAAAGTTTTAAACCAAAGGCTCTTCTTCACAGTCCCTTTTTTATCTAGACAAAAGAGTTTTTCTTGAGATAGTATTTCTAAGGAAACAGGCTATTGCATGAAATTACTTGTCTATCTATTATTCTATCATCTAAATGGAGCAAGAAGTTTTTGTCATCTTTATAAAAATGGTCTCTTAGGTTTAGCTGTTATGCATTGAGCATCACAGCCTAATTCCAGAGGCAGTTTTCTTAAAGAAAACCACGTATTGTGCTCTTGTAGACAGAATGTGTTCTTCCCTCAAGTGATGCATAGGCTGCACCTTGGTGCTTTCTCTTTGCCTCTCAGAAGGTTTGGAAAATGTCTGAGAGGTTTTTCTGTGGTCCCTCATTTAACAAGCCTATACAGTATCTAATCATGATCAACCTATGTAGGTTTACCAGGGTAATGACATTTTGCTTCATGCAAAATGCATATAAGAAAAATCTCAGAAAATATCAGCAAGTGTTCAGTATTTGCTTCCCCTATGCTAAATGCAGTCTTTTAGATTTTAACAAGAGGATTTAATTTTTGTCCACCATGGAATTTCATTTGCCATTTCTTTTCTTAATATGACATCATATTTCCTTCAGTTTCTGTAGTCTCATTAGTATTACTAATTTCTAAGATTTACTGTGCTCTTTATCTTTGCATATTTTCATCTAAGATATTCTGAAATTTTGACTTATTAACCATTGCTGCTAGCTGTACCTTGTTCATGAGCATTAAACTACTTTCTTCTTCTTTTTGTCACCTTGCTTCTCTTTTCTGTCTTGACAGGGAACTTTTCATATTTACTCTTTTAACTGTCATTGCTGAAGACTTTTATACTCTTAATTTTCTCTTCTACTGAAGACGACAAGCTGGCATGTAATTTGCATGAACTTCTTTGAAAATGTCTTTCTGAACATGACAGTCTGCTGAGCTGCTGTCACAGGTAGAGTGTTAATACCCCTTCCCATTAAAGGCACAAACTGTGGTGGAAGGAGGACTGATGGGTCAGATTGGTGATAAAGCTGCTCCCTTTATACTCCAAAGAAGCAGAAGGCTTTGACACAGCTGTTGCCATGAATGGACTTCTGCAAAATAAACGTTCAAAACAGGCAAATTATATTTTCTTCCCAAATGTGACATCATCTGAGGGAATAACAAAATAGAAAACAGATTTTCTAGAGAAGTGATAAGTTTCTGGATATCAGGTTGCCCATGCACTCAACCACTGGTTGTGACACAGGGCCTTCAGAGCCAGTAATTGTGTCTGAGGTAATTGTGATTCATGAAAAGCTATTTTGGCTACCCGTTCTACAAAGGAATAAGCTTTCATTGTGTAGCAGAAGAGAATTCAGCTAAATACATTATTTTGCATTTTTTGTAATATTAAAATCTACAGTTGAACCAAGTTTGTTGTATCGAGTATGTCAGAGCGGGACTTTTCTTTCACCTAATTATGAGCCAGTCTAAAGCTTTTGTTGCATTTTATCCTTCAGTGAAGAAGGAAAACCCCAAGAGCTTTGGTGGGAAGAAGATGATTTAATATGTTTGCACTCAGAAACGACCTTCTCTGACTTTTGTTTCTCTCAGGGTTGTGATGACTAAGGAAAGCCTACATTTTGTTTCATTTTGGTTCTTTGAGCACAGATACACATGTAATATTACTGTTTGGGTTAAGCAGGTAACTGCCATGCTGTGTTTATCACAATGTGCTGTCCTCTGCTGGTTTACAAGTCAGTTACTGTGACCTTATCATGTCCTTAATACAAGTTCAGAAAGAATATACAAAATACATATGTATTTTTTTCATCTACTACTACTCAGTCTCTTGTGTGGTAATCTTTCCCTGTGCAGATTTTACAGTGTGTTTACTTTCCCCAAGTGCAGATTTTACAGTGTGTTTACTTTCCCCAAGGTGTTTTACTTAAGGTTCTTTTAAAACTAAAGACCTCTCTTTCTCTGTTACTTCTTTGAAATGCACCAAGTTGTCTCCATTTTAGTTGATTAGTGAACTGTTAAGAGACACTGAATACAGCAGGATTAGGAAAAGAATCAGGAAAAAAAAACGTAAAACTCATAATTTGAGACAAAAACAGTTTAATAATTGAAAACAAGGATATACAGTAATACAAATACAAATTGTAGTAATAAAAAAGTGAGGTGAAGACTAGTTTCTCCAGCCATGCCTCCAGTGACCAGAGGGAAATGGCCTTAAATTGTGCAGGGAATATACACATTAGATATTAGGAAAAAAATTGTCACTGTTAGGGTGGTCAGGGACTAAAATATTTTGTCTGGAGAAGTAGTGGAGTCACCATCCCTTGAGAAGTTCAAGAGGCATCTGAACCTGTCACTGGGTGATCTGGTTTAGTGGTTTAGGGTTTACAGTACTGGTGGATGGTTGAACTGGATGATCTTGAAGACTTCTTCCAATCTTGATGATTCAATGAATCAGTTCTGTGACTCTATGACAAGCTCAAGAAGCGGGCCAATGGGAATCATACTAAATCTAAAACACAGCACTCTATCAGGTACTGTGGGGAAATCTTACTGTATCCCAGCCACAACCTGCTGGGATAACATGCACAAATCTGCGTAAGGATGGATAAAGTGGCCAGGAACAATTTTAATTCCTAAAATGTTGTAGAATTCTTCTGAAACTTCATTCACATAATGCCTGACTCAATGTAAAGATAAAAATTATAATCTGATAATTAATTTTCTTCCTATGTGACTTACATAGATGAGAATTGTATTTTTTGGTCACTCAAGGAAGTTATCCTTTATTGCACAATATGTGGCATGTAAGACAGAAAATACTCCAAAACTTCTTTCTCTCTGTAAGTGAGCATAATATTTATAGAAAGATTGTGGGATGAGAATTTTGAGGAGCAGCAGTCTTGGATTCAAAGTGATAGCACAGTGTGTAAGAACAAAATTAATTCCATTATAGAGCAGAGCCTCAGTAAAAAAACACAAAGCAGAATTTCATAAGGAAAGGACTGCAGACAAAGATAATGTAAAAGCATATAAATACCAAATTATCCCTACAAACAATGCGCTGCTGGCAGTCCACTAAACACAGAAAGCAATAAACCTGATGGTAATTTCTGTTACAGATTAATTCAGCTAGAAATTCCTACCCGTTCTCTATAATAAATAATGTGATTTGAAAAATATACTTTCTTTAGTAAGATCCTCTACTGTTCTTTCAACTTTTATAGGTCAGAATAGCCAGGTGACAGATACATACAGAGATAAGGACTAACATTGAAAACAAAAAAAATTGACTTTTTTTTCCTATCCTGGATTTTTTTTCTATACAGGGTGGGTTTTGCTGATAATGACTGTCTTTAGATTTGTGTCTACAGTTCACAGTTTGTACCTCATATGCCTCTGGGGACCGGTTCTTGAATGAATATTTAAAGTTACTGTTTACTTCTCTTTACCACCAAGATGTCTGATACAAGACTACTCTCACTTTTTTGTGAGCCAGCTGGTCCTGGGGTATATCAGGAGCAACATCACGAGCTGGTAAATGGAGGAGATTGTCTGCACTTGTGTGGCCTCACCTTGAGTCACGTGTACAGTTTTGGGTGCTAGGATATAAAAATGACATTAAGCTCTTAGAAAGCATCCTAAGGAGACCCCATGGGGGAGGTGAAGGTCCTTGAGGGAAAGATGTTTGAAGACTGTCTGAGGTCACTTGGTCTGTTCAGCCTGGAGGAGACCGAGGGGAGACATCATTGCAGTTACAATTTCCTTGTGAGTGGAAGCAGAGACACAGAAGACAGTGATGTCTTCTCTTCTCTTTGGTGAAGAGAGAAAAGACCCAAAGGAATGGCATAAAAAAATGTCTGGGGATATTTAGTTTAGATATTGGGAAAGGTTCTTCTCCTTGAGGGTGTTTGGGCACTGGAACAGCTCCCCAGGGCAGTGGTCACAGCATCAAGTCTAACAGAGCTCAAGAAGCATTTGGACAACACTTTAAGTTACATGGTGTGACTTTTGGGATTGTCCTGTGCAGGGCCAGAAGTTGTACTTTGATGATTTTTGTGGGTCATTTGCTGCTCAGGATGTTCTATGATTCTATGACTCATTACTTAAAAGCATAATACTTTGAAAACAAAAATATGTTGTTTTCAAAGTCCTTTTTTGCATTTTTTTCTGATTTTGGTTTAAAATACTTATTTACTTTCACTGGACTCATCAATCTCCACTTCTAAAATCTATTGTAATTCAGGTTCCTTTCATTATTTCTGAATTATGATATTTTATGAACATAAAGTGTTTCAGGATCTTAATTGGTTTGGTTATGTGGATCATTGATGCCAGTTTGGAAAATTATAAAAAAGGCATCTCTTCATTAAATTGGATTACAGACCAAAGATGAAAGTTTGACTTAAATGTATCAGAGTACATTACATCATCAAACATCAGGTGTTTCTGTGTTAACATTACTGATCATATTTAAGTGCAGGTGGTAACACTTTTCTTTTTGGGAAATGCTTAAGGAAAAGAATGTCATTCACCTAGTTATCTAGCAGGCTTTATTTCTGTTGCTTTCCACAAATCCCCAATCAAATCTGCAACTCAGAATTTTCATATATTTTTGCCTTGCTGATGTTTGCAGTTATAGCTCTATTATTGTAACTCCTACGCAATTAGTTTGCATAGGGCTTTCTGCAGCCATTAAGCATCTTGACATCCACTGCCTGGAGACATCATCACCCTTAAAAAGATTTGCACTTATATACAGCAATCAGATTGCACAGGATAAAATAATACAATGCACTAGTTTAAGTATTCCATTGTAAAACATATTTTAGCTTTAGGTTCAGTTATGTGTCATGAGGGTTCTCAGACAATCTCAATATCTTATAAGACTTAACATAAAAATACCACCCCCATGCACACACAAACTAATGCATGCATTAAAACGTCATTTCAGACCTATGGAGACAAAGGTATGTAGGACATGACACATGAGATTAATCTACTCTTCTACCAGTTTAAACAGATAATTTGTCTACTCTAAATGAGAATTGACGCAAAATGGGTGGAAGATTTGCTTGGATTTGTTTTCAGACAGCATAACTATGTGACTTGTGATTTCCCTTCCTGCATCTTTGTGAGGCCCTGTAATAAAAAAGCATGTAAGTCCTAAATTTGCTTAGAATCAAACCAAGAGAAGATCTGATTTCTCACTTGGACCATCCAGAGCTGGTGTATTTCTTTCTGTTATGGAAAGGATTTCTATGGTTTTGAGAGCAAGGAGATATCAGCCTGCTTTGAATGGCTGCTCTTGAGAGACATTAAAGAAGAGAAAAAAGCTGTAATGGAAAAGATGTTCTCAGATCACTCCACTAGTGGAGCAGATATAAAGATAAAATATAAAATTCAGTAAAAGCATTTTGAGGATAATTTTCATCTTGAGATGGTAGATGTTACAAAAAAAAAGGATAATTTCATCAAGTCTGACATGTAAAATGCAATAAGCTATTTAAATGTGAATTCCAGGGACACATATACAAATTTCCTAGAGGTAAAAACACGTTATGCTATTTTGCTGAAATTTGAAACAAATATATATATACTTATCAATGGAGTGACATTTCTTTATACTGCACAACATTAACTGCATAAAAATTGCAAACATCTTAAACCATAAGCAGAGAATATATGAAACAATGTGTTCTTTTTCTGTGAGTAGAGATTTGTATTTCAGTTGATGAATTGACAAACTTTAGAAAGGGGTACGTACAATCAGCTTTAATTGTTTCAAAATTGTCAGAATGTGTCAATTGAAACTAACAAAACAACCCTGTAAAAATCAGTGATTATTAGAAACTGCTCATCGAGGTTGCTTTGATTCACTTGCTAAATGACAATATCATCATATTTTAGCACTGATAGGACAAAACAGTTTTTGGAAGTGGAACTCTAGAAGCTTAATTTTATATTCATTTAAATAATTGCAGTCAGATCTGCAGTATGTACTGCAAATAAAAGCATGAATGTTCAGGAATAAGATAGCTAGATTTTTGAACCAGAGATGATGGTTCATAAATGGCTCAAAAAGATAATTTCATTTGTTATTTTGAGTATAATTATTGGGAATAAGTGTAAGTATGGATATTTATTTGTATTTTTAGTTCAGCTCCTGCTTTCACTGCAACAGAAATCCTAAAGCTACTCAAAATTTTAATAAACTAATGTTCTCCATCTAGCTTGCTTTACCCAGGTTTGTGCAGTGATATTCAGGAGTTCTTAGGTAGACTGTAGTATTAGTATAGGCTCCTTTATATGTGATGCACATGGCATGGATAAACTGACTGTTCTGCTACTGCTGCACAAGTTCTGCTTGCAAGTTAGGACAGATTCTGTCCCCTGGTAATGAAGTTTAAGTTCCTTGAACTCTGGGTAGCACTCCTGGGGTTTTTTTGTAATGTTATGATTTCTTCACACCATGATCCCAAGGCTGATGGCAGCGTCTCAGGCTGCCCCCTTTAGATATGCTGCAAAAGAAAAAGAATCAAGGCGGTCTATAGAGTGCAGTGTCTGGTGAACACGTAATGCGATGCACTTCTCCCACACACAGCTTTTTCACAGGCATCACAAGATGACAGCTTGCAGAGCAGGTGGGATGACAACTCATTCTTTTGAGGGCCATATCCCTGGAGGACTGAGAAAATAGCATGACTTCCAAAGTGCTGCCAGGTGTCCCTTATGTTGGTGTGCGTGACAATGCCCTGGGACAACTAGCAAAAGTTGCACACCCACAGCAATCTCCTGCCAAGACTATGCATGGCATCAGTTTGGAAAGTAGTTCATGTCCCTTTTTTCATGTAGAAAAGCAAATATACATGCAGAAACATACTTAGTTGTCATAAACATTCTTGCTGTAACCTGCAACTCTCTTCTTTGTGGTGATTTGCTGCTATTTGGTGACAACAATTTCCATGCAAAAGTATTTCAGCCCCATTGCCGGGCTGTGCTATCAAAACAGGCATAAGAGCATATTTGGTGAAGGGATTGCTTTTCACTGCAATGCCTGTTGCCTCCACAGCTACAGATATCTAAACTCATGCAATGTACTTTCTGGGGAAATATTCCTTCCATCTCTTTCTTCTTTCTTCCTTGAAAAAACAAAAGTAAAAAAAAAACCTTGTAAGTCACCAGAGCTGGATTTTCCTTCGATGGAGAGACCAGCTGAGGATTCTAGTGATGATTGTGAAGTGAGGAGAAGCACTGAAGAGAATACTTGCTCTCTATAATCACTCATAAAAGAGTTATATAGTCATCCTCCATAGCTTCTGTGCTCCTACCTCTCTGGTTTCACAGAAGTCCCACTTTCAAACCAGCACTTCAAGAACTAGAATTTACTTCCCAAATCTATTTTTATTTGCAACAAGTTAAATTATTTTTACTCAAATCTAGTAAGCCTGCTTTGCCAAAGACAGTAATTGATAAGTGATTTTGTCTTTATCTCAACCCAGAAGGTTTTTCATCCTACTTTCTCCTTCTGTCCTGTTGGGGAGGGGGAATGAGAGAGTGTCTGGATGGGAATTCGAACCTTAGCCAAGGTCAACAATGCTAATTCAAGTTTATTAAAAATCTAGTTGCATATTTTTCTGGTGGCATATGCATAGATTAACCCAAGACATCTGGTCTCTGGGTGTTTACAAGCATAAAATAAACCATTGAATCATTCCTATAGCAGCAAAATCTTCTCTTGTCTTCCACATTTTACAGACACATTTCAAGTTATTTAAATAAGAGGCAGGTTTGGGAATGGCAACAACTCAAAACAAAATTCCTTGTCAACAAAGCAATTCATCCAACACAAGATAAGGAAATGGTTCAAAAAGATGGAAGACAGCTATACTGTTTGTTCCGATGGTAGGTAGCTCTTGACTGGTATTTTCCCAGCAGGAGTTATCTTGTTGGAAAAACACCTGTATCCTAAGAATGACTAATATTCCAAGAAGAACTTGAACATAAATGTACATGAAGAGATCACATGGTGCTTATTCTTCAAGACGCATGCTTGTAAACATTTATTTGGTTTTCTGAACCATGAGACGTACTGCAGAGGTGCAATGCATTCAAATATGTTGTCAGAAACAGTTGTTTTAGAGAGTAGGAGGTTTTTTCATCTGCTCAGAGAAATTAAGTGTTTTTATCAGTTGAACAGAGGCAGTTTAAGTAGTAGCAGACCCTATCATTTGAGCTCTGCTTGATCTGGTCACAGTTGAGCATCTAAAATAATTTTTCAGCTCATAATGGACTGTACTTGAAAGTCACCTTAATATGTCTAGAACAATCAATGAGAAAACCCTATGACTTGTTCCAGAAAGCCATATTAGGATGTTTGAGGAAACCATATTCTGAATAAAAACCAAAAAAACATACAAAATATGAAATCAAATTGCTTACCTTCCCATGTGGTTCTTTTGAAAAGATAATGAAATTTCTCTCAAAAATTTGTAGTTTTTTGGCTCAGATGTTCCATCAGACAGCTGTTCAGCTGTTTTGAAACTTCCCTCTTTGTTGCATTTAATAAAAAGTATTTTTTTTCTGTGAGAAAATGATTGAAAAAAGGTCTAAGGTTCCCTAGAATGCATTTTTTTAAAAGTTTTTTAGAGTGACAAGTATTTTCTCTGCCTCTTCTTGGCATAAATGATCTTGGGTATAAACAGTTTTATTTACATAGCATCACAGCATAGTGTCCAATCACACAAAATCTGCAAAGAGAGCTTGCTCATAAATGCCTATGAAATACCACAGACAAATACTTGTTCCTGTAATAACTAACTCTTTCTTCCTATCGTTCTAATAGGTCTCTTCTACATCTGTTGCACATAAAATTCTTTTTCTTCCCAGACTGTGTAATTACAGAGTTCTCATTCTAACAATTTCTCTGAACATCAAGACTACTGAAGTGTTTTGCATATCAGTTTAGTTATGCAGAAGGAATGCCTCAGAGAGTGAAATTGTAAAGCTTGAACCTCAACAGTCTAATTGAATAGATAAGTCTTAAAAAATCTGACTTCAGAGAATCATATTAAATCATATGAAGAAAGGGGGTAGCAGACAGCATAATATTACCATGTCATCTCATCTTTCTTCACCTTCCTCTTGTTTTTGCCCTAGGAAAATATTGGCATTCTGTTTCTGGTTTGTTGTTGGATTTTTCTTTTGTTAAACTAAAGTTAATGTCTAAGTAAGCTGCGCTTGATTATTATAATAATCGTTTTTCTTCTTGAGCTCGTAGTTCCAGACTTTTATAACTTTCAGTTGCAATTTCTTTTCTTTTAATTATATTATTTTAATAGATGGCAATTCAGTTGTGTAATCAACTTTATTCCATATTTTACCCCACAGCTGTTAAGAAAAAGGAAGGAAAAAGCTCTGAGTCACTACAGCATTCAATATTTATTTTCCAAATACAGCCTAGGAATGTCAGTACTACTGGGATTGAACTGAAAGGTTATTCAAGATGCCTTGCTATCCTAACCTTTATTTATGACTGGAACAGACCAGCCAGTGAGACAACATGCAATTCATGGTTTCTCACTCTTTATTTGTGTGACCTGTCCATAAGAAATTTTCTTTGGGAGAGTGATTGTCTTGTAAAAAGCACTAATTGGTTGTTGAACTGATTCTAGCATATGGTGCAGGAGAACTTTCACAGAACTGGCTTGAATAGAATGGTGCCATCTGTCTGGGTTGAGTTCAGCTAACAGTCTGTCAGATTTTGTTGTTTTAACCTCTTCAGTAATTAAAGACAAACTGGCATGGACTGCTAAGAGAATGGAACCTCCCAAAAACCTACCAAACCTTCAGTTTCTGTGTATTCAAGGCTCCTTGTGAATTACAAACAACCATTAGGGTTAATATCATAAAAACAAGCTAATACAGTTTCCTCTCACATCCTAGAATCTAGAATTCTGATGTAAAGCACACTGGGGCTACAGAAGATCATTTGGTTTCTGTGTTCTGGAACAATGACTAAAGTTATAAATACCATTTAATTTAATGTCCTTTATTATGAGTACCTTGTAATTTCCTTAATGGTAGCTATCTGCTGATGAGAAATATGACAATTGAAATTGAAATTTAAGATTAAAAAATATGCTGAATGTTTGTCTATCAGATAATAAAATATGCAGAAGAGATTTAGTTTTTACCTTGCTAATATCTATCACAGATTTTCAACATCAGACATCATATAAATTCCTTCTTTCTTTAGGCCTAAACTTGAGTGAGATTTAACTGAATTACATTATTTCAGAATGAAATAACAAGCTTGCATTTCCATGAAGAATTTTAGACCAATGCCATTAGCCAAAACAGAGTACTATGTTTACTGAGCTTATTAAAAATATGAAATTTATCTTATAAAGCAGCTACTAAAACAAAAAAAAAGAGTTTTTACCTTAGCTGGGTAAGGGTAAAGAATAGTTTTCAAAAATGAGAACAGTAAACTAGAAATTACAATTCCTTGATTTTTTTCCTTCAAATTAAAATCAACTTCAGTAATATCCATTTACATTTCTGGAGAAGACAGTGAATGTTCTAAAACAGATTACTAAAAGGAATATTTTTTAAAATAATATCTTCAGATAAGAAGCTCACACTCAGGAAGTGTTTTTCTACCTCCTTGAAGCATACTCCTTTTCCAAGGATTTCATAATCCCATACAGCCCTTCTTCTGGATGCAAACATAGCTGTCTTGATCTGTCACTTTCTTTTGCATCAGGGCATGATGTTCATTCTGTATAATGAGATTTCACAAATGCAGTCATTCTAAAACTTAGAACCATTAGTCTTAAATGTCCAGCAAATTCTGCACACAAAAAAGCCAACAAAAATGGCGCAGAGACCAGAGAGGAGAATGTTTTGCGTCAGATCTCCTTCCTCTGCATATCTGACGAGGCACAAAGGCAGGGGCCTAGCCACACTGCCGGCAGCTGGACACTGAGGCTTCTCCTCTCTTGCAGGGCCATCCACTTTTAAGCTTCAGAGAAGCCAGATTCTAATATAAACTAATAAAATAAGAATAGAGAGGTCTAACTGCACCCCACTTATTTAATCTCTGGTCATAGAATAATAGAATGAATAACAGAATTATAGAAATGTTTGAGTTGGAAGAGGACCTCGAATATCATCTAGTTCCAACCGCATGCCTTCAATAAGAAGGTCTTTACCCTAATATTTCAACCCTTTTAATTTAGCTGCATCAACATATATTATCTCTGGGCTGAAGTAAACAGTGATTTTAACTATCAATCTATGAACACCAATTTTAGACTACTCTTTTCAGAATTCTTTCCAATGTATTTTTTCAACTGAATTAATGTGCTCCCACTCTAGATGTTATAAGTAACCATAATGGATTTATTCTTCCTTTTTTTCAGTAGTGGTGAGAGTAGAATTACACTTGAATTTCATTTTTCTTTTTCAGAAATAGTAATAACAATAATAAAGATTAATAAGCTCCAGTAGTGCAGACATTCAGCCTTTCATAAAATTCCATTAACTGAATGTACTAATAGTGTACTTTTTCTAAAGTACATACATTTTTAAGACTAAGTGAGAATTTTAGGAATGTTTTTGAGATAAAAAATGGTCATTTTAATTCCTTGTTGATGCAGTAAAATACTTGAAATTACAGGAAATCTTTCATAGTTGCAGCTAGTGAAATATTCAAGTCTAAAGTTCATGAAGGTAGAAAACTGTTTTTGGAACCTGATTTCTTTAAAATAAAATCTAATAAAATACTGGTTTCTGACAAATATATCAAAGGGTTGTATAAAATTTATTTGGCAGTTTAAAAATTATATATAACATTTGTCTCAGAGAAACATAGTATATTAAGAAATGATGAAGAGGAAACTACCAACAGTAAAATAGTGCCATCCACTCTGGATTAATGAAAATAACGTTGATGAGCTAGGTAAATCAAGAAATTCAATGAGAGGATAGAAAAGTTCAAGATTATTTTGTTAAACATCTCAAAAATAAGAGCAATAGAAAAGTAATGGAAATTTTCAAAGTGAAAAGTGAATATTTTCCCCATCCCAAAAATTGAAGACTAAGATTAAAAGGGCTCTTGCTACTTCTTTGTATAACATGTAGCTGTTATGTGAATACCCATATTTGCTTTCAATTTTCTCCCACACCATTTTCAGACAGCAGTGAAAATGAAATTGTAGTTTCTTACAAAACTCAGTTAAAAAATGTGACAGATCTTAAATGGAGTACTACTAAAGTATTTAAATCTACAGAAAACAGCCTTTAATCTTCACTACTGGAAAACTCTCTAATCTTAATCACTGTCTTGAATGCTGAATCATTTTATGCAATACAGAACAAGAGCTCTGATACTTGAATGTTTCACAGCATCTCTCTAGCTTAACAAAGAGTCTGAGAACTGATAGGTTATCTCCATCTTTATTTGAGAACTTTCAATATCGTCTCATGCCACGTTTTGATACTAGCTTGCTGCCTCTATTCAGCTACTGCTTGAATTCTTATAACTGAAATAGTGCCAAACCCAACAGTCTCAAAAACAGTTTCTGACCACACTTCATTTCTTGGAGTGTGTTGCACTTGCAGTAGCTACTGTAGTGCTGGGTATTGCCCACTACTGACAAGTTCTGGCAAGACACTGAACAAGTTGGAAACCCTGTCCAGAAAACTGATTTTGGCCAGATAATACGCAGATAATTCAAGAAAGCATTGATAGGAAACTTGTGTATTGGATGTCATTGCAGCAGCATCAACTGCAATGATCACTAAAAACAGCAAAAAGAAAGTGTGGGGCTTGGAGAAAAAATGTTATTTGAATTGGTCTGAGGAATTCTTTATTTAAAACCGATATGAAACATATCCTGAGATTTCAGATAAGCCAAACCTTATTCACACTCCAGCTGTTTTGGAATCACAAAATATTCCTCCTCAGAATTATGACTCTGATACTGATCAGTGCAAGACCTTTGAGAAATAGAAGCTGCTACATTACTGTTTTATTGCTGTCTACACAGAGACAAGCAAGAATTTCCAATTTAGCCAATTAAGTAAATAATAATGAACGAGAAGCTGTTCATGTAAATTGACAGACTTTGAATTCACATGAAGAAAAATCCACTTTTGAACTTTTGAATGTTACTAAAATTCTGGGGTGTAAAAATCAATCTTTCATCTGTGTTTCTTTTGAGAAAACTGTCTCTGGGAATGGATATTAAACATTTAAAAGTGGCTATTTACTTTGAAATGCTGGTGATAACTTACAGGACATTTACTGTATATTTTCTACTTTTTATTTCCAAATGTAAATATACTAGTTTAAAGTACACAATTAAAAATATTTTGATTTTTTTTTTAACTTTGTAGCTTACAGGTTGACTTCTAGTAATTTTTTAAATAAAATCACTTATTTTTATGCAAATTTAAAATACTTATTTACTAAGAGAGACTTCAGACTCCTAAAATTCAAAACTTCTAAAAGTAATATGGAGATATTCTTGCTGACTCTGTGGTGGCTAACAAGTTTTTCCCAGATCTTAAAAAAGGTTACAAATTCAGTTGTTTGTCTGTGGTGGAAATAATTTTCCAGGAAAAAGTGAGAAAGAATGTTAGCTCCTCAGCATTGTGTCTGTTTGTTTGCACCAGGAAGCTGCTGCATATCTTACCAATTATGAGAAATCACTACACTTCTTTGAACCTGATAGAGAACTGTAAGAAGAAGAGTTGTAAGTAAACCACTCAGGTTTCTTTTGAATTAATATGACCAAAAAGACTAATTCTCTTTTAACTCTTAAGTTAAATGTTCCCTCCGAGATCTTTTTTTAAATGTCTTAAAGCAAGTTTTTTTAAATGCCCCCCCCCAATACTTTTTTCTCCTTTTTTTTTTTTTAGCTGGAGAGAAATCACTTTATAGACCACAATTAAATTAACTATGAGGTATTGAAGAAATATTATGCACATATTTAAGTATTTACTACGTGCATTCATGTTGCCTGTAAAATCAATATTCTTGTACAAGTGAATTTGGTTTTATTTGCTTTCATGCAACAATTCTCCTTCACATTAGAGTTCTCAAATCGTCCCTTTCACTTCAAAGCAAACACAGTCTGGTTCAGTGAAAGCAGTAAAATTGGGCATGCAAGAATCAAATCTAATTGATTTTTGGTCACCAATGAACCTTCATATAAAACAATTTCCTCTTTTTTTCCATTAACAAAATTCCTATGCAAGAGTAAGCTTTTTCTGGGTTTGCACTATATATCAAAAATAATGAAAATACTTTATTTAAATTTCCCTACATGCATTTTGATTGAATCCAAACCACAGTTCAAGAAATGGGGGAAAAATTTTAAAAATTGGAATTTTTCACAATGAACTCTCAGCATAAGATTGAAGGAAAAGAGGTTCAATTATTCTGACTTAGCAGACACTAAAACAGATTTTATATTGAAATAAGCCATGAAAAATTAAGCGAAATATAGAAGTTGTTTGGTTTTCTAAAAATACTTCCAAAAGATTTTCCATTTTTCACCAAGAATTTCTTATGTGAAATTAGTGAAAGGTGATTTTTAATTTAGGTTGAAAACATGGTACTATGTTTACTTCATTTAAAAATAAATTAACATTGAAATAAATGTTACATGGACTTAATAGAAAAATAGTAGCTTGGATAAAGGATATGAGCTATAGTAACTTATATGTTAGACTGATCAAACCTCTATGTAAAATACCACAGAGCATACTCAGTGAAAAAATGTAACACACAAAGGTCAGCCATACATTCTTGTAAGTTTTACCAAACAGTTACTAAAAATCTCAATACATTCAATTGGTTAATAACACAAATTTAATTTTTTTTAATCATCTTGAAGGACTATAGTGACATTGGGTTTATTTGCAGTGAACACAGCTTGAATCAGCCATAAAGACAAATTTTGGTACTCTTTTGCAGCTATATTCTTTGATTGTCATCAGTGGCTTCTAAATATTTTATCTGTAGCTTATTTATGCATAAATTCCTTAGGGATTTTGGTTTCCTAGGATGATCCCACAAACCAAAAAAAGAACAGTTATAGAAACTAGAAAAATAGATCATTTATAGTTTACATATAGAAAAATTTTTACTAATGTGTTTTAAGTGTTTATTACCACCTAGGCAGCAGATTGTTGCCTCTGCTGGTGTTTTTTCAACACCTAATACTATTACTATTAGCCCAGATTTGAGGTTTATCTGACTACTTTCCTCATGCTAAGCATCTCAAAACAAGGCAGAAAATTTTCCAAGCAATGTGACTTGGAATCCAAACTGGGATACTTTAAGATTCTAAACAGAGAAATCTTGAATAAACTATGCCAGACAAATACCAGTAAGACAAAGTTTATAAACACTTCTTCAAGTGTGCCCTTGCATTCAGACAGTCAGAGGTCTCAGTGGCTCACTGAATTGCAACAAACTCTATAAAAGCTGCCCAAAGTGCAGGGGTAACTACTCTGCACTGGCTCCCAGTTGTTTTTTTACTTTCTGACACCTTTTTTTTTTCTCAATTTGGCCCCTCCTGACATGTCTCTGAACTTTCTTCTCTTAAGCTTTCTCAGCCAAACCTAGGAAAAAGATCAATTACGAGCTTCTAGAGGAATCCTCTCAAATATTTACTACAGCCAATGAATATAGAAAAAAATAAAGCAAATGTCAACAAATATTATCATAATCCATTCCTCACTGTTTTAAATCAGTCTTCAGCATTTCTCTTCTCGGTCCACCCCTCTTGGACTACACTTCTCTGTTATGCCTAAAATCAAATATCAAGCTCACATACACGATCCTTCTATGCAAAAGCTCAGGTTTGTTTATTACTATGGCAACTTCATTCCCTTTTTTCAGGTTTTTAGTAGCAGGACATTAACATGAGTGGCCAGCTTCATATCAAGATTTTTCTTTAGGGTGACGATTGCAGATCATTTTATTTGCAATTTCTCTTGCAAATTAGTCACGAGTAAGTTGCCCAAAGTGTCAGGCTGGTCAAACCAATAATGAGAGACACCTCCCTTTTCACTCCAAATGCAAAGGTTGAGTAAAGCTTCAAAAAATGTAAAAACAAGTAGTGATCTCTAGTACCAGTATACCAGATTAAGTCAATTGGACAATGAGCAAAGCATAAGGTGCACTTCCATTATCATTCTTTCCATTAAGACAGAGCTACTTACCATAAAGCCAATTTTTTATAATAGAACTTTATATTGATATTGATATTAGTAGTAGTAGTAGTAGTAGTAGGTAGTAGTATTTCCTTATAGCATTATACTGTTTTTTGACACACTAAAAAGTTCTCAGTTACTTCTCAAGGGCTGGAAGCTCTGCATAGGACACAAAAGTGTGGATGCCAGGTTATCAGTAAGAGCCCCAAGCTTTTTAGTGTACCAATGATATTACAGGTGCTCATGTAAGAGTTGAGAGGGGCTTTCTTCTGTGGGAATTTCTGCTGTATTGGTAGAGTTTTGTCTTACAGTGTTTCTTTAAGAGTGTGACTGATAGTAAAGTTTTATTTCCCTATAACTGAGACTGAAAAGAAACAAAAGAACAGTTTATATATTTGGAAAACGCAGAGGATCTGAGAGGAATTGAGTGGTTAAAAAAAAAAAAGTGCTTTAAACCCACTGTGCACATAGATAAAATGTCAGGTCTCTTGTGCAGAAAGAAAAAAAGTCTAATTTAATTCAAATCGGTTACATTGGACATAAACTTCAACCAAGACTCATCTACACAAATATATAGAAGAATACTTCCTTAACCTTTTCTTAGTAATAACAAGGGAAAATAAAAATTCCCTAGATTTCCCCTTATAAGCAAAGGGAAAGAAAAAGTTTAAAGCAAACAAAACCACAAGATGAATAAGGAAAATCAATTCCACATACAGAGTGGTAATCTTTGACTTGCCATTAAATGGCATTTATAGGCGCTTAAAAAGTCAAATGGGATGATCAAAAAGAGATTATAATTTATTTTTTTCCAAAAGTAGTAGAAAAGAAAAATGAAAGGAATAGATATAGATGACACATTCTTTTTAAAGCAACATATCTGTTCAGAAGACACATTTTTGAATGGGAGAAAAAAATTAAACAAAAGAATCTTTGAAGTGTTCTAGTGTTTTCATCAATTTTTTTCTGTTCTGAATGGGTTCTCATTTTCGTAGTCTATGACCTGTTTATACAACATGTAAGTACTTAGTTCTTCAAAAAGAAATTGGTAGAAATAAGAACAGGTGTCACTAAGAGGAAGAAGACCTGTGAATTCTGTTTAATATCAAACTACATATGTTAACTTTCCTAACTGTAGAGGTGGAGAACAGATGCTCACAATTCTTTGTACTTTTTAGTTGTAGAGTAGGAATCCAGGTATAACACTGTCAAACAACTTTCTTTCCAACGAATATTGGATGTGTTCTGGAAACAAACAAAAATTTCACCCCACAGTCAGGGCTGACAGCAGGAATGGGATGAAAGATAGAGATCTAGGCCTCTTACCTCTTTTCCTTTTAAGTTAAAAAGATGTTTTGCCTTAGAATATTCCAGTGTATGAAAACACATAAAATTAAGCATTAAAGGTAGTCTGCCATACTTTCATAAGTAAAAAAATGATTTTTAAACTTCATTTGAGAAAGGAAGTGTGATCAGACATTAAAAGTGTCATCACGGTAGTCATGGTCACCTTTCATTTTTATCATTATAGTGTAGCCATTTGTTAACCAGCATTTTGTTCTTTGACTCTAAGATCATCTTGTTTTATGTATGATATAGGTAGTATGAAATTATTTCTTTGTCATTCTTCTTAAATTGCATCTAAAACAGTATGTGGATGAAAATTAGTGTTTTCTTATAGTACACTGATTTGAATTGCCACTGATTAAGGCAAACACATTCTGATTATTCCTTCTGCTTAAATGGACAGATTTTTTCTATTTCAGGTTATGCTGGAATTGTCATGAAAGAAAAACAAAAAAAATTGTTTGAAATCAGATGTTTAATAGCATTGAACTTATTTTGAATTTTGAAAAAGTTCCAAGTTGGCTTTAAGCTATTAGAATAATTAGTTGTGTTAAAAATGTAATATATATGTACTTGGGGGCTACACATAAACATTGAGTCACTGGTTCTTGCTACCTTTTTTTTCATGCAATAGTGCATTATTCTAGTATTATTTTGAGGTAAATGGAGAAGAATTAAATGGAAAGCTGTTAATCCTAAGTCAAAACATATCTGTATATGTGTACATGTATTCTATAATGGACATACAGTCTGGAAGCTGCTTAATGATTAAGTTCACAGTTAATTAAGTGGGACTAAGTAACAAATATGGCATACAACATTTATTTTCTCAGCAAAATAAGTCCAGAGTCTATTAGTCTACAGTCACAGTAGGGATTTTTATACCTTCAGCATTTAGCTTGTGCTTTTACAGCACATTTTTTGAAATGTCTTAACCTTAATTGCCAAGATTCTGCTTGAATCTTTTCTCATGAACAGTTCTTTGTCAGCCTCATTTCCCATTTTAGTGTCTTACACCATTTTTTAAGATCTTTTACTTTTGCTAGGTTTAAAAAAAGCAGTTTTTTCATTATGTATTTTTTTCCATGTGGTTATTTATGGAACAGCTTACATCTCTCTTACACACCCTACTTGCATTCTTTTGCTTTTCCTCACTTTTCTACATTCCTTACATCACTTCTGTTACCTTCCCTTCAGAGAATAATTCCCCAAGGAATTGTTGAGCCTGCCTGATACTTTGGAATAAAATACTGTGTTTTGAAAACAAAACAAAAGCTTTGTGCTCATGATTGCTTGTAGAAGACTATAATTTAGACCATATTAAACTTACAAAATTAACACAATGATGCTAAAAAAAATTTTATTATAAATTATAATTTAAAAATTCAGACTCAAAACAGTGCAGTTTCCATTCTTTACTTAAATTACAGAAGTAGAAATGCTTTAGATAGATTTAAAAAACCTCTGTAGAATTTAATGTGTTTTGAGAGAAAACAGTCTTGTGAAGGAGAAAGGGATTAAGTTAATTGGAAAACAGTCTCAATACAGTCTAAACCAGCAAATATTTAGAGCATTTCCACGAATAGAGGCATTATGTTATTGTAACGGCATTATAGGCATGGAAAGGCTGGCTTCAGGTCTGTCTTGGCAAATATGTAATTGAACTCAGGGCAGATCTGCTTATGAAGGTTAGAAAAATCTTTAGACCACAACTTCTGATCTTCATTTATCCTTAGGTTTACATTTCTTTTAAGCCTCACACTGTCTGATGCAAATCTAGAGGACAAAGCTATTTTTCTTCATGTATTAATTTTATTTCTAAATTTGAGAGGTCATTGCCTCTTTTTTGTTTAATGCAACAGCACTTTCATTTTGCAATAATTCTTTTGTGTTCTACAGTACAGGAAATAGGAAGGGCTTTAGGGTTTCTAACTTTAGATTGTACATCATAGATTCTTATATCTGTAAAAAAAACAGCACATATAATTCTGAAAGGTGTGAACCACATGATCAGTGAGCATAGTCCAATCAACCCCCCTTCAGGAGAAGTACCTAGAAAGTATGAGAGCATGATTGCTGAAACAGAAAATCAAGATTCCAAGCAGAAGTTTAGTCTCTTAATCTCTAAAATGATAATTTGTACTTAAGGAATCCCTGAAGGAGAATATGTAACAGATCTTACTGAGTCCTAAAACTCTTGGGAAGCAGTCTATTTCAACCACCAAGGCATAGCAATAACACATCCTTTTCTTTTGATAGATGTCCTCTCTTCTTCATACACAGTGGGGCAGATAATATTGCCTCATGATTCCTTCCCACTCCTACGTCTATGGAGCTCTCTAAGTTGTGTGGGACTTTTTATAAATGAAGTGCCATTCCAAACTTGTTTCTTCTTTAAATGACTGATGTTATACTCAGAAATCCAAGAAATCCTCACTGTATTGTGGACAGTAATTTTACTGAACTAATTTTTATATGTTGCATCTCTCAGGCCCTTCTAGAACTCTGATATCCTTTGTTGAATGCCTTCACAAGGAACTCTTAGACTTTGCTTGAAATTTAACACCCAAATGTTTTAACTGCCGCCATTACGTCTTTTTGTTTTGCCATAAAACAGGAGGCCTGAAACAATGGTTGCCTGTTTACATCCATCTAATTCTCCTGAGTTTTCTGGCAAACCTACCAGTAAAAATTCCATCCCTTTGGAATCCAGCTGTATTGCATTGCTTCCCAGTTCAGAACCTGCTTTGTCTTTTCATGTTCACAACAAATTCCCCTTACGTGATAGTGCAAAGTGGTTTTTTATATTCTTCATTTTCCATTCAGTTTTGGTGTAATTAAAAGCCTCATCTTTTATTACCATTTGCCATTTCTCCTCTTGTTGGAAAAGCTTTTGTCATTGCTCTTTAATAAAACATTTTTCAAGGAAAGATTGGCACTTAAATCCTACCTGTAAAATTATCTCAGATACTCAACAGACAGATGTATGGAATGTCTGGGAAAAATAACTAAAAAGGCTTTAAGCCAAAAATTTAAAACAGAAATTAAGATTATTGAACAGGTTTATGAACTCACGAGCGACACTTACAAACACAGAATCATAGAATATCTTATGTTGGAAGAGACCTAAAAGGACTTTTGACTCCAGCTCCTAGACTTGCACAGGACAGTGCCAAGAAGCACAGACCATGGGCCTTACTAAGATGGCCAGAAATGATTGAGCAGGCTTTCTTTCTGTGAAGCAGGTGGAGAAAAACATAAAATGTAAGATAACTAAACATGAGAGTTAAAAATCTATTGCAAAACTGGGCTATTCTTCCAAGAAAGCACTGTAAAATTGTACCTACTACTTTCATTATTCAGTTGCTAACCTTCTGACACATTTTTTTACTGTCTGGGAGATGATAAAAATCATAAAAAGCTACTGTTTTCCATTTGAGACAAACAATAAACTCTCCTTATCCTCAGTAATTTATCTAATTTAATCTCAAATAATTTTTCCGTTTCCTCACATAAGATCCTCTGAGGTAAAGGAATTTGCAAATCCAGGGAAACATATTTAGAAGTCTCAGAAAAGATGAAACTGTCTATCACTTGAAAAACACTTCTCCACAAATTTTTGAGACAAGGCCTTTCAGGAACAAATTTTATTATGTAAAAATATATTTTGCAGTGTGCTGACGTAGAGCATGTCTAGAGTAAAAAAGGGGTTGTGTTCCTTCCAATTCATTCGGGATTTATGATGCAGCTCTGATTTTCCAAAGACAATTTTACTGTTTGTTTTGTTACAGCCAAGGGAGGGTTCTAAAGAAGAGATAATTTAATTGGAAATATTTCTTGAAGTTGGGAAAATTACCAGCAGAATGTCTAGAAAGGAAATTTTTCCTTCCCCAAATTTTATTGTAACCTGAATTAATTAAAAAAAACACACAGAGATTATTTAGCCATTTGTTAATATATGTTTTCATGTCTTAATAACAACCCAGTTCCCAATAGACTAAATAGTAAGAATCCTGAGTGTGTAGCTTCCATTGAAATCCATTTTTAGACGCTAGGGATTTTGTCTTTTTCTTCCTCAGGAGTCACAAATCTCAAGTATTTATTACTTGTTGAAGAGAGTGGGAAGGATGATGAGATAAAATATCAGTATATTGAAAAGGTAGCCTAACTTTAAAAAGAAGCCTTGAAACAGCAAATCATGAAGACCAATAGTAATTTTGTCCCCAACTTGGACCTTACAAGACACCAACTCTATCACATGAGGTTCTTTCTAAAGGGAACATGTAAAGGTTTTAAAAAATATTTTTTCCCAAGCAAATATGGTAAAACTAACTAAAGAGAAACATGAACATCAGGCAAACATGTCACTATTAAGCTGAATTTATGTAAGTGGTCCAAGCGATCACCTGTATCAGGAAAAATCTTTAACTGAGAACTGAGAACTGCTCTATAGGTCTCTCCAATGACTTGGCATTGTTGAATCTAGGGAAACTGCAACACTTGCTGCAGTCCGTCACAGTGTCAGGCTCTAGACAGTGGCTTGGCACCAGTGTGAAGTTACTCCACCTCAGACAGTTTGCTTCTACATGCTTCTGGATGGCCAAGCAATGATATTCTACCAGTTTTTACTACTGAGGACTTTTAGGCACATATCAGCACAAGTTACCAATCAAATCAGTCCATGATGATACCCCATATAGTATTCCAAAATGCTAAGGCATCTTTCTCTAGCCACTTGTTGATCTGTGGCCAATATCTAGGCTCACCATGGTCTTTTCTTCTTTTCTTGCACCGTTGGACCTGGTTTATTACACCCAGGGGTTGTGTCTATTTTCTCTCAGCCATAGCTCATTATAATCTGTTATTAAAGGAGGCAAGTACCCATGACAGGAGCTCTTACCTATTCAGGCCTGACTCTGAGTGCCCTCCAGAGGAAAAGGCAGTGAAGTTTTCAGAGGTGCTCTGTTAGAGCATTTCAGCACAAGAATTTGAGTTTTCCTTGGTTGTGTCCTCCAGCGTGACAGCAAAAACTTACTCCCCCATCTTCCATAATTAATAGGATTACTTTGTTCTGCAGACAGTACCCTGGGGAAAAAAACCCAGAAATTGAACACCAAGACCCAAACTGTGGATCAAAACACCTGCATAAAACAGTCTTCATCCAAAAAAACAATTTCAGTCGCTTTGTAAAATCGTAACAAAACAGGATAGAGGAACGCACTTTATGAAAGGAAATCCTACATTTTCCAGTTGAAATTTATAGGGAGGCAATGAGATGGGTTTCTGAACTCATTGCTAAAGGTATGAGGCTTATGTTCCCAGGCTGGAGCCTGCAGCTGCTCTAGACCTCTGGTGGCTCTGCTGGATCCACCTCAGCCTGGGTCTGGACACCATCTACTGAAGTACAGCAGCATTGTCAGGAGCAAGCTGATAACACATTGGGTCAGCTAGATTTTGCTTCTCTTTTGTTGTTCATTAGGTTTTAGTGGGAAGAGTAATTTTTCTTGGGCAGCAACTCAAAACCAGTTAAAACATCCACTGCTATAAAACACTGGGGAAAACAACCATAGAGCTTTGCTTTATCCTGACTCTAGCAAAAAAAGACATTAACAGTCTCAATCAGATAACGCAGGAATGGACCAGGAGATACCAGAAGAAATAAATGTCATTTGTTTGGGGTTTTTAAATTTAAGTCTGTAGGAGAGGATACTGGGATCTGCATAGTTTTTCCTTGTTGTGTTTATATGTTTGTTATCTGTGTACATACAACTAGAAGATAAGACTTTCTCTGGAGAAAAACTTGTATGTTTTGCACTGTTACCTCCAGTTTGTTAGGCTGTGACATGAACACAAACACTTTGCATGGTGTTGCTAGGGTGAAGGTTGTCTCTCTGTGTCCTTCTGGCTGACTGCTGTCAGTCGGGCTGTACCTCTGTTTTTCCAGGAAGCAATATCCAGGCAAAACTCATTAGGGACAGATAATAAATTCTGGATTAAGCAAACACAAGGACTGCAGGGATATTGCACTTCTACAGATAGACCGTAGCTGAAGATAGTTCAGAAAATTACAGATGCAATGCAGGAATGAGGAATCACAGCACTGGAGTTCAAGGAGCATTTAGAGAAGCAGTTGGGCAGTGCTCTTAGGCACAGGTTGGATTTCTTGGGACTGATCTGTGCAGCACAAGGAGTTAGACTTTGATGATACTTGAGGGTGTCTTCCAACTCAGAATGTTCCATGATTCTATGTCTCCCATAACTCTTGAAAAATGAAGATATTCCAAAAGTCTGCTGTAGTTCCAATATTTAGAAAATGAAAGAATTATCTGTGTATCAGTTAAACTTAACATAAACTAAACATTTTCTTACAGAAAATGAGACTTAATGTAACTGATTTTCTGACATCAAACCTCAGTTCAACCTAGCTAATATTTTGGAGTCTATAGGTCAAAGTTCTTTGAGGTCAACAGATTTCTCTTAATTTCTCTTGTTCTTTACCATGTCTAAATGAGTATACAGAGAAGAGGTAATAGGGATATTGGATTTTTCGAAGAGAAACCAATTTTTTGCTGCTACTTGTTGAACAAAGATGTTTAAATAAACAAGTGAATTCTCATCTACATTTCTGAGGAAAAATAAAATTTAAAATGAATGCTAAAATAGGATAAAGCATCACCCTAACCAAGTAACAGCCTGGAATTTCTTGCCCTGGATCTAAACAGGCTGTTTTCCCCTCTAGAGATTGTGCCCTAATGACATATTCTGTGTAAGGGATATGGATATTGCTAACAACCAATTCTAAAGTTGCTAGAAGACAGATTCAGCTTTGTGATGGACAAGACTTTGCAAATGTCTTTGGCTAATGTGGTGAAGTAGAAAGTAGACAAAGAGTAGGAGCTTTCCTTTTAAACATAAAACAAGAAATTGTTTATGAAGTTGTTAAGGCCCTATTCTTTAGGGATGCTTCTGCCCAAATCGAAGTTTAAATGAGTTCATATGCTGCAGTCAATAATATGGATTTTATTTAACCATAAATGTGAAGTAGAGAAATTAAAAAGATAGTTGGGAGGCAGAGAGAGGTCTCCCTTTTTTTCCTTGACAGAAACATGCAAAAGAGTAGAAATCATTGTCAGTCATCTAATTATGTCAATTATTTGCTGGTGTGAATTGATTGCTGATGATTGGTGAAAAAATAATTTACGAGTAAAATAGAATATTCTCGCAGAATTTCCTATAATTAAGAAATAAGACAACATATTTCCAACACAGTAGTATAGTACAATGTGAACCAAGCAGTCTTCTGGCATTCATGCTAAAATATAAAAAAAAATGGTGAGGATCTCAGAGGTACTCCCTCATCATGAACTCTGAATATAATTATGAAAAAAAAAAAAAAAAGAAAAAATATTTCCTTGATTCTTTGAAAAGACAGGTATAAAGCTGATCTTTTTTCTGTAAATGGCATTGTCAAAACTATCAAGAAATTGTCTCTCTGATACTTCTTTTTGCTTTTAAAGAATACTCAAAATTGTCAAGGTTAAAGAATAAGCACATCCCAGAGACACAGAAGCTGTAAAACAAGTCTGAAAAGAGAGTAGGAGAATGATATGTTCTCTGAATAAAAATATGGGAAAAGCACCCATCAAAAGCACAATCATTTCCAGAAGTGTGACGTTGGAGTTTAGACCACTACAGCCCTAAAATAAAGTATTTTTTATGTATTTTGATTGCTCTTTATCTCTGTTCCTGCTAGTGTCTGGTTTTGATGATTCACATGCTTTTGTATCTCCATAGACTCCTGGTTCACTATTGGCAAACAGCATTCAGCAGCTTCCACTGTTTGTTCCTGTTCCTGAGTTTTTGAAGAACTAAACCCACTTATGTTTTTGCCAGCATGAAAGTTGGCTTGATGCTGAGTTTGATCTTCAAGCTTTGGTGTTTGTTTTTGTGTTGTAAAGCAGTATGAGACATGACTTGTTTAACACTCATCAGACAATTACACAGTGAAGTCAACCGTCTAGAAACATCAACCAGGAATTCAAAATATAATTCTGCTCTTTATCCTCTACACTATTACCTCATGCACTCTGTTGTGCCATTCCATACTGCATATAATTTTCTGCCACGAAAGTATAAATAATTACATATAATCATGTTCTAAGCACAGAACTCAGCTCCTGTTAGTAGCTGTGGTAAATATTCTTTTCTTACTAGCTCATAGTCCGTGTCCTTTGAAAGATTATTTTTTTAAAACACTGGTGTGCTTCTGTTATGAGATGTATATGTTCACTTCACATAGCTTGACTCTCCCCTTGTAAATCTGCCTTAACCTCAAAGATGAGTCTTTATTTACCTACATAAAAAAATTTAAATTGCTCCAATAAAAGCAATTTCAATGTGAGAGATAGGAAACATCTATTAAAAGTATCCTAAAACTCAATGTTTTGCTGAATCTTCTGGGAAGTAACAACCCAGGATCTCAAATTACCTTTGGGACAGGGAGAATTTGAACCTAGGCCCTCTATGTGCTAGCTTGTTTTTCTAATTACTTTACTACTAGCATATGGAAGAAGGGACAAAATATGTTCTAGTGGGCTTGACCTGAATCTCTTCCAGGCTGTTGCTTCATATAGGTGAATTCTGAGGAGGTACTTAATCATATTTTATTAGATTTTTCTAACTAGTCAGATTAGACTGTTCTCTGCTTACTATATAATTTTTAGGCATGCTTGAGTGTATTTTGGTCTTCTGTGAACTACTATGATATCTAAGGAAAATGAGAACACACTCCCTGTAGTTAGCATTTAAAATTCCAGCTTAAAAACATCTCTCTCTCTCTCTCTCTCCCTCTCTCTGGCAAAACTCATAGCCCTGGTTTCCTGCCAAAATAACAGGACTTTGATTTCCTGGAAACTACAACAATTATAGTTTGGAGTCCTGGTAGAAACTAACAAGGTAAAACTCAAGGTCTTTAGGTGGCAGGTGAACAGATTAACACTCCAGTGTCTGGAGCAAATGAAAGGTCACATTGAAAAGTGTCACACAGACAGAATATTCTGAAAGGTTTTGTTCTCTCTCTTGAAACACATCGACAGAATATTCAATGGTACAAAAAACTAACAAGCACCACTAATGCTTTGCAAAACATAAATTTTGCAGGAAAGTATGGAGCCCAATTTAAATTTAAAATTTGGTACACAATAAAATACTTGTGGAATATTCTGCACTATTTAATAAAGTGACTCTCCATTAGAACTGTGAGGGCCTTGAGTGCTTGAACAGGCCTTAATGGCCCTGATCTAATTCACCTGGGGTCTTCACCCTCTGGAGACCACACCACTGGGGTCTCATATTCATGGGCTAAGTCTCTTTTCAGTTCAGCATTCCACCTTGAGTCCCTGCCTGGGACACCTTATCAAAATGCAAGTTTCCAGTCCAGTCCCAGCTTATGCTTGCCCCTGTTTCTGGTCCCTCTTGATCCAGACTCTGACATGCCTGGATTTCTTCTTTTGTAGAAGCACATATAACTGAATTGATAGCAACAGCAAAACCACCTCACTTAAAGCTAGCAATCTAGGAAGATCAGAAAGGACTCACTGTTCATGGGTTCTCAAAGACAACATGGATTTCCATAAAAATGGATATGGAAGACACATTTCAGTTAATGTGGTTTAGACTGGAATGTAAAAAGATCCACTACCTTGTTTTCTATAAAACTTCAATACAAATACCAAACACTGTAAGATCTCAATCTTTTAAAATTATTTTTTTTAATGATGGGTTTAATCAGGAGCTCCTGGTGGCTCGCTTGCACAGAATATTGACATTTATAACTGCACTGTAGATGTAAGAGGAACTTAAAGGTTATGGTGAAAGGGTAGAATGGGACAAAGAAGAAAAATATAGGATTTTCTTAAAGGAAGAAAGACAAGCAAAAGCACAAGAGACTTGAACTTCTCTGAGGCACAAGACTTAATTTAGACAGATCTGCATTCATGAAAACAAAACAAACTTCTAGGAAAACCCTGCCATGGGCCAGTATTTTCAATCACTGTATCTCCTAGCAAGTCTTAGTTTAGTCTAGTCTTGCTTGTTATAATGTCACAGGAAAATAATGAGAACCTCCTGCAGACTGATTATTTTTACACCTCATGCCTCAAGTAATTTACATTCTTTAATCCAATTTGTTTTGTGTGGGGTTTTTTTTAATTTCTATGATTCTTTTGTAAATATCAAAGTGCTTAAATGAAAGAAAAATTAGGAGTTCTCATCCACTTTGAGAAAACTTCTCATTTGTAGCTTCTGGTAAAACTGTAGTTCCTAGATTTATTAATGCATAATTGAAATCATTTATAAATTGCCATTACAGACTGCTTTATGAATTTTCTATGCAAGGCAGAATTCACAGTATCCCTTGGATAGCTTCTAAAAGTACAATAAAATGTCAAAAATTTAATGTACATTTTTACTCCAATTTTTCAAGAAGAACACTGAAGAGTAAGAAATTTGATAATGTCTTCTTTGATATATTTAGTAGCTATTCTATGAGTTTCATAAAGCTTCTATATTCACCCAGAACTATCACTGCATTAAATAAACAAAAATTGAGAAAGACACTTCTCATATTTTCCAAGTAGATCTGTGCAATGATTTAACATAAAGTATTTCCTAAAATACAATAAAACTAAGCTTTTAATAAACCGTTTGGGTATAAAATAATCAAATTAACTTATTTGTTTTAAGAGCATCAAGTTTTCATTTCCTGTTCCATTAAAAATTAATGGTGTCTTTCATTCTGTAAAAGAATTGATTCTTTGGTAACTAATATTCTTAAATTTGTCTAATGCTATTTCTAAAACACAAAGGAGGACATCAGGTGATAGTTTACTTTTCTTGAAGCTCCAACATGTCAAAATATGATTTCAGATAACAACTGAAATGGAAGATGAACTGAAGTAATTGTCCATATGGCAATTCTGTAAAATGTTCTGTAAATATTAAAATATTTCTAGAGCAAAAGCTTGAACTGTACCTTTTTCCCATTACTTAACTACTACCAAGAAAAATCTCCAGATACAATTTCACTTTTTTAGCTTATTTTCAAACATATTGCATACATAAAAAATACCTGTGCAGAGGGTTACAGTTTCACAAAACCACCTTTGCCCTTCACTTCCTAAAGCAGAGATTCTAAATGATGATTCAAAATTATAGTTATGTTGACATAAGAATGGTCCTCTTTCCTCTTAAACAAACTTGTTATGCAAATAATTTTAAATTAATAAATATTAGTTTTTTATGCTTTATTTACAGCATCTCCAAAATAAAAAATATTTCTACTGTTTTATTCTACTTGAGGAATTTGAAGGGGAAGATAATATTTCTTTATGAGCCACTAAGCATGCGAATACTGGAGAAGCTTCACTGTAGACTGAGACAGGTAGGGACATAAAAGCAGTCTTTTGGAAGCCTGAAGCAAGATTTAGACCTGAGTTCAAATATGTTGGCCCGTCTCGTGCAGAGGGAATATTCAAAGTCAAGTCTCTGAGTTGTTGAAAAAGAGGAAAGTTTGTTAT
Organism: Tychaedon coryphoeus; assembly: GCA_013398595.1. Lineage (NCBI taxonomy): Eukaryota > Metazoa > Chordata > Aves > Passeriformes > Muscicapidae > Tychaedon > Tychaedon coryphoeus. The sequence goes on along the minus strand of WBND01000020.1, from coordinate 685,415 downwards.
ATGCACCTCAAGGACTACTGGTAGCTGTTTCCACCCAAGAGCCTGGGCCACTCTTGTATGAAAATAGGAGATGAATTCTCTATTTCTTCCCTATATAAAAGTAGCCTGGCATTTAATTTAGCTTACACAACACTGCTGTATTTCCTATTGACAGGTGTATCTTCTAAATTGGACTGACTTGGGATAGCCCTGATCCAATGCAGTGCAAGCCAAGGTACCAGGTGTATCTAACTGACCACAGAGAATTTATAAACACCTAAGATAATAATCCCTTAAACAGCATGTCATAACTGAAGAGACACTATGATTACATGTCACAGGATGGGACAAGAGAGAAATGGCAATGTTTCCACAAGCAAAATTAACTTGGGACATAGACATTTTAGTATCTAAGTCTGCAAATCATCAGTAATAGTAGTGTATGTGAGGAAGTTAGATGACTAGTTTTATAATATGCTCATGCAGGCTTTGAGAATATCTGGCTTTTTAGTGTCTAACATATGCACACATCAAAAATGAGAGAGTGCAATGAGAACACAGTAAAAAATTGATATTTAGAAATTGTAATAAAGGTCTTTTAAAAGGTTTTGGGGTTTTTGTTATTTGTGGGTTTTTTGTTTACTAGGATAAGCAGCAGTTTTGACACTACCTCTAGTGACTTCTTTTAGTCATTACAGTCATATACTAGCAGTTTTTTTTGATTTATGGACAAATTCCATGCAAAATACAGCCCTACAGTATTTCAGAGACACATAGGAGCAAAACAATGTTGAAAACGATACATATCTGAAATTATTATTCATATCTGAAATTATACATATCTGAAATTATTATTCCCCTACCTCCTTCCCCTAAAAACCGGATATGACACCTGGAAACTGAATTTAAGTGTAAGCTCCAACTACTATATTGGGCTAAACTTTTACCCAGAATCATAAAGCCAAATACTGTCCTACTGCATTCATTGGCTTCCTTTTGTAGTTTGAGCTTTACTTTCACTGGATTTCACTAAAAAAGTCCACTGAATAAAAAATCTACAGTACTGTCATTACAGTAGTGTCAAAATAATTAGGTATAAATAATTATTTTGCTTTCTTCATATTGAATGATTCATTTTCCTTTTCATGTTGAATTGATTTGTGTATCTTTTCTTAGGTTCCCACAAGAGATGTATATTTATTAATTTTATGTATTCATGATCACTATGGTCAAGATTATATGTTTGATTTTTTTTTTAATTTTGGGGGTTTGGGGTTTGTTTTTCTCTTTTGTTTTGGTGGTGTTTTCTGCTTTTGTTTGGTTTTTTGTTGTTTTGGTTTTTTTTTTAGATATTTGGTAGCATAGAAGAGGAACTATGGGCTAATTTAAAAAAAATAAAAAAAAACAGGAGTAAAGAAACATTTTTCACTCAAGTGATCAGCCTGCCACTAGAAAATGTAATAATATAAAAATCTTACTTTTTCTATCTCTCTCTTTTTTATTCAAATCCACTGTGTTCTGGTTTTACTATTATTATTTTTCCTGTATTATATATTTATTTATAAATGTAAACAATTGTTTGGTCATAAATGTACCAGCAAAATTGTACTCACTTCATTTTCATTTAAGAAGAATGGCACCAAAGCTTTCATTCTTTTCTTACAAGGATTCATTTCTATATGATCAGAATCTCAAGAACCAGAGAAAATTCACGCATAATTTACTTTTCATGAGCAGCATTCAAAACTTACCAAACTCTTTTCTTACAAACTCCAATTTGCGTGATTATATTTAAGCCCTACTGTCCTAGATCAATGAAAAAACTATTCAAAAATATTTGTATTTCTTGCCTTGTAAGGAAACACTGCCCATTTTCTCAGAGAACTGGCTGTTTCCTTGCTATTTCCTGTGGTGCTACTCCCTATAATGGCAAGAAGCTGTTACTAGGAACTATCAGAGACAGCATGAACTGAGACTTAGAGGATACTGTACTGAGAATGGCATAAAAGTCAGGGTAAGAATACAATGATAGTCGAAGGGTGTTGCATTTCTGCTGAAGGTTTCTGTCAAAGAAATCTGTCAGTGAAACAACTAAAATATAGGGTCATATTTCATTCCTTTTATTTCAAGGTAAAGTAAAAATTAGACAGATATCTCTTCCTTTACACTGAATGTATTAATTTAAACTATTTAACTTTGTAAGTAGATAGGAAAAAAATTGCAGATTTTTTTTCCATGAACAGAATACCCATATGTGTACCTGTTACCTGTCCATACAAAACCCGATTCTCGCTGTACTTTGCCATGATTTATTAACCTACATATGAAAATTTCATGGTGAACAGAAAACATGCTAGTGGATGAAGTATTTTCAAGCTGAACTTCTCCAAATCAGATTAAATGTCTAAAACTGAGGTTTAAAAAAAAATCACCATTTGGATAAGGAGAAGAAAGTCATGTCTCTAATGTAATGGATTAGCATATTGCTCAGGAATTCGGAAGAGGAGCTAGAAAGAAAATTCATGTGACTTCAAAAGCTATTTGCTTCTCTTTGAACTTGCTAGAAATTAATTCACAAGGTATTTGAATGGCTGCAAAAAAAAAGTCTTGAACTTTTATTTGACTTCCTTTCTCAGATTTTGCAAGACATAAATCCAATATCTAAATAAAGCAAACATCTAGCTAATTTATAAGAAACCCCCTAAACTTTCAGTAAATAACATGCAGAATGATACCATTACAAAATGCACAAATATTAAGCTTTCCACATGTTTTCACAGGTATTCTATTTGCTTTATTGTATACATACATATTCATGTATGAATCTTCCTTTCATTGAATTTTCATGTGAATTTATAATTTTATATATTATGCCAAAAAACAGGTGGCAGAAAATGAAAACATAAAATGAAAAACATTTAAAAAACCCAAAGTATTTGAAAAGCAAGTGGAAGAAAACAGAAAAATAAGAGGCCTCAGATCTGTCAGGAACAGTTTTTGACAAATAAGTTTATTTAATTTTTGACATTTTAACTGACCTCATCTGTCAAAGAGAAGTGACAGATGCCCAGTCTGGTCTTGAATACAACTTTTGATATTCAGATAAAAAGTTTGAGAGCCATTGAAGAGAAACTATAGTGCAGGTCTTTGGAACCATATTGAAAGATTTACTGGAGTTTCATAAAAACTGAAGGATTTATGGGTTGGTTCTTAGTCTTGGTTCTTTGTAGTAGATAATTTCTTAAATAAGCAGGCCAATAGAGCAGAGAGTTCTCGACTAAATTTGCTTTATATCAAACTTTGAGACAGTTTTTACAGGGTGAAATAGAAAGTTAGAAATCCACAATCTTAAAAAAATATATCAGAGATAGGTTCAAAACAAACAAAACAACAAACAAACACCCTTATTTCACTTAAGAAAGCTACACCATATGAATGGAGGAATATTAAACTGTGCTCTGACTACAAAGTAACTTTACAACTGTGTAGGAGTTCTGCAGAAAGGTTTCTGAGAGCTAACCATGAATCAAAACCACCATAATGCTTAAAATAGTACTATGCCTCATATTTTGTTGCATGAATAGAAGAATAGGCAGTAACATTTGCTAACATTGTGCTTCTGATGTACTCAACATCACTAAAGTTTCTCTAGGAGCATTGGTTAGTGACAAAGTTCAGAAAGGCTGGGGTACATATGGAGAGACTCTTGAGCGGGAGAAAGGGGCGACTGGCTTAATCATGTTTTTAGCAAAGTTTTGCCAAGCAAAATGGAGTAGATTTTTGGTTTTTTTTTTTTTCCATTTTCTGTGAGGTAGAGAACACGAAAAACTGAACATAAATTGCAGCCAGGATGTCTGGTTAGACACTAGAGAAATTTTTCTATCACTAAGGATAGCAAGAAATGCAATAAATTGCCTGGGGAGGCTGAGGATTTCTCTGTCATTAAAGCCTTTTAGAACAGATGGTGAGTATCTGACAGAAGTGATGTAGCAATGCCTGATTCTCTCTTGGGACAGAAGGATAGATTAAATGACCCCTTTAAGGTTCTCTCAGCTTCTTCTGCCCTTTTTTGTTTTCAGATCTAAAATATTTTACAGTACATTAAATTTTCCTATGCACTTTGATTACTGAAACTGTTCTGTATAATCTCTGGGTTATTTGCTGGTATCACCTTGTCACAGAGTGTTCTCCTCTCCCTGAAGACAAAGAATTAGATATTTATTTTCCCCAAAGGTATTGGATAGACTAAGAGATCTGTAGGACTATGTCAGGTCAACTAACACTTTATCAAACAACTTTTGGCACACTGAGCCCAAGGAAAGGAAGAATGTACACTTGATTTCAAAAATCATGCTGTAAGCAAGCTTTCAAACTTTATGGTGTTTCAGAAAGTGCCTCAGTGTTATAATTCAACATAAGTGTTTGTAGCAATTATTTCAGTTGACCTACCAAGGTGAGAAGTGTTTGTGTACCTTTTTCCCCAGGAGTTGTTTTCTCTGTATTCATATTAAGTCAAAGGAGAAAAGAATAAGTCTTCAAATACCAGAGCAAAACCCACTTAAATAGGAATTCAGCAAATGTATGCCAATTGAAAATGGATTTGGATGTAAAGGTAAGCTTTGGAGACAGAATAGTATATTTTGAATCAATGGGCATTGACTGAACATTTAATCAATTTATATTTCATCTTCTATGTTTTATGAAAGATGTTCAAATTTTTCATGTTAATTTGCTTCTTACCTGGTGCTTACCTCAAAATCTCCAAAAGAAATTTTGGTCTGATATGTTACTTTTCAAGGGAAATATTGTGAAACATGAGGTTCGTTAAATCTCCTTATATTTTTTTATTGACATGGGGTAGAGAAATTTTGAATTGCAATGTATAAATATTGCAGTACTTTACTGTTCACTGTTTCAGTAAGCAGAGAAAAAAAAATAGTAATTTTCTAGGTAAACTTCATTTTACCTTTTGGTAAGCAAACACAGTAATTGGACTAAGTTTTCCTATGATTAGAAAGTCTCAGAGACCAAGTGTGTTTCTGAGTACTACAGCCATTTTCGTTTTAATGTCCTACTTTTCATAATAATTAACATGTCACTCCAAAATATTCAAATTAGAATTATAGCACCTTTTCTTTTTTCTCCATATAGCTTGTAGTTTTTCTTTTTTTACAATGAGTAGCATTTTAATATTTCTGAGTTCTAAATTTCCTTAAAGTCCTCAACAGAAACCCTAAATATGCTACTTAGTTTTCAAGATAAAGATAATTAAGTATAGTTTGACTGTACATAATCAGAAGCCCAGTATGTAATTCCACTGGGAAAAAAAAATCAATGCTGGCTATTGTGAATAGCAAGAAAAAGATTTCTTCCAGAGCCTTCTTTACTGTATAAGAGCAAATATATCCACTCTGTTACTATAGACACTCTACAATACTGTTTTATTTGTGCATTTCAATTTCATGTTCTACATACAACCACAGACACAATAATATTATATGGATCAAGATTAACAAGTCATGTAAAAAGAATGAGACATCTTTCTGGGCTGCCCTGCATTCCCCTTAACTGGTATTTAATGTCAGTCCCAAAATTCCAGTCAGTATATAGAGGTTTTGTAGAACACAGTGAATAATCTGTTTCTAAAACACTATTACTTCTTTAAAGGGAAAGCCTAACCAGTGTGGGAACACGACTGAGGTTAAAAAGATAATGGTATGGAAGTTCTTGGGAAGCTGCAGCTGCTGCCCCCTGCATGGAATGCAGTCAGCATGTCTGACCCCACACAATGCAATCCAAGGGGGACTAAACTGGTGATGGAGCAGAGTGGAGCCAAAACATGGCCAGGCTCTGCTAAAACCCTTGCAGAGGAGACAACTCAGTGGTACTTTCCAGCTGATAAACCACACAGCTGCTGAAACCAAGCGAGGTATAGGAAGATGTCCCCATCCCAAGGTTCTCTCAGGTACTATCCTGAGATATCCACCCCCAAGATACAACCACCACTCACTGGTGAGATGTGTGACTGAGGTCACCCAAGCTCCACCTAAATGTAAAGAAATAGTGCAAAACCTAAGAAGGGAGAGAAGTGGGAGAAGACTCCCACCTATTTTCTGGGATCAGCTGAGGGGCTGAACCTCTCTTCTTCCCCGTAGGGATGCTTTTTGGGTAAAGAACTGTTTTCTTTGAATGCTGAATGATTCTCTTCAGCCAGCTTTTACTGGGGAGTACTTTGAATTAGTATTATTTGAATATATATTTCCAGTCAGATACTATCACTAGCAATTCTTGGACCTTAAGTTCTCACAATTTTACTAATAAAGAGTTATATTCTGTAAATTGATAATGTGAGACCTTCAAGGGTGCTGGCAGTCACTGGCAGTGCGTAAAGGTGCGGAGACCTAGGAGGGGTTTTTCTATTTGGTGTGTGACCCTGCACAAGAAATTTGAACTGCCCTCCAATCCAGTAGGACTGTTCATGGAAGGGTTTTTATAATGCCATACTGACAGAATGATTGGGCCAAGGGTCTTGGCTTTCCTGGGGTGCTGACAGACTGAGCAAACAAAAAGTGTTTGAGAAAATCCCTCCTTTTCGCAACATAAAATATCAGGTAATTAGGAAGCAGGAAATGCAAATGACAGAGGATTTGAATAAATAAATAACACTTTCGAGTTAGAAAAAGGAAGTGTGATTTTTCTATGTAACATTAAAAATTGCATTTTCAAATTCCTGCATCTAAATGCCACTGTAAAGAGATCAGTCTGAAGAATATCACACTTATCCTATTACATAGACTGCATCTGCATCAAACAAATGTGCTTATAAAAATTCCCATTACAACGGTAAAAAAAAAGATCCACATCTGTCAACAAATAATAAGTAAGAATACCTGTTTGTAGATAGGGCCTTAATCAAGTGACTAACTATCCAAGTTAAATACATCGGTAGCGATGAGGAGAGGAGAACACAGGGTGAAAGAGATTAGTAATTGAGGTATGACAAATTATACACGACTTGCCAATCCATGTACAATGGAAGATAGAAAATTATTCAGTGTACCAGGAGCTTGATACAGGTTTCTGCCATGGGAGTCTCCCCAACCTATCCTGAAATATATGCAAGTGGGGGTGGGAAATGTGGTTTTTCCTGTGGCCTTCTCCTCTTGTAATTTATCTATTGGCTTTGTGGGTTTTCTGGGAGGAATTTTTGATCCTCAGGACCTTGGCAAATTTTTGTTACCATTTTATTTAAAATTCTAATCAGCCTTGTTTTAACATTTCAGCTACAAAAAAAAAATGTAGCTGCTTTCCTAGAATTTAGCATTACATTTGTAAATGTATTTATGTTCTTGTCTACTTTAAGCTTGTTTGCATTTCCATTATAGCTGTACTACAGTGCATCTACAATTCCATTGGAGCTACACTGTAATTAATCAGTCCAAATACTCTTGAAATACACAGAGCACTACTCTATATTTCCAAGGTTCCAATTACAGCAGGGAAATCTCAGAGATCAAGCTTTCTTCAGCTAATGTAAGCACTTTCTATTGGTCTTGACAGGCCCTGGTGAAATGTACCCTGAGAAATCTCAGGCTGCTGAATTTGCCAGGTTTGATCTTCTGTTATAGTCACAAACACAGCATAGAGTCAAATCTAACTCTTCACTGCAATGCACCTTATCTATGATCTTAGATTAAATTAACCATACTTGTAACTAAATAATTTTCCAAAAGGCTTAGTACTACAATGAGGCCATGGTGAGCTATTGTTATGTCATGTTTGTCTCCAGTCTTTCCTACCATAATGTGGACAAGTCCCTATTTAGCCTAGAGAAAATTTTATACTAAAGTACCTAGCAGGGAAAAGATTACCTCTGTACATCATACACTGTGAAATGCCATCTGATATCCTGAGCAGAAGGAATTTTTCCTGTGGCAAAAACTCACTTGAGGAATTTTCAGCACTTTACAGGACTTTTTGAGAGTGTCTACTTTCAAAGACTTATAGAATGAAAGAGTGGTTTAGGCTGGAAGGGATCTTAAAAACAATTTATTGCCAGCTCCTCTGTCATGGGCCAGATTGCTTCCTTCTACTAGTCCAGATTGTTCCAAGTCCCATCCAACCTGGCCTTGAACACTTTCAGGCATGGGCTGTCCATAACTTCTCTGGACAGCCTATTCCAATTCCTCAGTGCCCACAAAGTAAAGAATTTCTTATTAAGAAATAAGTCTTTTAAAGACTCCTTCCTTTTCAAGTTGCTACCCCCTGTTCTACCACTAAATTACTCAATTCAACATGTAGCAAGTAAAGAAGTATTTGAGGTACTTGCTTTGGGTCAGATCCTCAGTGGTTTAGAGTGATTAAGCTATCAAAGTAAATAGGACTATGAAAATTTGCATAGGCTAAAAAGTTTGCACTCTGATGAAAAAACCTATGGATGTCAGGTCAAAAAGAGCTCACAGACAGATGATTTTGGAAACTTGTGTATTGTAAACAAACTTAGCTGCAATATATGAAGAGACATGACCAGCACTGGTATTTGGGAAACCAGTCCTAAAGAAGAGAAGGATCTTTGAGAAAGGGGACATCAGCTTTCTCACTGGGTTACTAAGTTACACTTTTCTGGGTTACCTCACTTCAGCGAAGTCCCATGAGAGTGCAGCCCTCTTAGTCATATCCTGGTTGCATACACCACTGTATATTTTATCTCACTAGTGTACTCTATTTAATATACTAGGAAGGAAAAAGAGATAACTGGAAAGAAAGAAAGGAAGAAAGAAAGGAAGAAAGAAAGGAAGAAAGAAAGGAAGGAAGGAAGGAAGGAAGGAAGGAAGGAAGGAAGGAAGGAAGGAAGGAAGGAAG
>WBND01000020.1:631701-676210 GCA_013398595.1 Tychaedon coryphoeus | reverse complement strand
AACATAGTGAATTTGCCTTATTTTTCCAAGAAAACTAAAGGAGCAGAGGAATGAGCTGGAGAGCTGCTTTAACAGAGCAAAAGAACTACCTTCATCTGGGAGATGAGAAAACAGGTCTGGGAGTGTGAGTGTTTCTTTTGGGTAGAGAAGAAGGAGTATATGCATTGAGAGGAAACTAAACTGAAACTGGACTATTTTACAATCTTTGCCTGGAATAATCTGAGCATCAGTGTATGCTAATTAATGCTTAGTCATCAATAATATGGGGGTATTTTGACAAATTTAATAAGAATAGGACAGTGAAAATGTTTTGTAAATACCTTTCCTCATAGATATTGCAAGCGACCTCATATGTATGGTGATAGGTATGCATATGCACCAATATTTATGTGTACATATTTGGCATTTTGGAGTTGCTTCTATTGAATATTTAATTTTTAACATATTTATTTTAAATATTTAATATTTAACATCCAGATTCAAGACATTCAATAGGTACTAAATTGCTGGCCGAATAGACACAGTTACTGCTATTTTTAAAAAATGAGATGAGAAATTTTTCTACAAAAGAGTATTGTGATTATTTAATTATACAGTATTAAAATAAATTAAATTTCAGTAAATTTCAGTCCAAAATGCCTATATTCTTTGAACATGAGTTTACTAATTATTGATGTAGAAGACTAACCTTTTTGTGATTTAACCCCATCCAGCAACTAAGCCTCAGACAGCTACTGATTCTCTCTCTCGCTGGGAGGAGGGAGAGAATCAAAAGGCTAAAATTGAGAAAGCTCACTTGGGGTTGCAATAACATCAGTTCAATATGGAAAGTAAAAGCAGCTCATACAAGCAAAGTAAAGGAAGAAATTCACTCAACAGTTCCAATCTGCAGTCAGGTATTCAATTATCCTCAAGAAAGCAGGGCTTCATCACACATAACTGTGACTTGGAAAGACAAATGTGATCACTCGGAATGTCTTTCCCTACCTCCTTCTTCCCCCAGCTTTAAATGCTGAGAGTGATGCCAGAGGCTATCTAGTGTTTTTTGGTCTGTTGAGGTCAATTTTCCTGGCTGTGTCCCCTCTGAGCCCCCTGGGCATCCCCAGCTTCGTCGCTGGTGGAGTGGGGTGAACAAGAGGAAAGTCCTTGATGCTCTGTAAGCGCTGCTCTGCAACAACAAGAACATCCTTGCGTTACCAACACTGGTTTCATCACAAATTCAAAATGTAGCCTCTTACCATAAACCAAGAATAAAAATAATTCTATCCAAGTCAAAATTAGCATAAGCTCTGTGAATCACTTGTTTGGAAACTATTAGGAGTGTAGAAGTTCTTCTAATATGTGAAATATCACTAAGATGGAATTCATTCTGCAGATAATATTCTTACAGTGCTTTGAAATGGAAACTCCTTGATTTCACATGATAAAGGTCAACATAAATTTAAGCAATGATGGAATATATATTTCCTTTTTCATTTCTCTGAATCTCTAAATTTCAATATTGGGCTGTCATTTTATGCCTCCTGAATTTAAGACTGAAATATTTCAACAGAGCTAGAGACTATGAAAATTATCCACATTAGTCCCTGGCTGATAGCTCTTCCACTGTTTGAAACAGCTGAATTCCCAGTGTCCCTGTTGTCACTTCTGTTATCAGCAGAGGCATTTATTTCCGTGCTCAGAGTGTAGCACATTTTAATGACTCTGAAATACAAGAAGACATTCAAAACTGATTTTGCATTCCATGCCCTTAAGCAAGCCTATTATCCATGTTGTGAAAACAGCAAGTTAGCATTTTTGTTGTAATTATTTGGGCTGATTATGTATTATGTTTCTACTCAGAGGCATTTTCTTCTAAAGCAGTTTATGCAACTACTAGCTGAGAAAAGGCAAAGCAGCACTCCAGAGGCATCTGCTTTAAGATAGACTCATGCAAGTTTCTCTTGACAAAGCTGGCATGATTTATAATTGAAAAAGGTCCACAATGTACATATTGTATGTCTCAGATAAGAGTGATTCAGGACTGTCTGTGAAAGAACACTTTTCTAACACTTAAACTAATTATTACAATAATTCTTAAACCATGTATGTTTATGCTGAGCAGGACTATGATACTAGCATCATCCAGAAATTTAAAAGGCAATATTTTAATTCACTAATGCTCATTTCCAAAAAAATGTATTTTGATAAATAAAACATAACTCCACAAGTGTCGTTTTCTTGAAGAAATGCTTCTGCAGCTGTTAGGAAGAGGTGAAGCCTACTGCAAAGCTCATATTTACTTTTTCATTTAGTAAGTTGTAAGACTTTTATCCTACTTTTCCTTCCTACTACTCTAAGTGCAGAAAAGTACAGAGCGATCAGCAGTGGAGCTGGCTTGCTGGAAAAAATGAAACAGCTGCACTTCTGACTGAGAAGTGCTGCCATCCTAATATCTGAGGTCCTTGCAGTAAATGTCCTTATCTGAGCCTGGAGCATAGGGATGGGGACATCTGGTTTACTTTCTCTTCCAAGGATAAGGAGGACTTGCTCACCCTGAAAAAAAAAAAAAAGCCCTGATTACAGTTAGGGAAAGGGTAGGAGCACAATTTGGCTAGATGAGTTCACACTAGCTGGTAAAGCAGGAAAAGACAATCAGGTGTTTGTTGCAGAGCCCTTTAATGACAACAAAGACTGGCAACCAGAATCAGTGTCAAATCAGCTAGGATGCTGGAATTCAAATCTGAATGCAGAAGTGTTGTCTTAAGGAGTAAGAGGTCAGAAGTCCTTGTGTGGTGGGAGTAGAAAAAAGAGTGGAGAAAACCACAGCTGGAAACACTGAGATAGATTCATCTGTGCAGAAGATGTACAGCCTCCCACCAAACACTGCCAAGTCTTGTTATTAGTGTGGTGGACAGACACATTGCAAACAACCAGGCCTCAGGAGATATATATATATATAGGGGTGCAATCATAGTAAATACAGCATTACCTACAGCAATCTGGGTCTCCAAATGGGTGTATATTCTATTTATAATATTAATTCAATTGTCTGGACTTCAAGGAGGAAGTGTACGATAACGAATGTAAAGATTTGGAAAGAAATTCATAGAACTAATCAGGAAGAGCTACCCACTTAACCTCCACTCATCAGCTCATTCTCAAACCACAACAAATACATTAAGAAAACTGTAAACAAAAATTGCTCAAAATTCATACAAAAAAGTGTAGTTACTAATGGGAGAATATGTAATGAAACAGTCTTCAAAATCCATTAGGAAAAGTCTTGACTATTAGAGCTTGAAATCAGTAAAGGGGTCAAAACATTAACAAGGTATTCCTTCTTCATTAGCCAGGCATATTCATATATAGAATAGCTGGCCTTGAAAATAGTTGCAAAGGTATTTTTTCTGCTCTGAAACAGGTTTTTGTATATGATAGCCTGTCCTGATAGACTATTTTAAAATTAATTGTTGGCTATGCTGACCTCTAATTGCATAGCATGCAGGAAAAAAGATAATGCAGTCCAATTAATAATGAAAAGCCATATTTGATTCTAAAATATGATGAGAAAACAACGTATTCTGGGCTGTTATCAAGGTGTGAAATTGTTGCTAAACTTATTACATAATAACTTTCAATTTTTTTTCTTAAATTACTTATTTGGGAAAAAAATTGTACATGAAATTGTTTTTTATTGCATTACTTTAAAATTATTGATATAGACAACCATCATTGATTAAGATGACAAACAAGTGAAAATTCAAAAGGGAGTTGTATATTGAATGTCCAACAATGATTTTAGGAAATTTAACCTTTGTTTGGAATTGGGTTTGATAATTCCAATTTTAAAAAATATTCATCTTATCGCTCTAAGAATTATCTTTTTATCAGAAATACCAAGAGCAGTTTTGAAAATACATCTTACACCTTAACATATATAAATTAAAATACTGTTAGCATACAATGCAGTACTTAAATCAATATATGCTGCATAATAAATAATATAAATAGATAAGATTTTTGGAGATAACTAGTTACTCATATTTTGTTAATATTTGGCTCTTAGTTGATTTTCTTTACAAAGACTTACCTTCAAAGTGTGTTTGATCATTAGTTCCTGAAAATGAACTTGTTTCATCTGTTTCCTCTCAATTTAGACCTGACTTGGGACACATAAAAGCTGCACATTGCTTGTGAGATCCTGAGCATTGACATAGATTAAAGTAACCAAGTGATGAAAGGAAGAATGGAGAGACATAGTGATAAGAACACAGAATAAAATAAAATATTAGTCTTTAAAATAATTTTATAAGACAAAGATTTATTCAGATCTACTGTTGAAAAAAATCCAATTATATGGTTGAATGAATTTTAAATAATTGTTTAAAAAATTCTAGATTCTTCTTTGACCAAGAATGCTGAGACAGTGAGAAAACAAAGAATGTAGAGGTAATAGTGTGTGCTATGATTAATTTCATAATGTAACCCATGACTGGATAGCCCAAAACCAGCAATGAACTACAAGGTGTATGACATGGAAGAGTCAGTCTGTACTGGGAAGGAATGTGGAGAATAAGCATTCCACAACAAAACTGAAACCTTTGGAAACGTGTGAGAGACTTATTTGTATGCTGCACATAGGTTCATAACTGCAAACACGACATGAAAATAAGAGCAAGTGAATAAGATGAGAAATTTGAGAACCAAGACTATTTTACAGCAGTGAAAAGATGACATCCAATTTCCTCTAAAAGCAGTAAGAGAAAACACTAATGTGCTGTTCATGTTCTCAGGGCATCTCTATAGGTAAAGCTGTACCTTTATGTCAAAGTTTGTGTCTTAAAGAGAAGTTCTATGAGCCAATTAACAGTTGTTTTCAAAAATGGAAAAGAGTACCAAAACAAATTGAGAATATTTCTCTAATGCAATAACCTCAGCTTTTTGGATGGCTAACTGTTCTGCTGGTTTTCTGTAACTGTGCATCATATCTCAAGAGAAGAGTGTGGTTTGTTAGAAGCAACATTTTTGCCTAAAAGTACAGATTCTATATTTCTAACATGTTATTTTATATTTGAATACTAACAAAAAGTGTAATTTGTTAAACTTTATGATGCTTTCCCTTCCTCCAAAATTACAAAAAGCTAGAGGGAGGCGGGGAAGGTAATTCATAAGAAGTAGAAACTGAAATATTCTATCCCAATATCTGGGTTTCTGATAGAATGTGCAGCTTTAAAAACGTAATAACTTCAATGTCTTAACAATATAAAATTCCATCTCTCTATGTTCTACTAAAAACTTTATGTTAGTTCAAACCCCAAATTATTTGTGCTAGCATAATGAAGAAATGAGTATCATAAGGCCGGCTGACTTAAGAACTTTCTACACAGTGACAGAAAGGTTTCAAGTCTCTACTTGGAGCAATCTGTCTTTCTGTTCCCTCTGTCTTCCACAGTGGTCAGGAGACAGTGTGCTTTTATTCATGCTTCATCATTGTTTTAATTTGATTGGCTAAAAAACTCCCAAATTATTAGCTGCTTTTCTAATTGTTTAGGAAACCATATTCTAGCTACAGAGAATCTGATCCTGATTTGGAGCATTTTATCTCTGGCGTAATCACATTTCACTATTTTTTCTCCTTGATTGTCAAAAATATTTAGATCAAAAAGTCATGCTTTCCATAAGTGCAAAATTTTCCCTGATTAACTTCTGCCTGGATTTTTTGTCTTTTTTGCTGATGATTTTCCTCTAGCCCTTATGATGTGTATTTCCTGCATTTCTTTTTTTTCAGAAATAAAGCAGCTAAGCAAAAAGATCTCTCTCCTCACTCCAGAAGTACCAGCATTTATTTTCAGATATAAAGTCATTCCAATAAGAATAGAACATTTAATGAAATAAGGTTTAACTATAAAAGAATAAAAGTTTAGAAACCTAATCAGATCTATTGCCATTACATGTCTGTCAATCTGTGCAATGCTAAATCCTGTGGCAACTTACTCAGAACCTTAAGAAATGTCTGCATTGGAAAGGGGACTGAGATCACATCTTCAAAAACACTTGAGGGTTTTTTTTTTTTGGTTTTTTTTTTGACTTTCTTGCTTTTAGTACACCTCAATGAGATTAACTGCTTGTTAAACACCTAGTTTGGGATACAAACTAATCTGTCCATGTTTTAGGTAGTCTTCATTTATCTCCTAGTGAACAGCTCTACTATAAGAAAGAACCTAAATAAAATCTCTGGAGTAAAATATTCAGAATCTGTATCTGGCAGCACATAATTTACCAGTTATTATATATTCTTCTGTAGAGCAACCTCAATATTATTTGTAAACCTTAGGAAAATATACAAGTAATCAAGTAAACTTTCATTAATGGGGAAAATATTCATCAAATTGGAACAAAAAACTTCTTATAATAGCCGGGTAGCCATAAAATGATGTTTGGGGGTTTTTTTGGTGGATTTGTTTTTAGTTTAATATATTACACCTTCTGGAATTAGCAAATTAACAGACCAAAGAAAAGCCTCTCTCAGCAGATAAAAAATGAATGCAGCATCAACAGAGAAATTGCTATTTTGTGGAGACACACCTGAGTGGAAGCAAAAAGGACAGAGACAATGAAGAGCCCAAATAAATGAAAGGAAGTAGATACGGCAGTATGTTCACTCAAGTTCATTTTTCTTAGCTAAAAGACAATAAAGAAACAAATAAATACTTTGCTTAACTATTCTGAGCAGTTAGACCTCTAAAAGAAGAACACAAAGTCTGGTGACTCAGGCTTTTCTATGTCATTTTATTTTATTTGTGTGCTTTTTTTAAATGTTGCCATATGAACTACTCAAGCTGGATTTTTTGTAATGTGTAAAATAACTTTAAAATGAACG
The DNA here is from genome assembly GCA_013398595.1 of Tychaedon coryphoeus. NCBI lineage: Eukaryota > Metazoa > Chordata > Aves > Passeriformes > Muscicapidae > Tychaedon > Tychaedon coryphoeus. The sequence goes on along the minus strand of WBND01000020.1, from coordinate 669,348 downwards.
TCTGTGCTTACTGCAAGCCTCCATTTTTAGAAGTTATTTTATTCTTTCATAAAAAATGGCTGATAACAATTTACTTGTTTCATTACTTTTGGTAATGTGAAAATTTTAATTAAATATGGTATTGCTGCAATCAAGAGGAGCACTAAAAACACATAGACAGACAGAAACTAGTAAGGTTTTATGTCACTTAATTTGTAGCAAAGTCCAACAATTCACTTCACCAGGCAGTGAAAATGTGGCTTGCTTTTGCTTGAAGACACCCTACTAATTGGAATTAAGAGAAATTATCAGTAACAAATACTGTTGAATTCTGTGCACCACCACAGTATCTACATACAGAGTACTCTAAAAATCAACTCAGTTTTTAGCAAGCTTTTTGTACTAATAGAAAAGTATAGTATACAAAAATATTGATAGACTTGGATTTATTGATGAAGGAGGAACTTCTGAGCTCATAATTCAGCTTTTTTTATATGACCCATTTTTGGCCTTAGTTTAAATAGTGGAAGCAGTAAATAATATGATATAATCAGATAGCAGGAGCAATAGTGAGTGTTGATTTGCTAATCCTAGGGGAGAAGAACTGAAATGGAGTTAAAGAAATGACATAATCTTTGCTCTTTTGAATAAACATTAGTCATTCTGCCACTCAAGAAGATAATATCAGCTATAGAAGTCCATTTAAAAGTTTCTCTTGTTGAAGATGTGGTCATTTAAGAAGAAAGAAAGGAAAGAAAAATACTCAATGGCACTGTGGAGGTTCTTTCCTATACATTAGACTTTCACTTAGTGCATTTGCCTATTGTGGAGAATTTATGGTTTATTATTTTCAACTTCTTTCCAGTATGTAGTTCTTGAGACAACAGCAATGTTTCCTTTTTTCTATAGCTATTTTTGCATAATTGTGATGAAATTATTTTTCATCCCTGCAGCAAGAATGGCTGTTTTGTAATCATTCATGCCTATGCATCTTTGAAGAATATAACCATAGCTGAGAAATTTTCTTTAGTGATATTCAGAGCAGTGATATTGTTTTTCCCTTGGTATTTAGGTTAGTGTACATATGTTTATCTCATTGAACAAGTCAGGAATAGTGATCAAATCATTAATGCGAACAGGTTCTTTGTATTTTTTTAATTATGGACATTACTGACTAACAGGTGAATAAGGCACGATTAGCAGGCCAAACAATAATGGAACAAGAGCCTTTCTCAAAACTTCTAATGTTTTTTTTAAGTCAAAAACAAAGAACAGTTTCCATGACATAATTACTCATTTCTTGCTTTTCTACAGAGGCGTGGAAGTTTTGCAAAGCTGTGTGGTTATGTTTTCCTTATTTGGGCAGCAAACATAATGATGGAAGAAGTTTTAATACTGTTGGGCCATATTTGCACTGAGTTTTTAGGGATCTGATAAGGCATTCTTGATACTGGAAACAATAAATAATTAGAGCAATTGGGGAGGCTTAAAAGAACAAAAATATGTGGAAACAAAGCCTCAAATAAGGACTTTGTAAGTCAGAGAAAATTCTGTAAAAATAAGGAAGAGACAAATACCTTACAAGGAAGATGATTGGTCAAAAAAAATGAATTACCCGGAAAAAAAAATGTAAACAAGTAACATAGATTAATACATATCAATAGGCAGTTTTATCTGACAAAAAAAATAAATGTAAAAATTGTAATAAAGAAAAATGGAAGTAATTTTACTTTGGCTAAAAGTTCTGATTAGCACACTTACAGATTCTTACATCAAAGCAGAATTTTTACAGAGATAGTACTACGAAACTTTTAATTTCTTTTTAAGAAAATGCATCTCTTCATAAGTTTTCAAGACTTCTGTATAAGGGTTTACTTCAAGGGAAAATGAAACTTCCTGAGATTTATAAAACCCAGAAACATTTCAACCATCTCTTTCTTGAAAATCAAAGCAATCAAGTGCACTGTGAACATGAAATAACAGATTTAAGTAGGACGCTATGTTGTATGGCCACAAATCAAATCTCTGATAGACACAATTACAAAAGACCCAAAGTGAAAAAAAGAATCTGGAAGGTTGTTATCTTCAGCCAAATTCAGCATTAAGAAACTGAAGAAAAGTGCTTTATAGGTCAAACATTGTCCCCATAAAGAGGCTTAAATATTTTAGGGAAGTTAGAAATAATTTCAAGGCAAGATAATGTCTTGATTTGAAAAACTCATATATGACTCATCTGGTATTATTCCAAAAAGACAGTCTTCAGAAATCAAAGAGAATAGATTCTTAGAACTAGAAATAACAGCTTGAAAGATTACAAAATCAGGCATGGAAAAATTGGTGGATAATAAATTAATCATTGACATGTTTGTATTAAGATTTCCAGGTGGGTTAGAAATTAAGAACATTCAGAAATCAGCAACAATTTCATTATGAGCTTGTTTGGTCACCCTACCAGTATCTGCATAAATATCATATATGTCTATTTCAGAATCAACATATATAAATTCTCTTACAGGCTGTGCCACAAGTTATATTTTCAGATGTTCATATCTGTGTCTTTTATTCTGGGTTCATTTCAAGACAATATCTTTTGTCTTTCCCTCATTATACTTTCCTTATCCAGCTTTCTTCTTAATCTACTTCTGAAAGAACTATGCCTGGTGAATTTTCTTTCAGAAGTATACAGAAAATGAACTAAGATGAAATTATCTCTTGTAATGGCATAAAAATGTATAGCACATCTCATAAATGTACTTTTATTTAGATATATAAATATATATTTTTTGATAAAAGTATTTTATTTTTTTTATCCTGTTTTGTTTTATCCTATGGGTTCAATGACATATCAAGTTCTGAACTTTTTCTGCATATAAGGACAGCTATTTGATCTCATTGCAACACTCAGTGTTTTTGGGGAGACATTACTGCTTTCCACTGCTGCATTCTTTCAGGCCATCAGTGCAACCCCTGGCATGATGACAATCTGTCACATGGAGACAACCCCTGTAGAGAGACAGTGATGTTACCAGCCAGTGATGATGGTGCATTTCATCTCAGCCAGGCTTCTTGTTGCCCCTAGGACAATGCAGCTGTACAATTGTGATTACACATGCCACTTCTTCTAGGCCATATTGCTGAATATTTTTGACTAATGTTGTGGATAACAGCATATTAGATAAAGATATTGTGGATAAAGAACATATTAGAATTACACTGTGTCTTCTCTTGGGATTTGATGTTAACTGGAATGCTCAATGATCAGGAGTAGACTGCCACACATATCAACATGAGAAACTTGTGTAAACATAGATGGAAATCTCCAATCACTTTTTCTTGGTATTTTAAGTCAGTATCTGAATATCCAGAGGTTATTTTATTAGTTTATGTATAAGTTGCTTTTTTCAAGAAAACCAATCCTTCAGGTGTTCAGAATAAATGGAATTAAAAATGAAAGTTATATACATATAGACATCAGGATTTAATGCAGTTCTGAATCGAATCAGATTGGTACTTCTGAGTACCTGTGCAAACTTAAAAAAAAAGCTTTAAAATTTATTCGATAATTAATGTCAAGGGAAAGAAGTATAGATTTATTTCATATTGTATTCAAGACAGTAAGAAGTACAAAAGTCTCTCACCTTTATTGTTGGAATCAATAATCTTAATCATTCTGTCAGCTTCGGATTTTAAGACTGGATCTCACTCTGTTGTAAATTACTTAAAAATACTAACTCAAGCAGAAAGAGCGCTAGTAAGAATTGTATACTGACACTTTCCACCTGTTAACAACAGGTAAACCATAACAAAAGCTCTTGTGCAAGCCAATAAAGAAATAAATACAACTTCTAAGCTGTGCACTGGAGACATTAAATAATAGAACCATACATCATATGGTAGACAGCAAATGCCTAGGTCATGAATTAAAAATAATGAAGATGTAGAAGTCTAGTCACAGGTATGGCAAGCTTTGTAGATATGAGGTAATTTCAAATAATAGTATTGAAAAGCTATTACCCACAGATTTATCCTTTTTTTGTTGTTGTTTAAAAGTTTCCATATGTTCTCTCCACAAATTTGGGATGCGAATGTCCTTTCATTAAAATATTTCCTGTTGTGATGTATCTCAACTCACAAATCTGATCCGAAATATTTGGCAAAAGTTTTATTAAGAGACGGGTTTTTTGGACATTTTCAAAGTGACTGTTTCAAAGCCAATAGCCAAAATATCTTGCTACAATTATGAAGAACTAAATGAAGAAGAAAACTCTGCAAGGGAAGCTTTAGCTAGAAATTCACTATGTCATCACAGGCATTGGTGTTAGGGTTTTTCTTTGTGTGTTCTTCATCTTACCTACTTTCATGTTTAGTATATTTGTTTAAATGCTTGTGTCAATGTGGTATTTTCACTGACTTGACCAGGTTACTAAACCATGGCTATCTGCTGATAAAGTAAGGTATCGCTTTCTTTTATTCCAGTGGCTGCTGTGAAGGTCTAAAATTCCTGATGTATCATATATTTACTTCTGAAATAAAAGGAAAAATCAAGACTGATTTATTAGATCCAGGATCACTTCTCACCAAGGAATATGGGTTAATGGGACTATGGTACATTAGAAAATAGAACAGCATAGCGAAAGCAGACCTGTGCAGTAAAACAATTAATAGAGGACTTAGTGTTTGCACTGTGCATGTTTGGAAAGAATGGGAGAAAGCTGTGGACTTTACACCCAGGACTGAATGTTCATATGTGATTGAAGAACATTAAGTGGGCTCCTAGGGCACATCTTTCAATTTGTTTTCATTTGGAATTAATCCTGTTTGTGTAATCTGCAACTACTCTGTGATATAAATCAAGGTATGAGAAGTGGGAACATTTAGGAGTTTTACTCGAAAAGCACATTTCTGATGCAAATTTACAGCACTAATATACATGTACTCTGTTTCAGCTTTAGAGTTTGACTAAGTCAACCAAACAAAATGGAACTGAGAAGAGAAGGGGGCAAGGGGAAGCATTAAAAGGCAGATCTACCATGAACATATGAAGTATCCCAATTAATTTCTGTGCAAGAAATGCACAGAAACATGAGGAGCTAGACGTTTGCTGCAGAACTATAAATAAATAGTATCTGCCTTCACAAAGTGTCTGTCTTCATTTCTTTTAAATGGAGAATGAAAGCCATAGATGGCCAAGACTAGAAACACTTTGCCTTAGTGTCTGTAGTTATACCCAAGTTCCAAACATTCATCCCAGGAGAGCAGAAATGTTTCAAAAATTTTGCATAAATTATTACCTCCACATCATGAAGACAAAAGGTTTTCAGAGAACATGGTTAATTACCACTGAATCCTATTCTTTATGGCTATTGTTTCTGCAATATCTCCTTTGCTAGTTGCAATACTGCATTTCTTCCAATGCTTGATAGAGTCTTATAGGTTGTTGTTTCTTTTTTTTTCTTTTTCTTTCTTTGCCATGGGAAATTATTTGTTCATAACAAGAATCTGGGCTCTGCTGGAGGTTCTCTTGACTATTTCATGAACAGTGATTTTTCACTTTCATTGTGCTTTTGTATGTTGAACTACCCCATGTACTTTGTTCAATCAGCTTCAAAAACAACCAGATTTTGTATCATTACACTTACTATGATGATAGAATACAGCAAGAAAATAAATGAACAAAGCACAAAAAAATATAGCCACATTCCTTGAATCTCCTGTAATACCAAACTGAAAGATTAGGTTTCATGCTGCTTTTTTACCACTTTTGTTTTATGGTGTCTCATTGCTATCAAGTGGCTGTTTTGTGCCACTTTCATGTGTCCATGATGTAGACTTCTGAATGTAGCTATCCTCAAGATGTATGCTAAAGTTCCCAAGTAAATTGATATCTGATTTGTTGGTGGGGAAGTAAAACTTTTCTTCTTTGTCAAGTAAATGTACAACAAGTTTTAAAATCAATTGTCATTCTAATATTTCTGTCAAAAAAAAGCATCCTAATTAATTAACATTTAAAGAATCAGTCATGCAAGTTTTATTTTAATGCATTTGATTTTTTTCTGGACTGAAATGATTAATTTACTTTCAGTTATATTCTGCCTAGTGAGGATATATTCAAAAAACAACCTGTGTTCAAAGAACTGTCGGCATGGTAATTTATTCTCATTTAAAATCCAAATTATAGCTCATTAGGGATCCTATATTCTGGGGAGAATGCCCATCATTGGTTTTGTTAATGATTCTCTAACACTATAATTCTGTATGAGTACATGCATTAATTTACATGTAAAACTACCAGTATGATTAATCTAGATTTGCTGTAATGTCACAACCTCTAGAACTAAATTTAAATGAAGATAGAATTCTTTCTGTCTTCAATATGTAAAAAGATTAAAATCTTAAGTGACATCAGCTTGAACTGAGCTCTTTTTACTAAAAAATCTGGAGGACAAAGCCTAATTAATCTATTACTTTGAAAACTTTATATGGCAATATAATAGATAATATATAAATTACTGCAAAACATTTTATTCAATTAATAGTTTAAATTATTATTTTACTTAGATGAGTGGATTTTTTTAAACTTTTTTTTTAAGAAAACTTTTTTTTTTAGCAATTACTGAGAACAGCTATGACTGGTTGTATTTTTAAGGTCATTTTGTGACTTGGAATTCAAGCTGGTAACAAAAAAAATGTAACATTTCATCTTAAGACATTTTAGATGTAAAAGTCAGCACAGTTTTTGCATAAGAGACAATCCTTCACAAGTGTTGGTGTGTATCAAAGTGCTAATGAAATTAATTACTTAGGCATTTATAAAAAAATATGATTCTTGTGACATTTTGTTAAAAGAACAAGTATGCAGAATTAAACATTTCACCATTACCCCATCCCTTTGACACTTTCATGTTCTTGTACAGGGAGATTGTACAATCCTACTAATTCTGATTTATTTGATGTCCAGTTTGACAATTTGCATGTAGAGCATTAGCTTAGAAGCAAGTCCTGAAACAATTAGGGGTTTGGTCAACTACTGTTTTATAAAAGAATTGGTTTTATTTTGCTTTTATGTTACTCAAAGGTGAAAGATGCACCATTTTGTCCTAAGGTCTGTCTAATACACTGTCTGACTTATGAGTGAAGGCATTGTGGTTGTCATGAGGTTCCATAATAGAAAATTGTTCATTATTATTAAATTAAGATTAGTCTTATAGGCAGTTCCCAAAACAATTTAATTTTCACACTGATATCAAAATGTAATATTAGTTCACAAGTGTTGTGTGCATCTGTTAATAATGTAATTTTTGAAAATGCTGTTCCTGTGTTAACTTCTGTTGGGTGGCTGCACCCTTCAGACATGGCACAAGTATTTGTTTTGGCACAGGACTTAAGGGCAGGGGGAAATTAACTGTTCTAACATGACTTAGCTGATTTAGTTGAGCATATTTTAAAGTAATGAGCTATGCAGTGATCTGCAAGATGAGAACTACTTATTCCTTCCTGTTCTCCAGTAACACTTTGATCTTATCTCATAATTACTGCCACAGATGAGTGATAGGTAGCAGCCTTGTAATTGTGAGGGTAAGTTACCATAAGAACTTTATACATACTGAATCCTCTGAAATAGATGAGAAGTGTTTCTAGAACTTTACATTTTTGACTAAATTTTACTATGCTAGTATGAGGGATATGCTACATGAAATCTCTAGCTTTATGGAGGATTTCAAATTCTTAATTCCCAAGTCTCATTTCTGCACTTTAACTTTGTGTGGCTATTGAGTTTGTCTAATATTTTATAAATAGATTATAGATTTTCCAAAAGAGCAAGACTTTAAATTCTATATGACTTATTCAGATATTCTCTTTGGAAGCAAGAATATTGCGAGCATACTCAATGACAAAATGTATTTGGTAATACAATGTATGCAGGTCTCTTTATATGTGTAATCAAAGGAAAGCTTTAAGTTTTTGCACACTGTAGGGTTCTTTCAGTCAAAACTGTATGGAAAATCTAATGTTTCACGGTATCATGAGGATTTCCAGGGATCACCGAGTGTGATCCTTAGTTCACTTGAATTCATGGTTAAAATTAAAATGACCAGTACTGAATCATAAAATCTGACCTGCAAAGGATCATTGTTAACTGCTTTTCTTTTTCAGCAGTATTATTTGAATTTGTCCTACATGATACAAGAATAATAATGACTGGATATACTGTGAAGTTTTATCCAAAACACCTCAGCTTTGAGTTTTATTTTATTAAAATGGTTTAAACACAGTAAAGTCTGTCTGCTTTCAGAGCATGGGTCATGGGAAATCTGTTCATTTTCAAAGTTGCAATCTCTAACTATCTACTTATTTTTAGTCCTCTTGAAAGACTACTTTTTTGAACTTGTTCTTTTCTCCCTGAATGATAATTATGTACCTGGCATACACAGCCTCTGACATACATACTCACAGCTGTTTTGAAACACTAAATCGTTTAGCCATGTTTCCTTTTATATATAAAGAGGTATAATTTGTGCAAATGCAATTTAATAAGCAGACTAATTATAATTTGCACATTTAGAAATACACTAAATTTTGTTTCTGTTTCAATTAAGTAATTGCCTAATTATTCTATAAACAGAATTAGCTAACGTAGAAGGAACCAAAAATGCAAACAGGAATTAAATCATTCACAAAATGGTTCAGCAAAGTGAAAGGTACTGAATGGTTTCTTTTACTATTTCCAGCATAGTGTTCTTGTTAATGCCCTGATCCAGCAATGTATTTATGTGTCTGAACAATTTTCAGGGCCCCAAGGGTATTTCCAGCTCTGGCCAGTCATGTCCAGCTGCTGGGCTTCCCCACCCTGCCACAGCCCAGGACCCCATGTCAGAGCCCTGGGGCCAGCAGCCCCTGCCCCAGTGACCCCACAGCAGCAGGGCTGGTCCCCAGCTCTCCACAACCCTGCCATGCCCTGCCACAGGCCCAGATCTGAGCCCAGTCTCTGCCTGTCCAGGGCTGGGGCTGCCCCCACCCCTCCTGGCTGCCCTGCTCCTGGCTGGGGCAGCGGAGCACTCCCTGGATGCCACACCCTGCTTGGATATGCTCAAAGGAGCCCCTGTTGGCCAGCACCCAGCCCCAGGTCACTGCCACCCCCTGAGCTGCCCTGCAGCATCGTCCATGGGCTGGTGGCTATCATCCAGCATTCACTCCACAGGCAAAGCAATGTAACTTGACATGAAGCCATCTGCAGCATGATGGCAAAGGGTGTCAAGTAAATGAAGGACAGACCAGCAAGAGTCATGGTTTGAGTGTCTAGAGTCTTGTAAGAAGTCCAATGGTACTACAATCTCTCATAAAATTGGAGAGCTAAATTATAGTGTTGAAATTTGGGAAAGACAGCTCCTGTGAGGATGTAAGGAGATCTCTTCCATGGTTTCTGAACTGGCACCAGCTTTCCTCCCGCCAGCTCAGAAGAATGTAGAACGACCATATGTCTGACTACATGACGTGCCCACACGCCTCACCTGAGCATTCAGTGTGTTTTTCCCCTCTTAAGCCCTGGAAAATGTTGATTCTGCCAGAACTTTGAGGTCGATGAAGCTGGATCTCTGCCTTTACTGAGTTCCCAAGAAAGACTGAGATGGTTTTAAGGTGGTTTTTTTTGTTGTGGTTGTTGTTTTTTAAAGGACAAAATCCTCATAACAATATACCCATCAAATACCTTGTTCAAGACTTACAATATGTTTCCACTTTCCTAATTACATGAAGATCTAAGTCTTCATAGGTTGCTTCTGTTTACATCTTTATAGATTTTTCCTATTTGCTCAAATACAAATGGAATGTTTTCTTAAAGCTGAATAAATCAGAAGTTGCAGACTAGAAATGGTATCTGTGGATGCTTTTGCTGAAACCAGTGGTAAAAAAAAAAATCTACTTAATTCAGGGGACTAAATAATTCGGTATAATGTATTTTCTAAACGCCCTTAGAGTGTTTAGCTTCTAAATTTTTATTTTTTTTTTTAACCAAATTGTTAATAAAAAGCACTGAACATGTGCAGGCTGAATATTGCTAATGAAAGCCCTGTTGGTTAAGTTTTATACAGTTCAAGTATTCCTAAAAGAAAACTTGCTAATCAAAGATATCCTCAGTTTGGATTCTGGCTCATAATTTCAAGCTTAAAACTGACATCATTTAGATAGCAACGTAGATAACAGAATTGGATTTTTTACTGAGACATTATTCAGGAAAAATGTACAGTCCTGGGACAAAATTTACTGAAGAAGTTCTGCTAAACATTTTGACCTTAGAATGGAGTGATCCAATTATTTCAAGAAGGAAATGATGTATAGAAGTTGTGTACAAATAATATGAACTCTTGCTGTCACAGGCAAATTTGAATCTTGCTTCAAGGTCATTTGAAGTGATACCAAGTTGAGGTGGGGAGTGGTTCAATTCTGTGCAGTGGTTTTGTATTGGGATGTTGGTTTTCTTTTGCCTCACAATTAATGGTCATACTTTGCAGTAATGCAAATCTTCTGCATCTGCAAATCATTTATGAACTAAAGTCTGAGAGTTATAACTCCACCAGAAAATAAGATTGCATGTTTCACTATTTATAAAGTTTTTTAAGCTGTGTAAGCTTTTAATAAAGTAGACTTTCAGAGTTTTCACGTTCTTCTAGAAACACAGAATCAAGCTACTACCAAAAAAAAAAATTAGTATACTAGTCTCTCAAGTGCATCATATCTTCCATACTTCTTTCCTTTGAAATATTCCTTCAAAAATAGTAGATAACTGATAATATCTAACAGCTTTGTTTCAATCCTTCTGCTGCCTTTGTATATTTTAATGTGTGTTTTTAATAATATTTTTCAGATGCTTCATTTCCAAGACTTATTCTTATAGCTGACACGCTTTTTAAACCTGTAATTTAAAAGGTTTTGACCTTTTATTTGTGATAGTGTATTCTCAAATATAGAAATATTAACAGCAGAGCATGTAGACAATAAAACATTTAAAGAGAAAGGTGGGTGCCAAAAAAAAAAAAAAAAACCCAAAAAAAGAATGGGTAGACTCCAAATAGGAAACTCAGCAGTTATGTATATAATGAGAAATGGGCACTACATTATGTTTAAGTAGTCCTGTTGAAGTAAATTGGATTATTTGCCTCAGTAAAGAAAACACGATTTGGTTCTTTTANAAAAAAAAAAAAAAAAAAAAAACAAAAAACAAAAAAAATGAATGGGTAGACTCCAAATAGGAAACTCAGCAGTTATGTATAGAATGAGAAATGGGCACTACATTATATTTAAGTAGTCCTGTTGAAGTAAATTGGATTATTTGCCTCAGTAAAGAAAACACGATTTGGTTCTTTTATGCATAAAACACTTAGGTATATTTTGGAATGAGAGTCTGACATAGATGAAACAGGAAGGGCTGAATACTGTTTGCTTTTTTCCATACCTGTTCCACATTTTGTACAGATGAACTGCAAAACACATAAAAAGCCTGTAATTACAGGGGAATGGACTGCTCATTAAAGAAGCATCTCTAAAGCTGTTCCATTTTGTAAAAATTAACTAAATTTAAGTTTCTTCGTGTTTCTGATTATTAGGTTAACAAATATAAGTAGTAAAAGTAAATGTTTTTTGTTTTTCAAAGATTTTTCTTATAAACACAGCTTTCACTATCTTAAGAGCTGGATGAACAACATACTTGAATATGCTTAATTGCTTTGATAAATTAAAGGCTGTGGTACAATCAAGTTATCATAAGAAAATTAAGTCACCAGATCAAGGCCTTGATTGTTTCCAAATTCAGATTAAAGGCAAAATAAAAGATAGGGTAATACAAATTTCTGCCCAGTAAGAAGAATGGTTCATTTTTTTAAATTTTTTTTTCAGTTTTGGGAGACATTGTGCAATTCCAGAACAAAGTGATACTGCATGGCATGGTCATTTTACAGCTTTTATCTTGAATCCCTACACATCCATTCTCTGCACTTTTTGCCCTGTATTACACAGCTACACATATTCCCAGAAATTCCACTTCCAAACAGAAGCTAGATTCCCATCCCAGATAGGCATTTTCTGGAAGCTCTAAAATTCAGGAATTCATGTATTTCACAGTGGTTTCAAACTTTCTGTTTTTCAGGTCATATAAAAAAAGGTTTTCCCCTCCTTTGATAAGAAAATAAGGATTAATCAAGACAAGACAAATAATTGTTTGAATTACATTCTTTTCTCTCCCCAGTGTTTCTATACTGGAATAAAAATGTTTTCTGTGCAGTTTCTCTTTAGTGACAGGATGATGGTTCTTGGAATCTCTTAAAAGACTTCTTAAAAATTTTTGTATTAACTAAAATAAATAATATATAAATATAGGAAAATAATGAATACAGGAGTTTCCCTTTCAATTCAAGCATTATTTCACAGAAGTTTTCCACTGTTCTATTGTTAGATCTTCTTTGTCAGCCTCAACTTATGTTCTATTTAACTGCCATTAAAATCAATTTGTCTCAGATTAAAGTTCATTTGTTATTTTCAGTTCTCCTAAACTTAATTAATCTGTTTAAGGGACATAAGAGTGACACTTTCTTTCAAATTAGATACTAATTGTTATTTTAATATATCACACTATCAAAACATTATATAACACAACTAGTTAGCATCTGTAAAAATGAAAATTCTTTGGTACATTCATATGTTCTTAAATGTAATATGTGGGATAATTTCTGGTATTCCTTACACTATTCTATGCTGTTGATCTTCTGTAGCTGTCATAAGGAACTTCTATGTGTTGTAACCCTTCCTCTGAAATATAAATGGGGGGGGGAGTTGTAAAAAAAACATGCAAATCACCTATGACCAAATTTCAAGAATACAGTCCAAGATTGCTCTGTATGATTTCCCTTACTTCCCTCTAATTTTGAAGAATTGAGTAGATCTCAGTAGTTAAATTTGGTTGTGTTCAAACTGTAATTTAGCTTTACATAGCACATATCTTTGCTTAATTTTGTCTCAACTCTGTCAGACCCACTTACACCTATATTTTGCTATGATAATATCAAGGTTTCTATTGGAGAATAGATAGATATGGCTGTCTCTTATCCAAGAAAGAAAGAAATAAAATTAAAACTAAGTTGCTTTTTAAAGCATATTATTTATTGTAGAATATTACAATAAACCATTACAGTGAGCTCATACTAATGTCAGCTCAGAGTCTAATGTGCAGAAAATCATACATAAATCTTATGGTCTGCTTCCCACTAAGTGACAATGGAAGGAACAAAAAAAACTGAAAAAAAGAAATTGTCTATGTGGAGTTATAGGTCAAATTTTAAAAAAATCTGTACTTAAAAAGCAAACAAAAGAAAATCACAGGTATGGAAGCAATCTCTTGATGATGCCAAAATTCTGTTTGAGAGAAAATTTTAGTGATACTATTTCTGTCTATTTAATTTCACAGCTATGGAGAATGTAACTGATCTACCATCTTTGGTGTCTACTCTGTAGAAAGATTATCCTGCATTTGTATCTTAGCACGGCATTTATAGTATTTCTGCTTATGACGGATCATACAAAATGTAAAATCATTTTCTCAGACAAACATCTATATCATAAACACTTTCCAAATTTTCTGCAGCTTTTACAGGTAGACTGTTATTAGGAAGTATTCCAGTAACAGTGGAGAGGCTTTTGGGGCAGCAAAAAAAACTTGCAAAAAAACCAAAAAACTTTTGACCTCCAAATTAAAACAAATATGTCTGTGGGGCAAGTAATGGTGCTTTATGTGTTGCTCTCAGGCATTTATATAAATAATGGTCTCTTGCCGTACTAGTTTATACTTTCTCTCCCAAAATGAGAATGATTTTTCTGTTTCATATAGGTAGACATATTTTCTTATGCATGTCAGGTGCTCTGATTGTGGTCTGGGGAACAGGGAAAAAAAGAATCTATAAATAAGCAGTTAAATTTAATTTGTTAGATTACTCAAGCTGGTCATCAGAAAGAGGGATTAAAAAAAAAAAACTAATTCCTTTTTATGCCTTAAATATTTTTTGTTAAATGAGACAGGAGAATAATTGAGTAACATACATTTTAGTTTGACTAACTGCTAGTAGAAACTCAACTCACCATTGTGTATAATACATGGAACAAGAAGAGTTGCTCTTTGTATCATCCACTGATATTTTTTTGGCCTTATGGATTACTGGTGGTCTTTCCCTTTTATCTTTCCTGATATTCTGTAGCTCAAGAGGCAATTTTATATCTATGCCTTAGTGCTCTAATAATTTCTTCAATGGCTGTTTTCTTGGCATGCTTTCTGAAGGCAGAGAGTGCCTTTAAGATGTAGTTTCATTTGGATATTAGAATGCTACTACAGAAACTTAAGTGGGTTTTTTTGGCTTGACAGTACCATCAACGGTACTGCTGGTTATTGCCTGTTCAACCCATAGAAATATAAAAAGTACTGCAGCAAACAATGTTCAGGAAAAGACACACAAATTAAATATATGTCAAGAAACACACTAACAAAAAAAAAAATCGTTAAAATTGATGGAAAAGTCACTCTTATGGCTTTCCTCAGGCACATAAATCAGGCCAACATGTGGTTTGGAGTAAAAACACATTCAAGTTATACAATGGAATGTATTTTTGATAAGATAAAATATAGAAACAGCATAGGGAAACATTTTGGTTAGGCACTAATGGATATGGAACATTCATAGACAACACTGAGAAAATGTTTTTATTTATTACAGATACATAATTCATAATAAAACCGAAGTTTGACTCTTTCATATTTATGGTAAAAACTGAAATATAAATATAGCACTGCACACACATTGTCTGGCACAGCATAATGATTTTACTGTATATACTGTGGAAGTTAATGTCATGGATGTGGAAAAGCCTGTAGCATTTTGCTGGGTTTTTTGACTATAAATCCAGCTGTAGTACCTATTTTGAAGAAATGCCTTCTTCAGAGCAAGTAACATATTGTATAGATTTCAACCATCATAAGCCTGATGTTCAAAAATAACTGCAACAGTTGCCAGAAAACATTTATTTGAATTGTAAATCCTATTTGCTAAAGAATATATAAGCAGAGTGTATGTTGCAGGATTATTGCCCAGTGTTTTGCTTTCCAATGTTGTTACAGAATCTGAACTGATTAACTTGTAGGCTGATCCATTCTTGGGGTAAGAAAAAAAACAAACAAAAAAACAGGTTCCTCAATATGGGGGAAATAAGGCTTCAGCCATGAAGGAAAATAAATTCTTCAATCATTGCCTGAAGAATATTGATGCTGACTGTTTTATTAAAATAAAGAAAAGAACATAGAATTTGCCTTCTTTCTTGGATGATTAGCACAGTAATAGTAACAGATACAAATGATGTTTGTTCTTCTAAAGAACATGTAGAAAAGTGGAAGATCCTGGTGTCGTCTGAAATGCCAACCCTATTAAAACTCACTTTTCTGGTAAAGAAAGAGAGGAAGTTTGGGATTGGATTCATAACTGTTATGATGGGAGGAGTTGGTATAATTTTCCTTCTTAAAAACTTCATGTGGCAGGTAGAAAACAGACCTTTGGTTATTTGGAGCTATGATTTTAGGTATAAGTTTTTATTCACTGTTGGAAAAACACATTAGAACTTTTTTGTCATTTTTAATATCTAAAAAGCAAATATAAATAAGAACCCTCCTTCCCCCACCTCCTTTTATTTTTAGCATTTCTCCATCTCTGTTGCTGATTATCTGACCACATTGGAGAGGGATTCCTGACTTCCAACTTAGGTTTTTATAATATGCATGGAATAACATCCTCAGTGTTGCAGGAGGCCATACTGTCCGGAAAATAACTCTCCCAGTGTGGTAGAAGAAAGCAATCAGTGCTTGATTAAGATTTTATTACAAATCAGCTTAGTTTGCTGGCCTTGTTAAGAAAATAAGTTTTCCCCAGGAGAACTTAATTATTTCGAGTGTTATTTTGGACGACGCTGGCTTTTTGAAGATCTTTTTATGCCATTGAAGTTAAAAGTATAACATAGTATTTAATCCTTCTTCTATTCATATATACAAGTGCTTTTCCCAAATGATTTAACAAAAGGATAGCACAGATGTAAACAGAGACTCTTTGATTTATTCCACAGGGGGAGATTTCAATATGCACATAGTGTATTTTCACTGTGAATCAGATTGAAAAGAACATATATCTTTTATATCTACATACCTTCCTATATCTATTTGCTTCTATTTCTGTCAGTACAGGAAGATTCAGAGGAAGAAAAAGAGAAAAATAAAAGAGCTTTTATCAAGCTTTCACCAATCAAAAAATATTCTTTGCAAAAACTCAACCTTTGTATAAGATGCATAGCAATATTTAATGGGAATAATCTGTAAATGATGAATTGCAGGCATTGGTTTTGGGAGAAATGCATCGAAAGAAGACATGGGCATTTCTTTTCTCCCTAGCAGTGGGAAAAGCTTTGGGACCGCATATTGCAAAAAAGAAGGTCTAAAATGGAACAAACATTAATCAACAAATATAAAAATACATTTAAATTTGTCTGCTGTTTCACAGATAAATTCATTTTGTAAACAGATCTAGTTTTCTTCTGACATTGCTGAAGAATAACAGGTCACTTATAGATTAACCTTTCAGTTCTGAAAACTTGCTAAACATTTTTTAGAATTGGGACTGATATCTTGCGTATCATTCTGCCAAAGTGCTATGTGGGCACATGAAAAAAGACTATTTTGTGTGCAATTGTGTCAGATCATTTGATGAACTTCTCAGACAGGATGGACAGTCTAAGAAGTACAGGTTTCCACATTTCAAGAAACACAAGGAGCTACTGGAGAGGAACCAGTGGATGCCACAAAGATGGTTTGGGATCTGGAGTCTCTCTCATGTGAGGAGAGGCTGTGGGAGCTGGGCCTGTTTAGTCCAGAGAAGAGAAGACTGAGAGGGGATTATTTCAACACATATAAACATCTCAAAAGCAGCATTCTGGAGGGTGATGCCCAGTGACATGATAGGGAGCAATGGCCATACACTAAAACACAAGAAATCAATATGTGGAAAACCTTCTTTACATTGAGGGTGGCAGAGCACTGGAACAGTCTGGGCAGGGAAGTCATGGACTCTCCCTCTCTGGAGACATTTAAAACCCAACATGGTCCGGGATAACCCCCTCTACGGGACTCTGTCTTGGCAGGGATGTTGGATTAGATGACCTCCAAGGTCCCTTCCAACACTTTTAGAGTTCTGTGACTCTGTAAAGTATGGTTAAGTAGAAAGTATAAGCATATTTGGAAGAATTAATTTTCAAACTCCTTTTTTAGCTTCTTCGTGATTACCAACTTGAGTTTTGTAGCAGAAGGGATATGTAAGTATAAAATAATTGTAGCATTTCTTCAAAACACAGCCTTTTACTTTATTAGCAACAAAAGAAAAATAGGGGTTTTTCAGATTAGTCACCTCTAGACTGTTAAGAATTATTGCTTGTGACACATACATGTCTTCTAATTCCTTTTCTCACTGTATCTGGATTATGTGAGAGAAGTGAATTAATTATTATTGAACTGCCCCAGTAGGAACCTTCAGCTTGTCCTGGTAGATAAATAGGTTTACTGCATTTTCAGGAGTTAAGTTCTTCTTCCTTATAGTTATTGCTGGTTTACTGTGAGAAAATGTTTTTCAATTACAATATTAATTATGTCATTTAAAAATATATATACAGGATATATATTCAAAGAAATTAAGAGAATGTTTGATGGTGAATCATTATGTCCTCTTTAAAAGAACTAAATTTATAATTCTGGCTGTCAGGAATTACAGTTCACAGCAAAGGTACAGAAGTTCTTAGATCAAACAAAAAAGTAACAATAATTGCAGGAAGATGCAATTTTAAACCTGAGGCTTTTTCCTATGAACTAATAAGCGAAGCAAATAGAATATGGAATTTCCAGGTGAATTTAGACTTCAAAGAAATGCTTAAGCTCAGTAGATATCATCACATTCCCCCTTCCATCTGAATCATTGTTGCTGGAAGCTGATGTCATTGGTAAGGTTTCTCTAACTGTTTGAATGTATGCATGGGGTTTAGGGGTTTTGTGCTGGTTTTTGAGTAGTCTGCAGTGAGTCAGGATAGCAGAACAATTATATCTCATATTAAAGCTCTGTGTATTGATCTCATCTCAGAAAATGTAAAATTTCTTCTTAGTACCTAATACAGTGCTGCATTTTGGATTTATTATGAAAACAATGTTGATAACACACTGATGTTTGGGAGGTTCCTGAGCAGTGTTAACCTTGAATCAAGGAGTCTTCTGTTTTGGTATGCTCTGCCAGTGAGAAGGTTCACAAGAAGCTGGGAGGGAGCATGGCCAGGACAGCTGACCCAAACTGGCCAAAGGGATATCCCATACCAGAGAATGTCATGCCACCCCCTATAAACTGGGCTGTTGGCTTGAGCTGTTGTATGCTGCCTGGAGACAGGATGAGCATCAGTCAGCATATAGTGAGCAATGGTATTGTGCATTGCTTGTTTGTCTCAGGTTTTATTTCTATCTCTCACTTTCATTAAAATCATTATTATTGTAAATATTATCACTAGCTCTCACTATTATTGTTGTTATATTAACATTGGTGGTAGTGTGTTTTATTTTTTCCATTATTAATCTGTTCTTATCTCAAGGTTTACTTTTTTTTACTTTGATTCTCATCCCCACTGAGGTCAGAGAGAAAATGTAAAAGAGTAGCCGAGTGGCATTTATTTGTTGGCTGAGTTAAACTGCAACAAGCTAATAGGACCAGCTCTGAAAAGTAGGAAGGAGTTCTCTAGCTCTAACCAGACCTAGGAAAAGAAAAAGAAACTTAGCAAAAGTATAATCAGTGCTCCACTTCTAGAGATTTTTTTAAAAGGCATAGGAAATAACTCAAGAGAAAAACCCCAAGCCCCCATTACAACAAAAACAGCTGTTCATAGATTTAGCTGCTTTGGATTAACTGAGGAATCTGTGTGATGTCAGTGAAACATCACTGAATTATATACCCATAAACAATGGCAAATGAATTTGCCCATTTCCCCACTCAGATCTAACACAAATTGATTAAATCCTTTAAAGGCAATGCAGTAAGTGACGTGCCTAAATGAAACTTGTTTTTAGCAGGCATACCACTGAAATGGCAACATGCTCCAGAGTAAGCCATTCACAGTTATTTAAGAAACAACATAAATAATTTTCCACTTTTTTGATTTACTATCATACTTTTAAAAAGAGTCCTGCTTTGCAAGTTCTTCTTAAATACATAACTTTTTGAGTTCTTGGTTTTAGGTAGAATTTAGTGCTTTAATAAAAAAATTGTTGCTTAGTTCTTCCCTTGTGTGGCACAACAGATCTGTGGGCAGAAGTGCACTTTTTTCTGTAGTGGAACAGTTTAGTTTAATGCTTAAGTCATTTTGAAGCACCCGTAGGGCACTCTATTCTCAAGTCGTTTTTAAGATTATACATGAGCAGCAACTTTGCCTTTCGCAGCTTTTTGAGTAGAAAAATTAGAGCCTATGGCTTTTGCCATTCCCATGATGTTCTACTGCCCCACTTGAGCAAGCCTGAACTTTGAGGGTGATGGGCATTATTTAAAAGCAGAATTGTTGTAAAAGCCCTTGATGACATTAAAATACTTTCCTTTCCTTGTACACAAAGCAAGATGTTTTAAAACTAGAAATGGCCTCCATCTTTTTATTTCTAATACACAAAGACAACCACTTCAAATTTTATAGACAAATGTGCACTGCTATATACTTAATTTATATTTTCCATGACTGTGATCCCCCACGTTGAGGATCAGTGAATATTGCATAGTAAAATACTGATTTCTAGATCTTCTTGCTAATTTTTTTCATTAAGTGACTTGCTATTCAGTGACAATTCTGGGAATGCCAAACACTGGCTTGTAGGAAGATTCTGATGCTAAAAATATCATAAAAGCCTGTCTTGTCATTTGCAACTAAAAAGTCATGTTGAAAAATAAACATCTCCAATGATTAGATAGTTCTAGATGGCCTTTTTTGGACCTTTTCTATTACTTTAACTTCTAGAAATACCCAGTGCTCTTCACTGGTTACAATTTTCATAAGGCACTAAGTGTAAGTACTTCCTGGTTTTGATTTTCTTCTTTGCTGAAATTTTTTCTGGTTTTTTGGTTTTTTTTTTTCTCCTTCAAAAGACTTTATTGTGGAGTCAGCCCTGACCCTTGAAAAGATATTCTTTTTTGAATCATATCCCATCCTTAATTCCTTTTAAAATAGCTTTGGGGTTTTTTTCTGCCATCTAGGAATATTTGATTTTAATTTTTTTCCGATCTAATATGTTACATAAAAGTGTACTTCTCCTACCCAAGGCAAGTTACTTAACTGAAGGGGTTTTGTTTACTCTATTTGTAATTCTGTATTTGGGATTGCATTCCACTCTTTTATGTGGTGTCCTGATCATGGAATGTCAGGACACTTTAGAACTCTAAAGAGGAAACCTTTGTACCACTCAAAAAGGGATGGTTAAATTCTACTCATTGTGCTGTCAGGGAATTGAGATGCCACCATTTTGATACGTAGCAATGGACATTATGCCCTGTTCTGAACGGTGCTCTAAAGCCATCCCAATCTTTACTTTAATACAGGACAATTTTGTAAGAAAAAGAGGAGGAAAAGTATACAGGAAAAACATGGGCAAAATCAAAGAAATTACACTCCTGAACATATGTTAGAGTTAATTTTAACTTGTCCAGGCAATTGTCCGGTGAAAAAAACTCCTATAAACTGCATAAAAATTCAAAGTCTTAAACAAAAATTAATTTTTTTTAAACTTTCTGGTATGGCTTATTGCCTAAGGGTGAATTTCATCCTTGCACACACATTGCAAATCCAGCTGTTCACTTTTGTCTGTAAAAAGCCTTTGGACACTATATACTCATTGTCTAGTACAGTAAGATACAGTTGGATGCATAATTGAAAGTTCTCATTTCTAAAATACTAAGAAAGATTTAAACACATAGGTTCAAATCCTCTACTCACAAAATTATTTCATCAGGATATACAAATGAGATGGACATACTGCTTCGGGCATGTTTTGTTTGCATTTCTGGAATTTTACCAGTATGATGTTTATGCTTTATTTCATATTTCTAGGTGAATTCTTTGTAGTGTATGCACCTTGAATGTAACTGCTCCAGTTTGCTTCTCTGGAGCACCATTTCTTTTTCCCTTGTCTGTTTACATCAATTCAGATGTTGAATACCCACAGGCAAGGAACCAGACTTCCTACATTATTATTATTTAGTGTTATATGAATTAGTTCTTTCACAAGTATTGTGCATTTTCTGTGTATGTTACTAGGAATGTTTCCAAAAATCTGATTCACTGTGTTTGGGGAGTTAGTGGGAAGACAGATATTTATTTTCAAAGGTAATGAAGATCTTAGATTATCATTGAAAGAAATTTGTCTCAGTAGAGACTGAATTCAGCTGGTCGGGTTTTGCCAACATTTACGAAAGTGCCTTGTCTTTATTTCTAATCTTGTAGATGTGTAGTAAAAGTCCTTGGCAGGTTATATTTTGGCATGGCACCTGTCCTCTGTGGTTCCAGCAGTTTGCAAGATCCAATCTTTCATTAGATATAATAATAAAATATTTTTGGAAGTGAATAGCCTAGAAGCTTGGGTTCTTCTCTATGAGGCAGTAAGTTTTCCCTTTCTGCTATAATCTCTGCCTTCTGCTGCTCAGTGTTTGTACTATAAAGAAGCAGCACACCCATTTCCATTTCAGTACTGCCCAGGCAGCCTGCTGAGTCAGAGCACACTGCTGATTATTCTCGCTGCATAGAGATTTTTGTTCTGAGCCTTTGGATTTCAGTGCCTTCTCTGAACACTCACTTCAATCTTATGTCACCACCAAGGTCACTTTTCATTTTCCAATTCATGTTCCTGTGGTTCATAGTTGCTTAGAGAGGGTCACATGCCTGCAAAGTTTAACAGCTTCCTCTCCCTCAAATCCTCTCAAATGAAAGCAAAAGTGAAAACTCAGCTTCTGGAGATCCATGGAAGCCTTTTACCCAGTTTGACTTCTCCAAAGAACTCTAACATCCTTCGGAACATCAGCTCCAAGGTTCTTGGCAAAAGATATCTTCCTCTTGCCTTCTCCAGATATCACCAGTAATCATAAGACTTACTGTCACTCTGCAGCTGTCTTTAAGCCTTCTTAGCTGTTCAAACTCAGCCTGAAATCCTTTCTGTTGCTACTATACTTTGGTAAATTTTAGATTATGGTCTGCCATATCAGAGCCGTGCAGCTCTCCAGCAACACCAGTTCATCAAGCAGCAGCTTTGGCTTTTTTGGCATAATTTTTGAGAAGAATGCTCATTTTGTGCATATCTGTGTTAATTACACATGCAGGAGATCAGAGATAGAAGAAACTTGGTCATCAAACTAAGAGAGAGTGGCTACTGAGGCCACCAGAGTTCTGTGTTTTACTGTAGCTAACGAAAGTGATCTGTTTTACCCACTTACCATAGGGAAAGCTTGCAATGGACAAGTATCAGCACATAAACATTTATAAGTGTTAGATGGAAAAAAGGTTAACTACTGGGAATGTGAATAACCAATAGCTTCTTGTAGGGAACAATGGTGTATTTTAACATCTGCAGTGATAATGTTGAATGCACTTATCTACTCTTTAAAAATTAATGAAGTTGACTACTATATACCTAACATAAATTCATATTTTACTTCATCACCATGAAAGCCTGGAAACCATTCTCTTTGCTCTAGGGTGACAATTATTATTTTGAGTGATGCAAAGCTTTCCATGAAATATTTATTCCACTTTCTCTGAAAGGGTGGGATAAGGTCTGAAGTTTGGTTTCATTCACTCTTCTGAAGTTACCAACATACTTGTCTTCTACTTTCTATCTTGCTGTTCCCTTTTTTTTAAAACAGCACTCTTTCTTTAAGTAAATTGGGAAGAACTGGTTTTGTAGTGACAAACACATAGACTCCAACTGTATCTCTAATACTTTATCTCTCAAGCAATAATATAAGCGATAAATATGAAGAGATTTATAAATAAAAATTTTAAAAATATAAATTCCTAACTGTTGATGGCCAATTTAAAAGCAGGAGATTGATATATGTTTATGCAAAAAAGAAATCACAGAATGAAAGAATGAAAATTTCTTGTGATGAACAAAGTATTAGGTTGACAAAGAATTTTGATTTCATGGACACAATGTTTAAAATTGTTCTCATGTACATTTTGGGTATATTCACAGGAAGTGAATAACTGCTTTACAGTCTAGCATAAGGAGCTGTCTTAGTCTTGCAAAATAAATATCTGTTTTACAGATACAAAAAAGACTCATAACATGGAGAGAGTGCTTATCTAAGGTTTGATATCTTGACATCATCTCAAGAATTATCTCAGAAATTTAAATTAATTTAATCATAACATTATACTTTTCAATTGAGATTGGTAAAAAAATCTTAACTGAGTAAATGATCCTCTATTCTTAAAATCATGTATGGTAAAACTGCATTTAAGAAGTTAATCAATTTAAGTCCTAGGGGAAATAAAACAAAATCTTGGCATATCTGATGTAAATCTATTGATAATGTTGATGAAGGAATAAGTAAAATAGGTTTTGAAGACCGGTTAAAAAAAATTTTTAGACAAGGAGGTATGTAAACAGGATAGTCCAATAAACAGAAACAGTATTTTACAAAAAAATAAATCCAAGATGAGGATTATGAACCCTCCTTCAAGTCATTGTAAATCAAGGATTACGAGATTGTTCATCTGGTCTAGGTGAAGATTCTTCCACCAAGACAACTCTTACCAGGAACTCAAGCACCTGTTACAATTCTGTGGTAAACCTGTTCCTGGTCTAACGCATGAACCTGTAACATGTGAGTAAAGGACCTCAATGTGATCTCTAAAGCACTTTTCGTTGCTGTTGTTGTTGGACAAATTATGAATAAAGCAATTAAACTTTCTTAATGAACATGCATCTTTATCCAAGAGTGACTGCAGGACTTATTAAGATGGAATAAGACAAACAATTTTCAAAAGAAGCATTAATATATTATGTTATGTACATCCTTGTATATATTTATGAAATAAGCCATACTTCTCTTGGCTTTTTCTTTGTTTCTGATTTGTAAAATAAAGTTAGGCAATAAATTGTAATATTTCCTAAGTTGGGAATTGGAGTATCTTCTTGAACAGTTAACATTTAGATGACCTGACGTGGAATATAACCCAGTACAATTCATATTAATGGACAGCAGAGGGCTAGCAGACTCAAGAAAATTACTTGAGTGGAAACAAATGTGACAATGGCATCTTATAGATCCCCAAACCCATTCATAGGGTTCTCATATGTATGGTCTGCATGTACAAAAAGAACATTCTTACTTAAGAGGTGAAACTGACTTTATGTTTGTAATACTGAAAAATTGACAACAGACATACTGTGAAATGTGTCTGATCAGTCTTTGGAAATATTTGATGTCCAACAGGTGAAAGTTAAAGTCAAGAAACCAGTTCAACTCATGTATATCTTCATACTGAGTGATGGTAATAAATGGTTTTGTCTGCAGATCAGTTCAAAAGATAGATCCCTCTGATGTCCTGCCTACTCCTTTTGATGTCTGACACAAAATGGGCATAACCTTGTACAAATAAGAAGCATCAAAAGTATTTTCACATGGACTAGACTTTATATTCATCCTGAGGTAAAACTTTACTGCCAATTTGAGGTACTTTTAAGTAAAAGAGGAAGCAAATTTTACAGAACTCTGGAAGTAAGTAAGGATAGACAATTGATTTCATTGCTATTTTAGCAAGCACTCTGGTAGCTAAGGCTGCTACTGAAGAACTACAGGAAACACAAACTCTATTTTTATTTCCCTGTCTGAGCAAACTTCAGTATATACTGTTTAGACTCCTGGGGATAGTCTTGAAGGAAGTGCGTGATTTTTTTTTCTGGTAAAGCTGCTGCAACTTTCACGAGTATTTGGATTTTAAGTCAAAAAAAGAAAAAGAATGTCATCCTTTAATATGGTGATTAGGCACTTGCTTTCTCCAGGTTTTCAAACTTATCTCAGTATAATTCTGCACTCTTAAAAAGACCAGAGAAAGGGAATTAAATTAGATTCATCAAACTCCAACAACAAGGTTTTGCTTTCAACTGCTGTAAACTCTTTTTTCATAGTTAATGTTAATCTCCTTCTTTGTCAGATAGTAAGAATTAACTTAAATTGCACAAGCAACTTTTGGTACACTGTGGCATAAATTTCTCTTCAGCAATGATTCACGAACTGGTTGTTAAAAACCCATTGATTAGGCATAAGAAAGTTAAAATATTTATAAGCAGGTAATTTTAGTTCGCAAATTCTTAATTTGTGGTAGGAGGGAAGAATCTGGATAAAACCTCCAACTTTCCCTTAGTTTAGAGATTTACATCTTACACTTCTGTGCACATAAGTGTACATATATATATATATATATATATATACATGTGTGTGTTTATAAATGTATTGTTAAATCTTTATGGAGTTCCTGGTGAGGCAGTGCCAGGTCATTAGCACACACGGTACTACTGATTTATTCAGAGCTTTAGTCATTGTTCATTTGTTTACCCATTACTATTAAAACCCTTGTCTGCAAAAGTATTTTCATTTTTATGTATTAGGAAACAAATTTTCAGAAGAAAATTATCAATTAACAATTTTCACAGAAGTTACTAGTTTTCAGCCCATTTCTTACCTTCATAAATACAAAATTATATTTAAAAAAAGAAAAAATGAAAGTAGTAAAATGAAGCAGTAAAACAAATTCCAGCTTTATGAGCAGTTCAGATTGCATCTTATAATAAGCAGTATCTCTTCAATGTAGTTGAAAATGCTTGAACATTACAGACATCAGTGAAATAACAAAGATTTTAGAAAAACTCTGCAATTTTACTTTAACAGAGATGCAGATTTGTTATGTTTTATATGACTTAACCTGTTGAGTTTTTTGGAAAAATTATACTTAAGACAAATATAATCATTTAACTGAGGAAAGCAAAAGCAAAAAAGAAAAGTATGCAGTCTAAACAATATCACAAAGCCCTATTTTTGCATAAGCTTTTTCTCCATTCTCTTCAGAAATATTACACACATAATCTAACACATTTTTCTAGTTGCTTCACTTCTGAAACGATATATCTATTTTTTTTCAGACCTTAGATTTTTTCTCCTTAAGGGTATTTAAATAGGAACCTACCATTTTTTTGGACTGGGACTTAAGATAAAAGAAAAAAGGGGGTCAAATTGCTAGATGACTTGTTCTCAGGGAGGCCTGAGCTGGCTTGGGTATCAAGAGGGCTGTTCTTTGGGGGACCTTTTAGCAGTTGTTGAAAACTACTGCTTCCTCCTCATCTCTGCCAGCTGAGTCCCATTCTTTTCTAATAATAACTCTTCAGCCCTGTCTACCAGTGGTTTTGGTAATGACTTTTGGTAGTTTACAATTTCTGATCTTTGGATTATGGCAATGATCATCCTTTTTTCAAATATAGAGTTTCATGAGTGGTTGAAGCTGTTCTAAAACCTTGACGGTCTCATGAGACACAGCCCCTATATTGCAGCAGCTCTGGTGCTATTACTGCAATAGTGAATCTTACGGGCTTGTTGGTCTAAGGAGCAACTCTACCAGAAGAGAAGGAAACCGGGGACAGTTTTCAGGTGGATCGCTAAAACAATCCAAACCTTCATGCAACTTACACTCGCATTTATCTGTAAATGATAAAATAAAAGACACATGCTAAAAACCTCTTTTATGATTCATAGTACTCTTGAGATTTAATTGTCACTGAAATTGCATTTTAAAAACATAAATATAAACAGGAAATAATACATCTCTTAAGTAAAAATGCATTTTTTATCTCTTATTTATATTCGGTTGTATTTGGGATACCTGAAATAGCAATTAATAGCTTAAAAATTGTTCCTCTAACAACAAAAATTCTTCATTTAAACCTAAATTCTTTTATGGAGCTTTACATCTACTCTGTAGTGTTAAGTCTTTAGTAATATAGAATAATACTTACAATTGCTCTTCAGGTTTGTACCTTAACTTACAGCTCAGGAATATATTGCAAAATCCATCTGAGAGTTTTTGAGGAAACATTTTGTTTTCTGGAAAAAAAATATTAGTCCCACATCATCAACTGACTTCAAACCAGGCTAATTTTGACATTCTGAGGAAAATGTAGGCATAGAGCAATTTGTAAGTAAACAACTTTTCTCTATTCTTATATTTGAAAAAAAAATCCGTAAAACTGTTGAAAACATGAGTGCAATTTTAAAATAATATTCTTCAATAAGTCTCATTTTAATCTGTTTTCATGTTTACCACAATGAAATGGTATTATACTTAGATTCACCTAATCATAGCTTTTAAGTCTGTTCTGGTCTGGCAAGGAATTCCACATGCTCTCAAAGGGAGCATTTTCTAAATGCAGACACATTAGGAAAGAATTTTAATTATATGTCTGAGATCACTCATCCTCCCAGTATAGTATAATAAATCTGATTTACTCAAGTCTACAGTTAGCAAATGCCACTGTTACACAAGAAATATGTAGAAATGTGGTGACTACATTTCTGTTTCAGGCCTAGACAGTGTTTTAAAAAATTCAATATCTCATTTAGCTTCTCCATAATATCTCTTCCTAAGTATGTGTCCAATAAGTCAAAATAAGAATCTTGTTCCACAAACTCATAGAATGGTATGGGCTGGGAGATGTTTTAAGGCTCACCTGGTTCCAGCTGCCCCTAGTGACACCCTCCACTAGACCAGAGTGCTCAAAGCACCATCCAACTCGGCCTTGAGCACTTCCAGAGATTAAGTGTCAACAACTTCACTAGGCAACCTCTTCCAGTATCTCACCACCACCACAGTGAAGAATTTCTTTCTAATATCTAATCTAAACCTACCTTCATTCAGGTTAAAGCCATTAAATCCTATCACTACATGCCCAGGTGAAAAATCCCTCTTCAGCTTTCTTGTAGGCGCCCTTTAGGTACTAGAAGGCTGCGATGAGATCTCCCTAAACTTTCTTATCTCCAGATTGAACAGCCTTTCCTCACAGAAGAGGTACTTCAGCTCCCTGACCATTTTTGTGGCCCTTTTTTGGACTCACTCCAACATATCCACATCTTTCTTGTGCTAGGGACCCCAGAGGTGGATGCAGCACTCACAAGAACAGAGTGGAAAGAAAGAATGCTCTTCATTACCCTGCTGGCCAGGCTGGTTCTGATGCAGTGCAGGACAGAGATGGCTGCAAGGGCACATTGCCGAGTGATACCCAGCTTTCTGTCCACCAGAACCCCAAAGTCCTTCTCGGGCTGCTCTCAATCCATTCTCTGCCCAGTCGGTATTCCTGCTTGACCTGGAATGGTGCCAAACCTTGCATTTGGCCTTGTTGAACCTTGTGAGGATCACCCAGACCCATGTCTCAAGCCTGTCATGATCTCTCTGGGTAGCTTTCCCTTCCGTCCAGCATGTTGACCGCACTAAACAATTTGGTGTATACATCAAATTGAGGTATATAAAGAATAGTATGGGAGTTAAAGAAGTCTCCAGGTTCAAAAGCTCATTAATGCCTGTTCAAAACTCTGAGTCTGCCTTGTGAGCTCTGCATAGTTGTGCATTTCACTATCAGTCATAGATAATGCACTTCTTGGGTTCTATCTGTCAGTTTGCTGGGATAGTTCCTGTCCATGCATCTGTTCATGAGAAAATATATTATTTGTCTGGTTTTGGTATTTGGGGTTTTTTTAAATGGAATGTTTTTAAGATCCTACTATGAGACTCCACCTAATCAAAGAGTTTCAATTGCTACTGGAATCTAATTTGGATCTAGCTTAAAATCTTAGTGACTATGGTTTACAGTTCCTGAAGAGTTAATGAGAGAATACCAGAACTATTCTCCTCTCTTATTTATATAACAACTTGACACCTTTACAAATTCATGAGCTGAAATTGCACTGCACATATGCACAATATCTTATTTTTCATTCAGCACCGTTTCCATTTCCTAGTGCCCTGTGTGACTTTGCTCACAGGTTGGAAAGTAGTGTAATGCATCATTTATGCTGCCTTCCACCTTTATTGACTGATGGCCTCCTTTGCTGTCAATCATTCCATTGAATTTTGTCAAAAAGGACGTGAAAAATTTTGTTGCTGTTATGACTGAAGTGCATTCACCTGTAAACAAATGCTTGAGACAGAAATCCGAATGAATGGTTACCTAAAGTCATTTCAGATATTGCAAAGACCTAATGGAAGTCAAATGCTGGTATCCAATTGACAAAGTGACAACTATTGTATCCTTGTGTGATTAGAAAAGAAAAACACATTATTAATAATTATTAAGATGGCTTCTTTTTTTTCTTTAGAAAATGGTTCCATTTGACAGTATGTGATCCACAGCCCTGTGCAAAAGATGTTCATGTAAGGTTGTTACATGACCTGACCTGGGAACTGTCCTATTGCCAATCTCTTGCTCAAATCCAAAAGTGCTATATTCAAGCACCAACCAGCTCACAATGGATGCATGTCAGAGAACAGCAAGTTCCCCAGGATTCACCAGGGAGGTAGGGCCAGAAACAACACTGGAGATGGCACAACAACAGCGAAATTCAGGCCGAAAGTGGGAGCCCAGACCCAAGTTTAAATGGAGCTCCTGAGCTCACGGGCAAAAGTTATGAATGAAGGTTCCCATGCAAGGCTGGTCAGGGATTTTGAGACAGGCATTTTGTACATTGAGAATTAATATAATTTGAGCCATGTTGAGTGTTTCATAGGTTTTATAACATTCAAGTTATCAAGAGTGAAAGTTAAACTTTAAATTTGCTAAGTTCAGTATCACTCCATGATAAGAATCATGAAGTGCTGGAAGTAGACATGTCAGTAATTGTTATTGTCTTGTAGAAGCTGATTATAACCACTACCAAAACACTAAAACAAACAGAATGAGTTATTGACACATAACCTCAAATATTTTTATCCTCAATAATTAATAAAAATAAAGAACTTTCATGTGAACTGGCCCAACCTTGTGTCCTCCCAATTTACAGCCTCTTACAGTGAAGTTGATCTTTTTTGAATTCATAAAATTTTGAAGAACATGTACATAGGGTCCAAATTCTTTGAAGTTTTCCTGCTGAAAAGGATCCAACTGTAGATTTTGTCAGAACATAACATAAAATGTTTTGCATTGCATGTGAAATTAATTCAAAAAATATTCCAGCTCCACACATTGCATAAAAGCGGGAATCATTTCAGCTATACAAGAAAAAAAGTGAAACTTTGTTCATACCCGAATATCACACTACCTTTAAAAAAAAGGAAAAAAGGGGAGGAAAGGATTAGAATCTCTTACCTCTAATGTTGTCAAAGAAATTCCATCTGAATTTATTGGAAACACGTGCATTTGAATACATGAAACCGGAGAATACTTTGAAGCAGATTGGGGTGTTACTGAGCGGAAGAAAAGGCTACTCTAAGAAAAATCTTCAGAAAAAGGGGTAAGATATGCAGGAGAAAAAGGAAGCATAATTTTTTTTAAGAATTCAGCATTGGATATTTCTTTATTTAAAATTATCATAGAAATTCTCTCTTAGTATTTCCTCATTCTTGATGGCTATTTCTTCATTTCTCCTTAAAGAATCTGTGATTTGACAGATGATTTAATGAAACGGAAATTTCTACTATTTTGTATTCCAGTGTGGATTTACATGCTATGTTTCAGAAAAGCTTCATAATCAGCTGACTCCAGAAATGATCATGTATTTGTCAAAAATCTGTATATGTCATGCCTAATGCAGTCATGCATAGGATGGGTCAGATACAACTTGAACATCTTTTAGCTCAGCTGCACTAAAGGCTCTCTTGAGGATGTGAGATGTGGGGGTAGCAAGTAGCTATCTTCTCACCCTTCTCTGAAAAGCAGGGCAGGTACACAAACATTGTCAAGATGTTGATATGATTTTTGATGAGTTGTAGGAGAATATATTATAAACAATCCACTATTTCCACTTAATGTAAGATTTATTAGGGAAAAAAAAAAGGCAGACTGGAATAACAGAAGCATATAAACTCTTGCAATGAAAACTGCCTAGGTTTATGTCTCCTGAGCAAGGATTCCTAGTAGTGCATGAGGAAATTGGTGATTTTCTCAGGTTGCCACTGGCTTCATTTTTTCCTTTGTCCCTGCTGAGAGGACTTGTTTTATACTATATTTATCTGTATTTTCATAATCAATCACGATCTTTCTCTGCTTTTCAATAGCAATCATGCTAGCATAGATGGTGCTCCATCAGGCAGCCCTTCTCATTACATTTCCCTGTAGACATGCTGGGCTCTCATCTTGAAATGGCATCTGCCGTCAGCTATGCCGAGATGCCAACAAAAAAGGGGGAGATCACAAGGCGTGCTCACACTTTAAAAAGACACAAAATACAAACCTCAGATAATTCCTAATACTTGACACAAGCTTTAGATCTCCTGTCTTGGAATAGATGATCATATAGAAGAAAGACTTCCATTTTGCAGCTGGAACACTCATGAATGTACTGCTTAAGGTCTATTTCAGAAAACAAAGGAAGAACAAAAACAACAGAATGATGTCTGCATGTCAGACAAAGAGACGTGAAGAAGAGGTGACCACAGCAAGATATCAGAACCATCTGTTCCTTTTGTTCTAAGTAAAAACTTCTGGATGAGCAAGCACACCTGAGATCCTTAACAGTAATAAAGGCTGTGTGTTATCAAATGGCAAAGGTGGGATTTGTTTACAGCTGTCTGGTGACAAAGGCATACTACCTCAATATTGTACAGACAAATAAACTGTGTATTATTGGGCAAGAATAGAAACTGCCCAGGCTTAAAAGCTTATCACTGTTGCTGTCTATAGCATTTTTCCCTTTTACTGGCTGATAATTATTGTGTCTATTTCTCTTCTACAGACTACTTTTCACTTGTTTTCGTTGTAATGCTGATGTTCTTTTACCAAGCAAGAATAGTAATGAGAAAGGCATAACAACTATTCCAGCTTCTCTTATGTTCTCATGTAGTAAATATACTGGTCCGTGAACTACTGGAAGGGGATTAAGAGAATTGTGAAAAAAATATATTCATAAGAATTATGGAAAAATCTAGATATCACCCCTCATTTTGACACAAGTTTACAACAACACAAAGGAACAAGATTTCAGTACTTCACATGTAAAGTTGTGCTGCTTTAGTTTGTCAGAAACTGAATATTATCTTTATTTTTTTACTATACCTACCCATAGAAAGTAGATGTACTTCCCATAGGAGAGAACTGTGATTATATCACTATATTTAAATTTACCTTCAAATCACTTCCTGTTCATTGATCTAAAAATTGTTTTTCTTCCTAATGCTTTATTCCCAATCTGTAAAATGAGAAAAGTACTATTTTATAATACAGTTCTTCATGTCAAATGCTCAATTAAAAAGGTGATATATGTGATATAATCATCTTTCAGGGAAAATCATCTTATGATGGAGAGAAAATATATAAATATGTGTAATTCTCTGTGCACAGCATCTGAGAAAAAAGTCTTCTCCCTGGAAATTTTCAGCATTCTAATCAGCATTTAAATCCTGATGATATGCAATGTAATTTTTTCTCTTTGTTTGATGTAACTGCTTACAGTAAATAATGTGAACCTTTTCTTTAATTAATATTCATTGAAACTACTTATAATTTACAAAAATAACGGAAAAACATCTATAATAAACTAAAATCTTAATAGCTACAATTTTAATTTATATAGTAGGCTTTATATGAGTTTCCCACAGTTCTTAACCTACAAATCATACAGAACTACAGGAAGGAAAAGTAATCCATCTCAAAGAAAGTCATTTTAAAAAGACTTGCTGTCACTTTGCTTGTAAAAATATTCAAAATTTGAAAAAAATTAATATTTACACGAGGCAAGTGATAAGGGTGCCAACAGAGAAATGTTATTTTAAATATTTTCTTTATTCAGTGGCTGAAGCAATAAATTGCACAGTACATGAATGGAGATAAAAATAAATAATAAACATTACTGAAAACAAAATGGTACAGAAATAAAATATGAACATATTGCAGGCAGCATTTGGCATTGTGTGAAAATAACAGGGTCTCTTTTGTTTTCTTATCAGCTCTGAAAAGTGTGTTGTCTGGCTTCATGTAATTGCAGCTTCATTTTCTGGCAGTAGATGAACATGCTTTTGTTTTAAACCTCAATATCTTTAACATTGAATAGAAGTATGGGTATGTGAGGCAGAGAAGATACAATTTAGACACTGTGTGTTTCATGAAACATGGCAAACTGACTACTCTATCTACATTCAATTTAAAATTTAAATTCTCTATTTTCCATTGTATTGAAGTTTTTTGTTTTTTTTTTTAATTTGGATTTGACTAAAATATGGCTGTATTAAGAAAATTTTAAGATTTTATTACATATTTCAAAAAAATGATCAAGATTTCTGGGAAAATACTTGGGTGAACTATACAATGTCTGTGCTGGTGTAGAGGTCAATAACTTATTTTTGGTTTAGTCTATTATGTGAAGATTTTATATTGAAAAATAGTTACAGTTAGGATGATATTGTCAAGAACATCTAAATATCGAGGGAATATAAAAGTTAGATGGGATTTTTTAAATTAATTGTTAAAGCAGACTTGAATACATACATTAGGAATTCATTTCTAACTAGTTAATATCACCCTTTCAGAGAGAAATAGAGGCGGTGTTCTCCAGCATGAAGTTGGATGGGAGGGGTCATTTCACTGTGTCAAATATCATATGGCTGTATATATTCTCAGGGCAAGTAGAAGATGTGTATACTGTAGGTAGGTTGCAGCTCTAAACATTAAAAAAACCCAAAACTTTTTGCGGCTAGAGCAAGTGATGTGAATTACCTCAGAGTCTGGAGAGATTCTTCAAGAGCTTTTGCAAATGCTTAATCATCTCTTCTTTAAGGCAGCAAACCCAATACTGTTGAGAAAAGCACAGATGCACAGAGAGGATCATATTTGCACTTTGGATTGGAATAGAGGGACTGAGACCAAGAAGAGGCCCCAGCTGGGGGCTGGTGGGAGAGTGGGAGGCATCAGGTGGGTGAAGGGTAAAGGATCTCAGTCTGCCTTGCTGAAAGTTGCTCATCTGCCACCCTCTGCCAAGGAAATGCCTCTTTAAGCAGAGGCTCTGCTGGAAGCAAGAGGCAGATTGCAGTGGTGGGCAATTGCTACCAGAAAAATAGCAAGCTGGGCTTGTGTGATAGCAGAGAAAATTTCATGGTGACTTGCTTGCCAAGTGCACAAATGTGTCAGACCTTATGAGTGTCTCTATGTCTCTACCAACTCCTAGGAAACAACAGAGGGGGTCTGTAGCTGGTGTGCATGGGAATAAAAATAGCAGAGTGAACGAGAGGGATGGCATAGATTTCAGAGTTCTAAGAATGTTTTAAGAGTACCAAAATCCCTAAAGTAGTGTTCTTAGTAATGTTCTCTACAATTTTGGTGGTGCTGGAGATGGAGAAAGAGAGGCAAACTTTCAATGCTGGGCTGAGAAGCCAGTAGGAAGGATTAAGGGGCATCAAAAGCTTCTAACTGGCAAGTCCAGAACAGCACAGTGGTGGTGATGACATATCTATTACAGATAATGGTATGGAAATATTTTTAGTCTCTGTTAAGGCTAGAACACAGAATGAATAAGTCAAACACAGAGTGTGATTTAAACTGGATGCTGGGAAGAGAAACAAACCTGAAGAGTAACAGTATTAAGTATAAGTTGTCAAATGAAAGAACATGAACAACAAAAGAGCAAACATACCAGAAACTTGGTGAAAAGAGAACAATCTGCTAAACATCATTCAGTGGAATAAAATTATCAAAAGAACACTGACTATTTGGCAGGATCAAATGATATGCAAATATGAGATTTACTTAAAATTCTCCTGGTACTTGGAGTACTTGGGAGATATGAAGGTACCTTTTAAATTGATCCCAGGTAAGATTCCAAGAAATTAGGGGTACATAAACCTGATATCTCAACCAGGCAAATTAGTATAACCTATAATAATGCACAAATTAATAATCACAAACATAAATCTGGCCATACACTGGGGAAGAGACAATGCAGATTCTTGGAGGGAAATCCTGTATCATAACCATACAGTAGATATTTGAAAGTTCAGCATATGAGTAAGGGAATTCTGCCTGATATATCCCACCTGGAGTTCCACTAATTTTCTGGTTTAATTTGTCATCCAAAAATTTAAATTGTTACAGCATAAGAAATAAAGTTCATTATTTTATTTCATCATTTGGTTAAATGATGAAACAGAGCATAGGAATGAATACTTTCTGAAGTAATCCATGGTGAATTCCACACAGGTCTGTGCTGGGACTTGTGCAGTTAGATATATAAATAGATGACCTGGAACTGAGAGCCATTAGTGAAGTGGTAAAGTTTACTGCTGATAACAAGTTATTCAGGGCAGTAAAAATGAAGGCAGACCATGAAGAACTGCAG
The DNA here is from genome assembly GCA_013398595.1 of Tychaedon coryphoeus. NCBI lineage: Eukaryota > Metazoa > Chordata > Aves > Passeriformes > Muscicapidae > Tychaedon > Tychaedon coryphoeus. The sequence goes on along the minus strand of WBND01000020.1, from coordinate 633,715 downwards.
GAGGACCTGAGGAAGATGAACGAGTGGCCAATAAAAAGGCACATGAAATTCAGTATAGATAAATGTCAAGCCATGTATAGGGGAATGAGTGGGTCTACACACACAGCACAGTGGGCCCTGAATTGGTCATTATCACCAAGGAACAAAATCTTGGGTCACAATAAAAGGCTCTATGAAAATGTCAGCTCAATATTGGTAAGACAGGCAAATCAAAGGCAAGAATCATTTTACAAAGAAGTGAAGAATGAAAAAGGGCACATCATATCCCATTATGGAATTCTCTGGAATCACGCCTTTCTCCTCCCTTTTAAATAGAATTGATGAAAACGAGAAGATTCAGGAAAGGAGAACAAGGATTAACAAATATATCAAACTACACTGCTTCTTTGTATAAAATAATGAGCTAAGAGAAGACTGTAAAACTTGGTAAAAAAATGAAGAAAAAAAATAGATTACAATAGACCTCTTTTAAAAAGAGTGTCTGGGAGAGGCTGGACTGATAGTCCATTGGGAATATAAAGTTGTCTAAAATAAAAACAGGGGTAGATCAATTTAGTACGAGCCTGCTTCAAAACAATTTTAGGGAATTAGTTCTTCACTCAGTAGCTGTACGCTAGTGGAACTGCTGAAAAAAAAAAATGTTGGAAATATCAAAAAGAGTATGGACTGAAGGAGAGATGGGGGAAACTCATGGAAAAGGAGTCTAAGGATATCTATTTAACACATATATGCAGTTTCTGATTCAAGAACCAAAAAATACTTGGAAGCATGAGACAAAAATGTCACAGATATTTCTCAATTTTTCATTCCTTCCTAGATTTCCATTTATGAGTATTTTATTTAGGAAAAGGTAGAAACAAGCATTTGACATGATTCAGAAGGGCTTTACTATATAGATCTCTTGTTATTGATTCTTCCAGTGGCAGACACTGCCTTCTTCATTCGTGACAAACAGACCAAACTGAGCAGAGAGAACGAGGCACACCCTCACTGTTAACACATGCATTGCAACTTCACTCTCATCCTCACGTGACCCTAAAACCATAGCAATTTTTATGAATTTTCTTTTTCTATTCAAAGTTAATGGCCATTGTTTCATAACCTGTCCAAGTCTTGTTTTCACAGTGAGTGGTCTGTATATGTCCTCACTTATGATGCAGGCATGTTGCAGGGTGCTTTAAGGTGTGAAGCCTGGTGAGGATAGTGATGGGGGAGTGTGGGAGGTGGGGACTGCCACACCTGGAGCAATGTGGACCATTCTTCCTGTTGGAGTCAGTTCCAAGGATGCAGAGTACAGCACCATTCTTACAAGTCATTTCAGACACTCACTGGAGAGGAGTGCAGCAAGCACACGACACAGACAGCAATAGCCTGGCGCTTGAGCACCAGCCTTCTCTCAGCACAGAGAAGATGATGTGGGATCTAATGGAAACAGAGAGTGGTAGGCACACTGCCTTTTCCTGAAACTGAGCCTATAATTGAATGATAAGGAATTTGGGTTAGTCCCAACGAGGAATGTGATCACTCCGAAAATTTTGTTGCATGTTGTTTTTCTTGTAAATGGATTCTGTGCTAAGTCAATGACAAACATAGATTTCTCTTACACCTATTTTTCCTAGAGAGCCGCTTAATGCAAGATTTATACTCCCACCTTAGCAATGACAACATTAATCTTCATAGGTATGGACTGCATACATAGCAAGAATAATAATTATGAAAAAGCATTTCTCCTCATACCTACTATCCATCTTATTTTTTAATTCATAAGCTACCACTCATTATTTCAGACTGAGAAATCAAAATTTTCTGAAGGTCAAAATGCCTCTGGTACCTCTACTTTGTTTTGGGGACAAATCACAGCTTTCACCAATATCTTTCCTGCTTCTAATATTACTTTGTTATTGGTTTTTAGAATTTCGGATTGCTGTTCACATCAGGTGTGTTTGAACAGAACCTTGTCAACATATTTTAATACTGAGAAACCAAATTACCTCTAGTTCCAGACTACCTGGTG
>WBND01000020.1:608647-631236 GCA_013398595.1 Tychaedon coryphoeus | reverse complement strand
ACAGTCACTGTTCTGCTCCACAGCTAGGAATGCTGATCTAAATTTACATCATAATGGTTTTGTTACTAGGACTCAGTGAAATCCATATTACAATACAGTTTAATTAATGTATTTCACTGTTTAAATAATTTTGTCTAGAAAACAATTTTCCTCTAAAGTCATTATATTTGTGTGACTAACAAAATAGCTTGATTAACACTGTAATAATGTCTACCAAAATGTGTATATGATTCACTACTTGTGGCAAGCTAAGAGAATAATTTCTTAACCTTATGTGCTGAAAAAAACTTTATCGATCTAGTTAATTTGTCTAAAAATTGTTGATATATTTGGCTTTTTGATCTTATTCATTGACTAAACTATGGGGGAAAAAAGAAGATACAACCTTTTCATATGTCTCTGATTCAATTGAAACTGTTTTTATCCTAGTCATCATGAAAATATTTGACATGCATCTAGGCATATAATAACATAATGTCCTGCATTTTATGTAAATCCCTCAGTATTTTATAATTAGTCCTTGTGCCATTGAAACACAATATTTTTTTTCAATAGAGTAAAATGTAAGGTTTTTGATCAAAGGACCTCAGAGTAGACTTAGTTTGAGCCTAGAAAGGGCTGATCCACTTAGCTTTTAGTCAGCCTGGACCTCTACAATTAGGTTTCAAAGAAAGCATTTCACTTGATGTTGTTTTTTTTCCTAAGTATGGATTTCTGGACAAGAACAGTCACATGGTTATTTGTTGGGGTTTTCCCCCCACACCCCCTCCCCTCAAAATCCAAAACCTGTGAAAAAGCTTTTGTACACATCCAGTTTCCAGGTTTTAGCCATCTATCATGGCAGCCTCCTTTCCCTTCCTCTCTGGTGCTTTTTTTCGACCTGAGTGATGCCTACCCCCACTTTGTTGCTGCACAACAGAATGTTATAATGAAGAAAGAACATTCTCTTTCTTCTCTAGGATAGTGACTTTTCTTCTGCCAAGAAAATTGGTGAAATATCATACAGCAGCATTTTGTGGAAGTTAGTTTAGGAAACTTTCTATTGTCTCAAGTTGCAATGCAATGCTTTACAAGTGAGTTCAAAGCACAAGATCAAACTCAGATTTTCATCATAGCCAAGTCCTCTGTAGACTTCAGTGTCTTATTGCTCAAAACCAGAAGTAATATTGCAGGATTTTTTTGAGGTATCAATTTTATAGAGGACCTCAACATTTATTATTATTCCCCTCAGATCCTCTGAATAGGTTGGTAAGCTGAAAGTTTCAAAGTGTGAAAATGCTTCTTTAGATAATTAATTTTAAAAAAGTGATGATAAATCAGAATCAGGTAGACTTGTGGATAATGATAGACCAGATGCACTTCTACCAATATGTTGCCTTTAACTGCCTGGGTTAGATTACAGAAATCCTAACTGAGGTAAAATGATGAAGTATATTGTAGAATCTTATTTCTGTTATTGTTGTTTCTTACCTGGTAGAAATTCTAAAAGAAAGGGTTATGTCCTCTGAGTCATATAGAAACATGCTGCAATCGGATATACACCTCTAGCTCATACTGAAATACAAAAAAAAAAAAAAAAAATAAAAATCCCAAACTGAACTATGTCAGATTTACAACAGAACTTAGACAAAACCTGTGGAGTTTTAATATCTGCTGAAGTAGCTCAAGAATTAACCTAGAAATATATATATATTTTTTAAAAATGAGTATTTTTCTTCAGCTAACAAAAAAACCTATGAAGAATCTCGCAACAATACTCTCAAGACAGCACTTTTTAAGTTCAAAAATAAATTAGAATAATTAAGTTTCTGTTAAAAAGACTGCCTGTGTGAATGCCAAAACATACAATGCTAATAAACTGGGTTGTGGTAAAGGTATGAAAACCATGTTGTGTGAACTGGTCTCCCATGCTCTGCCAGCTTAAAGGTATTCTGAAGGACTCCACAAAAAGCATGTGAAATGACAATGAAACCTTAATATGAAATTATGGCCTTTACTAAACTTTTTATGCTTCACTCATTCTCAGAATTTGTAGAATTTGCACAGAATAAAACATCCAAATATATCAAGTTAATTTTGATTTTGAAGGTTGATTGATACCTGAAATTCATGTCTATAATCAGATGCTTCCCACTTCTCTCGGCACTGCAGTTGAGGTGTCTAGTAACCAGAAGCAGACAAAACCCAAAGTTAGTAATTCACATGAAAGTCAAGGACTCTGTCTTTGATTTTGCTTTGATTTGAAACAAACCAAAAGCAGAATTTTTTTCAACATTTTCAGTAAACTAGAAGGAATACTTCAACCGGTCATGGAAATAAAAACACATTTAGCAAATACATACATCAAGTAATTTTTTTGCAATCAAATTTTTAAAATAATAAAAGGGAGTTTCCCTGAGAGTAGATATGAGCTTATCTGGGAAATTGGGAAATGGAATAACCTTCTGGGATGACAGTACAGAGCAATAGACCTGGGGAAAAAGATTATGTCAAGTTTTGTAGCAGCTGCTATATCATTTTGTCAAGAGATTCAAATTATTCCCAGCCTCATCAATCCTATGACAACAGAGTCTCCAACAGCTGTAGTACATTACTGAAGCCTATCTCCCATTTTGCTAATCCTAGTGATTGTTGAGTGAGTGAAAATAAAATTTGGCTTTGATCTGCATCTTACAGCAACTGACACACAAAAAATGCCAAAGAATATGTACACTGAATAGGGAGTGGGTTTTGTGACCTAAAACCCTGTTTTATATCAAAGACTTCAGATGTACCCTAGCACAACATGATCTAATACATCTCTTCCAATCAGTTCTACTTGTTATTCACGTGCTTCATTCAGAACATTGTGTGAAATAAACAGGGGAATGGACAAAATTATTTTTCTCAGTGTGAAGTTCTTCAATTACTTTGTTAATTCATTGCAGTTGTACACAAGCACCTGATTGCATAATGACTTCTATAGTGTCTTTCTACTATAAGTAAATGTAGATAATATTGTTCAATATGAATTTTTTATTTTTCAGATTGTGTTTATTGTTTAGAATTATACATAACTTTTCTCACGTTAATAAACTACAGAGAAATTGTGTTAGATATGTGTTTGGATTCCTAGGTAGTTTCTCAGAGAGCATTTTTTCCTTACTTCTTTTTCAGGGGTATAAAGTGAAAAAGAAATTTAATGAATTTCTACACGATGACAAATGACCTGTCACTCATCTTTAATCATTAGTATAGCCATTAACAACACAAAATAACAATTCTGCTTCAAATTATTATTTTGATGGTATACAATAACTTTTTTTTTTAATATCAGACATGATCTGAGAGCTAATAACTGCAAGAACAGTGGTTCTTTAATATCTCACTCTTCAACATTTTGGCACAATATCATAAATCTTTTTTTTCTCTCTGTGTCTAAAGAGAAATCTATTCAGTGACATGAGCTGAATGAGATTTCAAGAGGGAAGGTTACAAAAAGTGTCTTGTATGCAGAGGAAGAGTTAGAGCTTGCTGTGATCCTTTACAGTAAACAGTAGGAATGCCCTGTCATTCTCACTTCATGTCATACTATATGGTGTAGATAAGGAAGGAGGAAACAATAAATGACAAGTCAAGGAACTGATTGAAGCAGAAGTTTGGATCCTGAAAATCCTGTACTTTTCCAACATGGCATGAATTAAAGCATTTTATTGCTCCTATTTGGTCCTTTTCTTTACCTCTTTTTTCACTGACGTTGGTCTTTGAATTCTTCAGGTCTTAAAACTAATACAGTATCTCACAATTTGTTTCATACAAACACCTAGACCTTTTAAATACCTTTCTTTCCTGTCCTTTGCGTCCTTCAAATGGTCTTGGTATATATTTATCTGTCCAGGTGTCTGAGCCTAAAAGCTGTATTGACAGAAACTCTGTTCATCTGATGTCTGGCCTGAATTAAAAGTATCTCAACATTTAAACACAAATACCCAACTATGACTAGAAATTATTCTCACCTGAGACGTCTTATTGCTTTCTAGAACCATAAATGCTGTTTTTTGCGTTATCTGCTTTCATTGAGTAGTTTGGTGTTTGGGATATTTGTGTAAAATAAAAAATATTTGGTGGTGTAGAGGAACACGGGTTTCCTTGGCTGCTAAAATAGTGCTTTCACTATCAGACCATTATAATTTTTCCTCATTTTTGTTTCCCAGTCATTAGTTATGCCATCTTCAGCACAGCTATTGTGAGTAGAGCACATATTTCAGGGTAGTAGTAAGGCTGGCACTTAAATCACTGTCTCAGAAGGTGAGAAGATAATAGGAGAATGCAAAAATCTCTACATCAAGCTGTAAAATGAAAACTCATAGTGTTTTAGCAGAAAGCAAAGAATATCCTGAGTCATTAAAGAAGATTCATTTTACCTAAATAGAGTGCTCAAGGCTACAGAATTGATGATGGATTGTTCCTACAGTTTGAGGCTCTATTTCTCTATGGTTGATTTGTATCAAGGCCTTGAGAGTGCAAATAGGCATCAATTGCTTTGTTTCAGAGAGTGCTGTGCTCTGGTCATTGTGTTCCAACAAGAAATCAGTGCCTTATTAACACAGTTAAAAGGCTCACATCCTACTAATCAAGGAGAAGGGTTGATTTCAAATATGCAGGATTTTAACTCCTGGTTACTTCTACTACTCAGGAATTCAATGGTAAAGGTAGATCCTCCACCTGAAGATGCAGGGAACTCCTTTCAACACGTGTACATTTGGGATTCTGGTTGCCCTCCACAAGCCCTCCTTAAAGTGATGTTGCATCTCTCTGCCACAGATGGGAGGTGTTACTGTTTTTTCTTCACCCAACAGATGTCAAATTGATGATTGCCAGCAATTTCATTAACTGGTGGGAATTCTGGGGAGTGGCCTGTATTTTGCACGAAAGCAGCTGTTTTGTGTCAAGTAAAGTAATTTATGTCAGTCCTTTATGTCAGTCACTGTGCTCTAGAAGTGTACAGTGACAAAGTTCATTGATTTTTCTCGAGTCTTTAACACAAAGACTAGCACTTATCACTTTGTGATGGCGTGCTTATGCAGTACCCTGTATCCCGAAGAAGTTGATAAAGGAGGCAGGACAGATTGCTGATGACATGGACCAAGCACTAATAGCAATAACTTCTGATAGACTGTTCATCTCTTCATTGCTGTCTTTTCTCCCTCTTTTATTGTTTGCCTCTATTTGGCTAAGACTGATACCAATAGCACAAGACAGAAGTTCATTGGAAGAAACCTTTTGCATTTTGTACTTTCAATGCTGAGAAAGATATCTCTAGCCCAACCAACTGTACTGACCTTGCTCACTTGAACAGAAAACTGTCATGTCAAACTACACTGGCTTTTAGTTCCATTGTGATGAGACTCAGGGAAGAAATAATGTATTCACATGGACCACACATTTTTCTTCTGGTTCATCTGGTTCTTCTGATAGAATCATAGAACTATTTATGTTGGAAAAGACCTTTAAGATCTTGAAGTCCAACCTTTAACCCAGCACTTCCAAGTCCACCACTAACCATGTCCCCAAGTGTTGCATCTACACATCTTTTAAATACCTCCAGGGATGGTGATTACATAGCTTCCCTTGGCAGCCTTTCCAATGTTTGACAACCTTTCCATGAGGAAATTGTTCCTAATATCTGAACTAAATCTCTCCCAGTTAGACTTGAGGCAGATTAATCTTTTTTTATCATTTCAGACCCAGCAGAAGACACTAACCCCCACCATCTAGCTGCAACCTCCTTTGTAGCCAGAAAGCCAGGTAGTTGTAGAGAGCAAAGAGGTCCCCCTCAAGCCCCCTTTTATCCAGGCTAATCAACCCCTGTTCTTTCAGGTGTTCCTCATCAGATTCGTGCTCCAGACACTTCACCAACTTTTACTTCAGCACCTTAATGTCTCTCCTGTTGTGAGGGACCCAAAACTGAATCACAGCATACTCAAGGCTGGAAGAGACCTTCAAGATCATCCAGCCCAACCATCCACCCAGCACTCCCACTACAAACCCTAAATCATTAACCCATATCACCCAGCACCAGATCCAGATGTCTCTAAAATATCTTCAGGGATGGTGATCTCGCCATGGGCCTGGACAGCCTCTTTCAATGCCTGAGCCCCTTATTAGTGATTTTTTTTTTTTCTGGTATCTATTATGGATCTCACTTGTCTCACCTTAGGGCCATTTCCTCTGGTCCTCTTGTTCCAAGCATAGTAGAAGACACTGCCCCCATCTCATGACAAGATTTGAGGTGCAGCTTCTCCAGTGCCCTGGTTCAGCTAGCCACACTGATACAGGCTAAGTTTGCCATTGGCCTTCTTGGCCACCTGGGCACACTCTGGCTCATGTTCAGCTGCTGCTGACCAGCACTCCCAGATTCTTTTCCACTGTGCAGTCTTCCAGCTGCTCTTCTTTCCACCTGTAGCCTTGCATGGGGTTGGTGTGACTGAAGTGAAGGACCTGGCAATTGTCTTGTTGAACTTCCTACAACTAGACTCAGCTCATCCATCCAGCCTATCCAGAACATTCTACAGAACCTGCCTATCCTCCAGCAGATACACAGTCATGCTCAGCTTGGTGCTGCTTGCAAAATGGCTGAGAGTGCACTCAATCCCTTGCCTAGAAGTATGTCTTTGTGTACTCATTGTATATCTCAGTATACCGACAGGGAAGGAGTAATTATGCTCTGCACACACCAAACTATTCGAGGACAGAATCAATTTTGTCCCTCTCCAAAAAGTATCCACCAATTGCAGATTATTCAGTCTGTACATCTCCTTTTCTGTCCAATGTTAAACCTGGGTGGTGCATGAGACACGGCAGAACGTTAACTGAAGAATAGAAGAATACTATTGTACTCTTTTAGGCTCAGATAGAGTCAATTTTCTTTGCAGAATCTAGTATGGGCAATGTTTTGGATTGGTGCTGAAAACAGTGTTGAAAACTCAGGGCTGTTTAAGTCACTGATGAGCAGTGCTTAACCAACACCAAGGCCTTTTTATCTTCTCAGAGTACTCCATGAGCAAGAAGGCTAAGGGTGCACAAAGGGCTGGGAGGGGATACTGCCAGAACAGATGACCCCTGCTGAACAAAGGAACATTCCATACCATATGGCATCATGCTCAGCATATAAATCTGGGGGAAGAAAAAGGAAAGGGGGATGTTCAGGGTGATGGTGTTTGTCATCCAAGTCACCATTATGTGTAATGAAGCCTTGGTATCCTGGGGATGGCTGAACACCTGCCTGCCCATGAAAAGGTGTGAATTAATTCCTTGTTCTGCTTTGCGCTTGTGCACAGCTTTTGCTTTCCATAATATAATGTCCTTGTCTCAACCCAAAAGTTTTTTCACTTTTACCCTTCCAATTCTCTGCCCATCCTGCTGGGGGCGGGGAGGGGAGGGGCGGGGAGTTGAGCAAGCAACTGCGTCGTGTTTAGTTACCTAATGATGTTACTCATGACAATTATTAAAAAAATTTCCAGTGTAATTATTTTCTCAGCTGATGAGAAGGAATGCTAGTCCTGAAAACAATGACAGAACTGAATACTAACTGAATTAACCTTAAAAAATCATACAATTCATCAGGAAGCATCTAACACAAAATTAAGACCAGCTTTATTGTAAAAATCACAATTTGTTTTTTTCAACCTACTCTATTTAGCTAAATAGACTGACATCACAAAATGTTTTTGAAATGTATGTATTTCTGAGAAAAGCAGTGCCTTCCTTACTGGTGTGTATTCAAAGTGAATTAGAGCAAATGTTGTATAGCAGGCAATGTTTCAATTAGTGCTTTATATTTTTAACTGGTTTGTCAATTTACCTTATTGTATTTTTCATTTTTAGTCACTGTTTAGTTGATTTTCATTTTCATTTATTTTACTTTAAAAATTTACATTTATACATATGTTGACATTGTTTCTTCTCCTTGTATCCAGCCCAAAGGCATTGACAAGAAGGCAACCTTTTGAATGTTTTTTACAGAAACGTAAGGATTGTTTCATCAACTGATTATGTAGGAAATTCTGTTTGTTCCAAAAGCCTCTTTTAAAGGAAATATTCTGCCACTTTGTATAAAACATCTATATAAACATAAATTCAGCTTGACCCATACTAATTCAGTCTACAGCTGTGATAAGTAGTAGTGGGTTTGTAATTATTCATATATAAAGTAAGTTACTAGTAAAGCCAAGTGTTTTGCTTTGAATTTATAATTATTGGAATTACTGGATATTAGAATCTAAAAATTAATAATTAATAATTAATAATAATATGCTTGTTATATCCAGAAAAAAAATGTTAAGACAGCACATCTTACAGATGCTTTATTAGAAATCTGTGTTAGTATTTTTCAGATTCTTCTGTGTAACAAGGGATATGAATATCCACAAATTTTAAAAAGCTTTCAAAAACAAAAGTTTCCAATACAAATAAAGACAATATGCCATTATAAAGTTCAGTCCCAGTTATGTGATGTCCTAGAGGAGTTCTTACATGTGAGACAGGGAAAAGACAAAGCACTGAGAATTGAAGTACAGGGTCAGCATGCTGTCAGATTTTAAAGACTTCTTTTTCTTCTGCCTGAGTTGCTTTAATCAGCAAAGCTTATGCCAGTATCATTATCAGGCATCATCAGCAGGGCTTACAGCCATACAGGAGCTGGAGTAAATAAATCTACTATCTTAGGCCAGGATTTGACATTATTTTATCGAAGAATATCTGAATTTGTCTCTATGCTGGATCATGTAGCTAAGTTGGTGACAACCTTGTTCAGCACCAGAGAGCATCTTGTTTCCTAGCTTTGTGTAATGATGTGTAACCATACATCAGCACCACCATGCAGAGGCCACGGAGCATCTGCCTTTTGTCAAAGGTCCTGTGGTGGATCAGTGTGGTTGCCTCTTCCTCTCTTTGGTTCTGTAAGGTACAGGGATCAGGATCCTGCAGCCAAGTTAAAGGGCCTTTGGCTATGTGATCAGAATTCAGCACAGTTCTTTTAGCTTGAGTTTTTTGGGTCATCCTTAAGGACTTTAAGGACAGGTTTTCCATGGATGACGCATCTTTCTGGACTCAAAAAGAAGCTGAATGCAATTGCATGAATAGGATATTTCAAAACCCTGTCAGGATCTCTAGTCTGCCTCTTGTATGAAAAAACTGAATGCAATCATAGCTTAACAGATACAGATTAGCTGGTCCCATCCAGTACACTCTTGTCTACCAGTGGAACCTATCTGGAGCCAAGTTATTTGATAATACATGGCACAGATCAATATGTATGGCTGCAGATCAACATGCCCAGCTATACTGATTATTTTGTGCCTGGCTGTTGGCTCTGGTGCTGCTTCTTCTGATGATGACACCTACAGGAATAGATACTATGAAACAGATATGTATTCTTTTTCTTGGGCAACCATCATGTGACAGCAGTTTTTGGTATTCAAGAAACATTTCCTGGATTCCTTTTGTCATTGTTTCTTTCTGGTTTTTGGAGAGGGCACTTCTAGTCAGGACCATCACTTGGACAAGTAGGGGAGAGAGAGGTCCTCGGGGTTTTCACTCAACAGACTTCTTCACTAGTCACTTCCCATTTATTCTGAAAGCACTATCAGACTTTCATCCTGGCCTATTAAGAGATTAATTGACCTTTCTGTTTATTTCTCTACATCTCATTCTTTTAGATAGCAGTGCTTATCACTCAAAGTCAAAAAGACAATTTTGATTTGTTTCTACAGGTGCAGGCATTTTAAGATAGCTCTTTGGCCACTTTTCCCACTAAAGAAAGAGTGGAAGCTCAGTTCTCTGCCTTTGGTGATTGCCAAGACAATGTCCAGCTGTATCCACGTTATCTGTGAAACAGTGAAGGCCTCACAAAATTCCAGTGGAAAGTCAGGGAGCATCCTACTGGAGCTTTTAGGTTTACCATGCTCAGCATCTGAATCCCGAAAATGCTTGTGGACAGTTTACCTGTTTTCCCACCAACATTTCAGTAGGCTCAGGTCCACTTAAAAACTGTATGGCTGTAATCGTGGTCCATGAAAACAGGAATGCAAGACCCTCAGCTAGACCGTTTCTGGTAACGTAATTGTAAAGAATACAGGAATTCAGAGAATAAAGAAATGCTTTCTCAAAGACAGTGAATCCACATACAAATTAGACTTCCAGCCCAGCCTTCCTTCTCTTCTGCCGTTCTTTACATATTTGATTTTTGTTTTAGAAACAACAGTCAGAAACAGACAGAAACAACAGTCCATGTAAGACATGTACACACCTACAGAGCAGTAGAACACATTATACTTGGCTATTTTATCTACAGGGAAATTTTTCTTCTCTCAAGCGTCAAGACACAGCTGAACTACTGTAGAAAAGTGCAATCTATCTGTAGAATCTAACACTAGCTATTTGTAAGTGATGTTTCATTCTAAATTTATTGCATCTTGGAAATTATACTCTGCTACTAATCCCAGATTTCTCAAAGGCTCAGGCTTCCTTGCCATGCATGGTTTGGATACACTCACAGGGGTCTGCTTCTCCTGAGCTTGTATATGTACATGCCCTGCTAAGGAGCATGATAAAGAAATTAAACTCTTTTTGACACGATCTGTGCTAGTGCTCCACAGGAGCCACAAAATAGAATTAAAGAATGTGTCATACTCTTATGTTCAAACACTAACGCAACAGAGCAACACTGGGGTATAATGCACGAGACAGATGGATTGCGTGAAGAATTTCACAGACATCACAACTAAAATGCGCTATTTGATATTACTCATTAAACTGTGTTTGAGTAAGGCACTTCTTAGCAATATAACTGCACTCAAATAAATTAAGAATTCTGTCTCTAATTCTGCTGAAGCTTTCTGTTTCTAAGCATCTATACTGCTGCCTTGCTTAGATGTACAGTTTAAGTAATGTCATAGTCTGAAAATGAGAAGCTCGGTCTTAGGCCATTCTCAACCAATGGCCTTTCCCCCATAAATTTCCCTTTTGATTTAAAATCATACCAGGAAAACATATTTTTCTTTGGATGTCTTTCTTTTTATGAATCTGCATTACTAGTATTAGTCTGGTAGAACTTAATAAACTCATGTAGCAGTCTCATAATTACCAGCTACTCTTATAAAGGAACAAATTTTGTCACCCTTGCAGATAATTTACCAGTATGATTTGGGAAGTCTGCATGCAGTGGGTTAAGGCATTAGTGTTGCTAGCTGGTTGACTGGGCTCTCTGTCAGAGTTGCCAAGACATAACTGAGATTTGAGCCATGGCCTCTGCAGCTTCCAGCCTGGTGTCTCGATGTAGCAGAACCAGCTGCGCCAGGGGGATGTGGTTGCCTGGAGCTGGCACACAAGTTCCTGTCTGTTGACTGTGAGAAATTGCAATTTCTATGAGAGCAGCAAAAAGAAAAGTTAGTGCTTGCAGTACCTGAAACTCTCTATGCTGGTTTTGCCATTGAATATTGGATTAATCATAAATAAAATGCTAAGAAGAGGCTTCTTGTTTACTGAATTGTATCAGGTGTTGTACAGAAAATCCTGCTGTAATTAATTAAGGTTTTGATCTGTTTTTTTCTAGAAAATAAAAAATAAAAAAATCTAAAGTCAAGCAACTGTATAGTGAAGTGCTTTCATAACATGTTACAACAAAAAAGAAGTTAATCCCGGTAATATTGGTTTCTGCTGTCCGACCACCTATTCATTTCCTTTGCATATGTTTATACTATAAAGCTGCCATTCCCTTCTCTTAAATAGAAATGTCTCAGTTTTACACTCCATCAGGATAAGAATATTCCACCCTCAGGCTTCCAAGGTATGGATTCTCCCTCTTACAAAACTGGTGTCTTATCTGGCAAGAAAAGATCTTGAGAGCTGTCATCTCCTATTTAGACAACAGATGATGAGCTAAATATGCCTGTTCATGCATATCTTCCGTGTCCAAAGCATAGTGAACCCTCAACTTTTCAAGGTAGTACAGTGCTATAAATAAATTCCAAAATTCAATTATTTGTAACTTTTCTTCAAGCTAACTCACTTTGAATGTTTTAATGTTAGGCTAGATACAGATAGAAAATGGATACATTTTAGGTCTCAGTTGTAAAATAGGTGATTTTTAGTTCTTTAAAGACAAAAGAGGTGCTGGAAGCGAGGACTTTGAAAATAGAATACATACTGAGGCTCTAGTGTCTTGTATACATAATTTGAAGTACCAGACCCTGAAAGCAGAAAAAACTCCAAAGAACATATATGTTGAAACAAGCAAAATCTAGGATACATTCTCTTGCAATTTGCTACTTCTTGTAGCTGTGAATATGTGACATTTTCCAAGGAGTCATTATTCTTTGTATTTCTGCCTTTGCTTTTCATGAGTAAGAGAGAAATGTGCATAGTTGATCTCTTCTTTCTATATATACCACACCATTTCTCTCATTTTCAATTCATGTCACTGAATTTTTTTCTTGTTAACACCTTTTTTCATTCAAAATTTATGCACAGCTTGGTAGAACATTTCCCTGCATAAATTTACTTTTGTGCTAAGAAATACAGATCATTTGTGATCGACATAGAACAATATGTCTTATGGATTTCTCAACCATCCATTTTCTGATTTTTTACTTTTTCACAAGCCCTATGTCTCCCTTCTGTTAAATACTGTGCTACATCTGACCTCATTGCCAGGCTTTTCTGTTTCCTCGCGACCTCAACCACAATCTCAGGCTTTGCTGTATGTGAACTGTATCACCCAAGCTGAGAACTGTGCTGAGAATTTGATGGAGTGGAAAGAGTAGAGGACTGAGCTATAGGTCTGAAGCATGTTTGACCTAGTGGAAATAGCAGCAATAAGCACTTTTAGGGGCACTGTCTTCATGCCTCTGGCAGCTGGCTATGTTCTGATGTTCTGCTCTGTTGCTGGAACTCCTGGAGCTGTTCGTAACCCAGTCCTTCACCTTCCATCACCTTCAACTTTATCATCTCCATTGTCCTTAGCCTCACTCCCCCATCCAAAAAAAAAAAAAAATTGTGTGAAAACTACTCAAATCTAACTGAAATAAGGGGTGCAAGTGGTGGTCAGAGGGATCTGCAGCTTTTTTCTTTTTATTTGTTTTTAGAAAGATCATGAAACTTATTTCAGAGATATTGCACAGGCATGTTTGCTACACAAAAATAGGTTAGACAATTAAAATATTCTGTTAACAAGATCTGGATAGGATAAATACTTGATTGAACTTTCATACAATGAGAGTAGTCATGCTGGCTGATAGAGAATTTCTCCTGAGGTAATAGACATTGTTTAAGTTAGATGGAGCTGTTGCAATATCCAAAAATATTGAGTTCTTCAATTTGCATTAATATTTATGCGTCTAATAGGAAGAAAGATCAATAGCTTCTTCTCAGAAGGCATCCACTATAGAACTAAAATTAATTACTGAAAATAAAACAATTACAGACAATCTTATTTGTGTTCTGGATAGCTAATTAGAAAGATCAAGATATGGGTCAACAATATTTTCTTGTTTCTACAGTGACTTTAAAGGCTCTGACTGCATCTCACAGATACAGGGGATATATTTTAACTACTAGTATCTATATCTTATTCTGCATTGTATCATTACTTTTTGTAACTTTAACCGTTTCCCCTCCCTTCCTCTCTCTCTCCCCTTTCTGCTCTCCTTCCTTCTTTAGTTCTTCCCTTTTCTCCATTCTTGTTCCCTCTTTCCCTTTCCTCATTCATTTCTTCCCTTCTCTTAATTTTTAATATATTTTCCTATAGATATTTAATTTATACCCATTCTGTGTACTGTATTTGCTTGGCCAATAAGTGGTCTTTCTTTTCTTCTGTTTGTGGGGATGGGGGGAAAGAAGACATGAGTGCTTTTCTTGGTTGGTGAATATTAAAAGGACTTTCAATTGCTTCTGCCATTGGCAGTAATCATATTTTCAAATAAAGGCTCCGAGAAAAACAACTTACCATTCTTAAGTTGGTTGTACATTGACCTCCTCTCTCTTTAGATCCACATATACCGATAACGAATCACAAAGAAACCCAGATGGAAGCACTTTCCCTTCAGGAAAGAGAGGAGATAATGATCTGCCTGTAAAGTTTTTTTATTAGACCTAACCCTCTCAGTAAATTTATCTTTTCTTCAGAGGAATTTTCAATTTTAGTCAAATAATTTGAGACACCTCTGATAGATATTCTGCCTCTTTTTTTACCTACAATGTGAATTAAGTGCTTCTTATAACACAGGTGAAGGAAAGATAAAGGTGAAATGGATAGAGACTTCTGGCATCATACTTAAATCTGAAAATTGTCATTGTTTGGGGGTTTCTTTTTAACATAAATCAGGATTTCTTGTAGAAATGTTTGCAGAAAAACCCTTGACATAGTAATAGGAGAAAATTTAAAATCTGATTTATAGTAGGAGGTACTTTTATTCAGCTGGTACTGATAGCCTCAAAACTTTGATCTGATACTTGATATAGATCGAAACTTACATAATACTGTACACTATACATGAACAATCATTATGACAAGGAACATGAAATTAAACTGGCATGTTTAGGACTTACATAGATTTTAACACCTTAGTATCAATTGATTTGATGGACACAGAAAGGAACAGTGTCCTCTTAAGCTCTGTCTGTTCTGAAAGAGAAGTATCAACATGTCTAGTGTATTAATTGTGCGATTCCTGCTGTTTCTTACCCTTTGCCAGCCCACTCCTGAATGCATAAGGTAAAAAGACATGGATTACTGAAGAGCGGGAAGGAATGGATGGAACAATGACAGCAGAATTGCTGGGTTATAGACATAGCTTTGCCACTTTTTTTTTATTGACTTTTTTGGAAGTTTCTTTAAAAAGTTTATTTGTCTACAAAACAAGACTAATAATTCTATAATCATTCTGATAAACCTCCATGTTATGTTCAAATTGTTTTCCTTGTTGATTATTTTACATAAATGGCAGGAGTGACAATTTGTTTTTAACAACCTGTAGAATATATAATTGTTTTTCACCCTGTTGTGCGTGTATTTTTAGTTGAACTTAATTTCTTTGTGAGACATGATGTTAAAATAATAACTTTTGAAGTCTACATAGGGAACGACAGTAGGACTTTACAAGCTGGCAAATGGTTTATTGAAATTTGAGCATTTGTTCTAATTGACTATCAAATGTTCTTGTGGTTACTTAATATATTTTATCAAGTTAAAAATTGGCATCACAATATTCTATGATTTATTGTAATATAGATAAAATTATTTAATAAAAACTTTTTTTTTTCTGTTATGGAGACTGACAACATTTCATACAGTAGCAAATAAAATGTCGTGTTAAAAAGTAAATAATGACAATCAAAGAAGCTGAGGCCAAAAAAACCTAAAATCAGTATTTCCTAAAGTTGTGATAGCTGATATCAATATTTTTTAAGCTATCATTCCAAATACAAAAGATGGCTCACCATCAGTTTCTACAGTGGCAATTTTAAGCTTGGCATTTTGGAAAGACTTTGGTTTTAAAAGGTCTTAACTCAAAGTCAAACACAAGCTTTTTCTGGATTACTGTAGCTCAAACATTGTTTCTAAAATTTGAAAGGTTTAAAGGAATTCTAAAACCAAAGTATCTCATTAATTTTTGATAGTTTATAAACATTTTTCACAAGTATTTTCCCTAAATTCAGCTGAATTTCAGTGCAATATTATCAGACAGATAAAAGCTTTATGTAAGATAATACATTAATACTAATGCACAGGAAACACTCCCAACAGCCTGTTTGCCCACCCTGGTCATGCCACTTCTGGGAGTGGTGGAGTCATCGTCACTGGGAGTGTTTAATAAAAGACTGGATGTGGCACTCAGTGCCATGATCTAATTGACAAGGTGGTGTCCAGCCATAGGTTGGACTCAACCACATGAAAGCCCTTTTCCAGCCCAGTGGATTCTGTGATTCTTTACTTTACATTCCCTACGATTGTTGTCCTGTTTTAGCTGTGCTGTTAGGAATCATAAATAATGCCTGTTAGCCTCATACTAGTCCTTGCAGTCTGTATTTAATAAAGATAAAGCCTTTTCGAACAGTTTGACATCTGATGCTAGGTTTTGTGCAGCACATCACCTGCTAATTTAAACTACAAGTAAAGAAATGCCTATTGTATAACAGCTGAAGTGAATGACTTCTAAATTTACATGATAAAAATTTTTGAAGTTAAGATGATTTTGTGCTCTCTGATTTGTTTCTAATCAGCTGTTTTTAAAGAAAAAGAGGAATATTTTTTGAATCATGAATAAAAGTCAATAAGTATCCCAGGCTGCTCACAAAAAAAAACATTTAAAAGACAGAGAATTACTATATCTTCTCAAAACAAGAGGAACTGTTTAAATGTCCCAAAGACAAAGGAAAAATCACTTTTTAAAAAATTCCTCTAAGAAAATTCTTACAAGAAAACCCTGACATTATAAAAGTACTGATTTTTTGTTTGAGGAACTCTGGTTTTGATGCCACTTTTTTGAGGGACCAGGAAGAAAACAAATTTCATTCGCATTCATCAGGAAATATTATTATATATATTTTACTCTCACCGTTGTTTCAGTGTAGCTGGACTTAAAGCAAATTTAGATTTACATCCTAAGAATTCTGCATTAACAACTCCTTTTTAAGGTCCCAGTACTGCAAAATTGCTACTTTGGTAGTTTTATATAGATAAAGTTATGTGCAGCATTATCACTGGAACCATGGCAAAGGTTTATGTCAGAAACAGCTAGTTTTATTAAATGTTGACATATAGCATAGAAAACATCTTTCTAGAATAACTTTGGCGTTAAAAAATTAAATACTCTTTTTAAAAGAAAAGGTCTAAAATTAATGTTTTCATGCATGTACACTAGGTTTGCAATGAAGTCTTCCAAGGAATTTGAAGCATGTAACTTAGTTTCCTTCACCAATTTGTACTCAAAGACTAACAAACATTTTTGCATGATTTTTTTAACCCCAGGAGCAACTTAGAGACAGTTTAGAACAATTATAGTACTTATAATGAAGATATTTGTTTCTAAACATACATCAGAGAGTATCCCATCTCTGCAGGCTGCTGGTAGTGTTCTGCTTCCCTGGCACTCTTTTTCAGTCCCAAAAAATCATGACCAAATTAACTACCACTGTCAAGATACATTAGTATATTTTTATAGCACTTAACTGACTCTGTGATGATCTATTTGCAATAGAACCAGTGGGCCTAAGATTGCAAAAAGTATCTTTTTAAGTTTTGGGCATGAAACATCTCTCATTTTAATTGATGGTGTGCTAGAAGCAGATAAATATCTCCCTATAATGTCTATGAAAGTTGGGAATGGACTTTAGTATCCATAATATATATTTTAAGTATCAAAACAAGAGTGAAAAATAATAATTTTTTTAAAAAATCTTCTTGAAGTTATGTTTGGTTTTTTTTCTCTTGGTAAAATAGGTTGTAGCTTGATTATCTGTTAATATTTACAGATCTCTCCATGTCATTGTTACTGATATTTTAAAGCATTTTCTTCAAAAGGTTAATTATATTCTAAGGGCTTTATAATTTTTCTGCCACTTTTGATGGTTTTGAACAGAATGCTGCTTGAAATAGTCTCCCTAAAACTGTGGAATTGTCACATAAAAAAGAAAACAAACACATTTTTTAATGAAATCTCAGTTATGATGTAACCTGTTTTGTAGATATTATTCACTGACTTCCAAATTAGGAGAATAAATTAATAACTCTTCTTGATGGAACAGAAATCTACTTTTATTTACATTTGTTAAGCGCAGCTTTTTCTGTAGCAATATACATGTAAAGTCTGTCTTAAACTTGATAATTGCAAACCATACCTATTTTTCTGTCAACACAAAGAATGTTTTCTCCACTATCAGGATATGGATTTGAAACATACTCAGATAAAAGAAAATCATCCCAGAAATATTTTCTTTCTTATAGAAGAGGCAGCTGAAACACAACGTTTAAGTGACAAGGATAAGAGTAGGAAGAAGAACAAGGGGAACTTATGTGCTCTAGGGGAGAAATAGAAAATACAGGTTCAAACCGCTGTTTTTCTTTTCTGATTTGGTCCTTGATGTGGCTCAGAAGAAACCGTTTAGAGTTCAACTTTCAGAATTTTTCTTTAAATTTTGGTGCCCAGATTGAGACAGTAAATTTGCTCATAGTTTTTGAAAATAAGGCATTATGTGTTCCAAAAACAGTGCCTACCTGAAGTGTGAAGTCCTTTGAAAATATTCTGGTTATTTTGATGCATTACGTTTAATGCAATCTCTTTTCTAAAAAATAATTTGAATTTATGCTTCCCTTTATTGATAAATAACCACTGAATTTTAAACAAAAATTTGTGGTAATTCTTAAAAAAAGTCAAGAAAAAAACAAGGAAGACATTTCTATATGACTAGAAATGTATATCGGATCAGAAATCAAGAATTTTGGATGTCTGTATGTATCAGTGCACAAGACTGCCTGGGGGGCATTTGCCCCAAATAGATCATGTTGCAGTCAATGAAATCATGATCCAACAGTAACTTGGAAATTACAAAGAAACTTATTAATAAAAAAAAAAAAAAGACTCCGATGGAAAAGTATAAAAATTTGTATCAGGGAATAGTGTCTTCAGAGTGGAAAAAGCACTGGTCAATACATGGTGTGATATTGCCAGAAGACCCCACATTATTCTGCCTTAGTTGTCCATAGACAGCTTCCCATTGGATGTCACAAGCTCCCACAAAGACTGCACTCTGCTACTTAATTTTCTCACTCCTTTCTTCATCTCTGCTGTTTCACGGCCACTGCCACCAAGAGTGTCATCCACCATCACATCCCCAACAAGTTCTTCCTTTCTAGGATAGAGTTATTCCTGGCACTCTGAGTTTTCTTTTTCCCTTTAGAAGATATCAGGAGGATTACAACACCCCATGAGAATCAGAGTTATAGGTGATCCTTGAAATACCAATGAAGAGAAGGAAAAAAAAAAGCAAAGAAACCATCGGCTTCTCTTAAAGATGTAATGACTAAAATTCCTTTGGATGCATTTTGTGATCTGAACAGTTATGTCTTTTCTGCTCCCTCAAATCTCCAGTATCTGGAACAGAGATTTGGACATTGGCCTCTAAAAATATTGTGGCAACATGCCTTAATTTTTCTTTTTTTTTTTTTTTTAACCAGCTTTATTCTGAGATCCTGTAACAAAAGTCAAGGCACTCTCAAAGACACCTAAACTAAGATGTTGCACTTTCATCCTTTGAGGGCAAAAGCTATGACGGCTCCCAAAGGTTGTAGAGGCAGACTGTGCTGTCAGGGATGGATATTAACACTGTCGACAGGTTATCTGGACATCTCCAGATAAAGGAAACTGCCCTGCTGAAATAGCATTCAGTTCTGTGACTGTGAGCATAATATGGGAAAAGAATAAACTGAAGTTTAGCAGAAAATCTTTAGTACAGTGTGGGAGACTGCTCTTAAGTGAAATATGAGCAGAAGGGACAAGAAGGAGTAAGCCTGAGATGTATAGAAGGTTTTTTTTCTATTGTAGTTAACTTGTATCATATTTCTTGTGTCATGCTCTTTTGTTAGCATTCTGTTTCCCATATCCAGTGCTTGGAAACCATTTTCAACCATCACCACTGAGTGACTGACCTTTATGGAAGTTGTAACTTTTCACTTGGAATGACTCCTTGCTATGCTGTATAGTGCAGGGTCATGACTCTTGAAAAATGAGAAAAATCTAATGATTCTTCTTGGGAAGTAGTAAAAAGCTTAGCTCCTAGAGAAAATGAAACTATGGCAGGTAGGGACTGATTTAAAGTATATATTAAAAAAAAAAAAAAGTCTGTGAGAGGACTACAACTTTAGTGGATCCAGAATGTGAGCATATCTGGACAAAAGAATTACCAAATTTTTCCAAATGTTCTAATATTCTCACAGTCCACCCTTGTCAACTATCTTCTTTCTCAATATCACAGCAATAAGATAGCTGAAAGAGTAAAAATTAAATTCAAGAGCTCTTACCTTTAAAGGAAGCCCATTTATATTTTCGTCTTTTCTTGACAGAAAGGGAGTCTCCTGCTCCTGCTAGCTCAGATTCTCTGGAGGGACATTTGCCTTTTAATATTAATTGCTAAACCCGAAAAACAAGGGTCTCCAAGCACTGTAGTATCCATTCACTTCAGTAAAAAGAAGTTTCCCACTTGTATAATGCCTTTTCTGTCTTCTAAACTGCATTAATTTCTTACTTTCTAGAAACTGCATTGCTTTGACCTGCCACAGTTGCAGGAGACAGCTCAGTTGATGCCCCCTGAAGGAAAAACGTCTCACTGGAGGGATTTTTGCCTTTTCTAAATCTACATTGAAGATGGACTGTACCTGCCATACTATTTTTAATACTTTTGGAGTAGTAACTGAGACATTCTGAGAAGGAAGCATATATTATTTAAGCAGTTAGATGGCTTTTTGCAAAACTGGCTTGCATTGGCAGCTGCTTTGAATATACAAAGACTTTTCTTGTGATTTTACTCAGTGAGAGAAAAAAAAAACTTTTGAGAAAGGAAAAGATAATCCTACAGAGGATGTAAAATGCAGAAAACAGATTATCAAATAACTGAGAAATAAATGAGAAAAGAAAGACAATGGCTGCCGTTTCAAGAAATGACTGTGACCAAGGGAAGTGGATACCACTGTTTGTGTTTAGACTGTTTTTTCCCCTGTGAGGAAAGTGATGCTTCAGTTTGTTATAGGACTGAACCCCTGAGGCACTTCTGCACTCAGTCTTCAGAATGACTTAGCTGATATCCACGTGTAAGGGAAGGGGGAAAGGCACTGGCAGCTCTGTAATTTCTGTGTCTACAAAGGCAGCACCTCTGAAGTACATCTGAATTATTTTTGTTGTCTGCAGTACACCACCTTTGAGCACAGCCTTGAGGCGCCTGTGAAGATGTCGCTCTGGTGTATCAGCAGAGGGAGGAAGCCAGGCCAGAAAATAAATTCCTTGTGTGTATACAGTTAGCAAAAAGAGAGATGCTTAACCAGTGTTTCACAAAGAGCTTGTAATAGATCAAATCATACTGGTTGGAAATATTTCTTAATAACAACAAATTATTTTTATTATCTAGAGAAAGATTAAGAGAAAGGACATTGAGTAATATTACACAAACCCATCTTTGTAAGTGACTCCTTGACTCAGTCTAACCAACTGAGAACTGGAACAACTGCTAGCACAGTTATTATTCAAGAGTTTAGGTATTGTCATGATAATATGAAATGTTGAATTTTTTTAATTGCAAGATTTAAAATTTATATGTTTTAAAGTGCTTTTTAAGTAGGAAAATATAAATCTATAAAACTAATGGAACACTTTATACAGATATTTATGTTTTAATACGATATCCCACAATGAGTATAAAACTTCTTTTTCATCTTCATCTCAAAAATGTTATGAAAGACCTGTTGCTTAAACCAACATGAAAACTCTTTGCCCTTGGAGATGCATATGGATGAATATAACAGCTCTATTTCTTCAAAAGATAAGAAACATGGTATCGTGCTGCATTTTAATAGTCTGAAATATGAGGCGTTCACCCTGGAATTGATTATTGTGGATTGGATTTAGATATCCTGGAGAGAAGGTGATTTGAAAGTTCGATTAATTAAATGAACCCATAGTTTGCCACCAAAGTGTGATTTTTTTTTTATTAAATTGGTTTTCTCCTGCCTTCTTTAGAATTTCATTTCCACACTGTTCCTACTCATTAAAAAAACGATGATATAAAAAAGAAAGTGTGCTGCTTATTTTTCCTTTGTCGCACCTTTATTCTTTAGTTGAAAATGTTTTTAGTGAAAGAAGAGGTTTCTAATAATTGTAAGACTTAGAAAATTAATGGTATTTACTGATCAGAAGAGCCCTGGTTGTGGACTTGATAATTTTGTTTCTAGTTTTATAACTTTAATCACATCCTAACCTGTGCTACTAAACTTCTGTGTTTCATCTTTTGTGCAACACTAAAAAGTTATCAGCACCACAGGAGCCTAACTCTTTTTGCTCTGTTCTCATCCAGAGAGGTTTTAACAGTAAAAGACTGAGAAAATATGAGCTGAAATTTTCTTCATATTTTTACCCTTTATTTTATACTTTTTCCCTGGTATACTATGAAAGCATTGTACACTAGACTTGCATCTCCAGAAACTAATTAGCCAAAGCCTAGAACTAATTGCAAGAGTAAAAAAAAAAATGTTTAAGCTTGGCAACCTAGGCTGCTCATTTAAAACCTAAAATATAAGAATATGCTTAATACACATAATATTAATGTGTATTAATAGCAATATACAAGTATGTATTAAAATATGAGTGAAACATTTTCTTTAATGCCTCTGAGCAACTTTTATGGACTAAAAAAATCAAGTAAGAACAGATGCTTGCTAGTAGTTATTACACCAGTTGCTATGATGTAATCATAAATCACCCAAGCTGGAAGGTTTGTAGGAGACCACAGATGAAGGGAAGGGAAGGGAAGGGAAGGGAAGGGAAGGGAAGGGAAGGGAAGGGAAG